>PVLA01003369.1:0-216788 GCA_004027455.1 Hydrochoerus hydrochaeris
TATATGCTATAAAATCTGGGTGTAAACTTCCTTTCCTATTCCTTAAAACTCATGAAAGTTTTCATCATCACTAAAGAAGATATAGTTCAGTAACAAGAAAATAAAAACAGGAAGATTAAATGTTCTTTTTCTTTTTCACAAAGATAAGGGAAATTGGGATTCAATTCCATTTGCACTTAAAAGAACTCTAATATTTCTGCATGCAGCAGTTTGAGCATCTGAAAGTTAGCTAACTAGAACAAATCTTCCTCCAGATTAAAATGAGAAAAATATATTCTTAATTTTAAAACTCTGAAATTTTATTAAAATGGTGAAAAAACTTTGACATATGGACAATATGCTTTCCAACATGATAAACATATTTCAAAACCATAAAGCATTAATAAAATTCTATGCTGTGACTGGGTACGATCAGATGAAATATTTTCTGTATAATTTTGTCATAAGGTTCAGATAAGTTTTTCATTATAAAATAATTTAAAGTAATGAACTAAAAAGAATATTCCTAATTCTCCCAAATAATATGAATAAAATACCTTTTTTAATAGGGAACATAAGATGACATGTAATTTGTTTTACTATGTAAAAATAAATATATTTGGAAAGCATAATATTAGATTTTTAAAGGAATAAAATGAAAGTGCTAATTAACATGTACCTGGCATGGCTTAAAACCAGGGATGCTACCAAATAATATTTTTGAATTTTTAGAAAACAGTAGGTATTACCACAAAAATCCTTGTATAAATAGAAAAAAAAAGAACAAATTTTAAAATTCATGACACTGAATTTTGTAGATTTTAAATCTGCTCAAAAATAGCATAACATTTTATTGGTGTCAATCAGATTACAATAAAGACTAAGAACCAATAAACTTCTAACCTCTGAATCTGATTACTTGGTAGCTATTAGAGTGGTTAAGTCTAAGAAACAAGGAAGCTAGTCTTGCTTTATTATTAAAATACAAACGTCCCAAACTATTATTAAAACATTAAAAAAATAGTCTGCTTCATTAAGAGTTTAGAATAGAATGGCATAAGGACACGTGAAGAATATTTATGGTAATATGCATATCAGTAATTAGAGAAAAGGACAAAAATATGTAAACAATTTAAATTTTGAATTCTAGAAAGGGAGTTCTTTTTTAAATCTGGAAAACAACAGCTGTAAAATTAATATATAGTTTCCAAACTTAATTTTTCAGATAGAACAAAATGTTCAGGATTATGGAGGGTATGAGATTTTTACTACACAAATCAGCCTGCCACAGAGCTTCATTGATGCTGGCAGAAGACTGCAATGGGAAGTGAAGAATGGTTCATTAACACAGCAATAACAATACCCACAATATTAATACTCTATATCATTTCCCTGAGGCCCAGTTCCCACAAGGTGATGGAAAGAGGCCCAAGTAGAGTCTGCACACACTATGGGAATGCATTACAGAGATGATAGCTTTGCTTGGGGTACTTAAATATTTTATAATGGTCAGTAAACATGCTTTTTTCTATACAGACATTCTCTGTTTCTCAAAGCTGTGAGCAAACTCGCACTTTGTTTTGGATAGCGGCACTATTCATGTCTTTCCAGGCTAGCTGCTGTACAAATATCCTTGAAAAGATATCTTTGGAAATTACTAAACACTCACCACAAAATATTTGAACATGTCATTTATACTTGTCTTCCATCCAGTTATTAGTGCTGCGAAAGATGGAAAGAGATCTATTTTGACTCATTATTATCTCTCAACCTTCTCATAGTGCCAAAGCAAGAGTAGTTGTTGACACTCAACACATGTATTAAATTAATACATGTGCTGCTTCACCACTGTATGAATTTTAAATGGAAACAACTGTATAACAATGCATAGCTATTTGTTAAATAATGTTATAACCATACATTTAAACTCGCAGCTATTATATACATTACATGGATTTATTAAGTTGTTATGTGTAAAGTATGTTTACTATGTTATTAAGTAAAATAAGTAGAGGGAAAAGAATACTGCAAATAATATATTGCAATTTAAAGGTATAAATGCAAACAATATATCAAATATCTGGATAATTGGATTTGAGGTTATATTTTTAGATAACTGCATATTCTATTATTTCTGATAAAATTACCCATGAAATACAAAGTTTGTGAAATTTAACCTATTACTCTATAGCCATGTTATGCACATCAATGTTCACTTCAGAAAATACTATGCACCATTTTCAGCACAATTGGATGATTTTAAGGATATAAATGTACGTGTAAAACCATCCTGTGGAGACCAGAACTGCCTACATTAAACTTTCAGTATCATACTAATGACATAAAAGGCCATATAAAATCAAATCACACTGGAGAATTACAAAATGTATTTCTTATACTTCCCACCTTTTATTATACAAATAAATCAATTGAATTTTCTTCCCCTTACATAAATACTGACACTTATAATAAATGGTCTTATACAAATCTGAATTTTCTCTACAGTTACAAATCCATAGTTGATACTACAGAATGAAAGTAATATTTATGCTTTATTTTCTGCTACAGTATGCTTTAGACGGCCTGAGGGAGTCATAAGTAGTTGTCTAAGTACATACACAGCTGAACTCTGGAGTGACTTCACTGCAGAATAAAACAATGTGTGAAATAGTGTTTATTTCCATTCTTACTGATTATGGAGAAGATGTACATGGAGAAATTCAGAAAGTAACAATCTGAATTGAGTTGGCCCCCTTTTTTAGGTCTTCAACATAATTTCAAATCTTATTTTTTTATTAGTACATCTGCAGCACCTTATTATGTCTCTTTCAGTGAGTGGGTTCACATGTACATGTAGAGAAATGAGCATGATGAAGAAAAGTAATGTTTACCATAGAAAAATCTGAAACAAGTCCTGAAAATTAAAATACAAAAACAGGGGTAATTTTGCAAGCAAATTAGAACTACCAATTAAATGGTGAAATTTAGCATCAGGGAACAAATTTCAGTGATTTATATTGATTGCAATCAGCATATAAAATGTGATTTATGAATTTTTAAATTGAAGAATAAATAGTGATAAACTTTTGAATGGCTTGAATGTTTTCCTTGTTTGAGTAATTGAGTAGTTACTATTAAAATAATAATTTTATTAATTCCAAATTTTGCTTATCATGTTACAATGACATATATTAATAGGGTACAATGTGACGGTTCCACACAGGTATGCAGTGTATGCTGATCCAATCAGCGTAATTAGTATTTCTCTTTCCTTATCATTTAATTTAAACATTATTTTAAGATAGATTAGTTGTTTATAAAAGTGTATCAGAGAAACATGTAACTGACTAAAGAATATTGATAAGAATTCTAGTAACTGGGGCAGTTTAAATGTATAGTTCTAAAAAGTCTTTACCCTAAAACCAAGCCTGATTGAATAGGAAGACCAGGTGGATATTGAGACTTTTTTTTTTTTTTGGCTGCAGAGTATAAAGCTGATCAAAGACCATTCAGAACCCCACAGGGAGGGTTGGTAGAGGAAATCCTGGTATTCCTACTATTTCTCCTTATGTTTGGAAGTGAAATCTACAAACGTCAAGAGCCCAAGGGAAAGATGCAAGTCATTCCACTCTGTACCTTTTGTCATGTATCACAGAGAAACGGAAAACTTAAACCATCCTAAGTGGTAAAGGATAGGAAAACACAAGTGGCCACTCCAAACCAAAAGCCCGTGAGGGTTAGCGCTCTTCTCAGAAGTTCACTTACAAGTAACAGCACTTTTAAGAGGTATGACTGAGTGGGTACTCTGAGTGGGAAGGACACACTGCAGGTAAACATGGAACTGAATCACACATGTACCTGAAGCAGAGATGTAATTGGAACTTTGCTTACAGCACAGTGATTATCAGAATGTTATTGAATACTGAAGAGTTAGGTAGAGCCTGATTTCCAATCCTGTGATGCCTAGAATTTTGGTTTCTTCCCTAGGACTTCTAGATGGTAAAAATAATAAGAAAAATATTTCCTGCACAGACTTTCTCTTAAGTTCTAAGAAGAAAATTTCAATAGTAGAAATAGTAACCAATATTTCTAGATACAGTCATTTTTTAAAGTACCTAGAATTTATCTAAAAAATGTGGAATACCCAAACAATAATGGAAATTTGAAGAAATTTACTGAAGACCACTGTAAGCATCCGTGTTAATGGCCTCACCAGAAAGGTGAATTTGAGTGCTATATTGTGGATTACATAGGAGGAAGAGGAGAAAACTCAGGCTATATTCAAATGAGGAGTCTAAAAGGACAGCAAAGCTACACACAAAAGAAAACATACAGAATTGTTTCAGAAAGGAATAATAATGATGGATGTGTTTTCAAAGTTAGGGGGAGGGGCTAGAGATCTGGCTCAGCAGCATAAGTGCCTGCCTGGCAAGTACAAGGTCCTGAATTTGATTTCTAGTATTAAAAAAAATTGTAATATCAACAGACTGAAGGCTAAGAATAATATGATTATCTCAAGGGATATAGAAAAAATTGAGAAAATTGAGAAAACTGAATTTCATGATAAAAGCAAGCAAATTAAATATAGTACAATTATATTTCAACATAATACAGATTGTACATGAAAAATCCATAGTCAACATCATGCCAAATGAGGAAAAGCTAATGAATATACTCTACTATCAAAAATAAGAAGGGTATCTACTTTCTCTGCTCTTAATTTAATATTGGAAGTTTTATTCAAAGATATTAGACAAGTAAATAAAAGGCATCAAAATAGAAAGGTACATGTCCAGGCTTGGAGATTGTCTTAGTTATTTTTCTCATTACTAAGACAAAATACCTGACCCCCAAAGTTAAAAAAGAAAAGGCTTATTTCAGCTTGCAGTTTGCAGAGGGCTCAGATCATAATCGACTGGCTCCACAGCAGGGGAGGATGGCAAAGGGGGCACAGCAGAGGAGAAACAATTCATGGCATGGTAAGCAGAAAGCAATAAGCAGCAAGCAGCAAGCAGCAGCAGCAGTAAAGCAGCCTTCTTTTCCCTTTTATCCCATCTAGGCTACAAGTCTTTTGGGTGGTACCACCCACATCAAGGGTGGTCCTTCCCATTATGCAGACTTAGAGCTATGCTAATTTCAATCAGTGGACTAATTTAGTACCACACACCTGTATCCCTGTATCATGTTTCCTAAATCCATAAGCTCTGAAAATCCCCATTTATCAACACATGAGGCTTTGGGGTACATTCAGATGTAAGCCATAACAGAGTTGATATGATTCTCTGTGCAGAAAGACTCCACCACATGACCACTAATAGAATGGTTATAGTAAATAAATTGACTAAAACAAGTGTCAAATTATTAAATACATGATCAGTAGTTTTGCTATATTCCAATAATGGAAATTGATGAGAAAAAAAATGAATTCCATTCATTATACCTACAAAAGACAAAATACCCAGCAATAAAGTTGACCAACAAAGTGAAAGATTCCTACAATGAAAATTATAAAATACTAGTGAAGGTAGCTGAAAAAAGAAACAAAAAGTTGTGAAGACCTCTTAAATTCATAGATAGGAAGTATTAACATTGTTAAAATAGCAATATCGCTTGAAACCATCAACAGACTCAAGGCAAAATACCAGCGATATTCCTTATAGACCTACGGAAAAAAATTCTAAAATTCATATAGAAGCAAAAATACCTAGACTAGACAAAGCAATTTTGAGCAAAAAGAACATAGAGGCATCTCAATTCCTGATTTTGAGACATACAACAGAGCCATAGTAACCCAAACAGCAAGATACAGGCATAAAAGAGACATATGAACCCATGGAACACAATGAAGATCCCAGAAACTAACCCTTGCATTAGATCCAACTAATTCTTGACAAAGGTAGCAGAAACACATTAAAAAGGGAAGTTTCTTAAATAAATGGCTCCAAAGCACCTGCACAGGTACATGTCTTTGAAGAGACAAATAAAATTGATAAGCCAAAATTAAGAAGAAAAGAAGCCACAAACTACATTAGAATTAAAAGAGAAAAGTTGCTATAGGTAGTATAAACAAAGAAGCAATGAAGTGATTATAAATTTAGGTCAATAGGTTTGTAAAATGAAGTGAAATGATTATATTTCTAGACAAATTCAATTGACCAATCCTGACTCAGAAATAAATATAAAAACTGAAATTTTAAAATTACCAAGTATTGAACCAGTAGTCAAAAAAGTTAACAAAATAGACCCATCGGGAGACATTGCATCTGTCTCTCCATATGTCTGTCCATATGTTAACAATTTTCTACAAGCAAAGTTACTCACTGGTTTTCTTCTGGATTTTCATTTTTAAAATGTTTATAAGACAAATATCCCTGGAAGAAGGAAAGGGAGGGTTTCTTACCAAGGCAAAGAAGTAGTTTTTTTACTCTATTATATGACAAATATTATGTCTCCCTCTCACACATGCTTACTGCTCATTATAAGAAATTCGGAAACTCCAAACTTTATGTTTTTCTCCATAATATCCCTCAACTGACCCTCTTCAAAAATGAAGTCTTCAGCAACTTACCAACATGTTAAGATTCTCACTACAGCTATTGCTGTGGTCCTTGAAGTCTTCTATCTTTGACCCCATAGCTGGCAAACTTGTTGGCTTGCATGCAGGGTAACATCTGAGATCCTTCACAGCTCTTCTAAGAGTTTCACAGATGACACTCTCAAACATTCAAAGGAGAAATAATTTCAACATTTAGCAACATAGTCTTACAAATAAATACTAGATATTTCACTTCATTAACCAAAACCCATGTGTTGTAGTCATGGGTCGTACAGAGAACAATTAGAGTCATGACTTGGAGTTTCTAATATTATTTTTATGATGGTCACCCAGAGTTGACACAAGAAAATGCAGGAAATCTATCCACAATGCTAAAGACATAGAATATTTATCCAAGGGCCTGAATCCTACAGCAATGTCCCACATGAGTCCAGATGAAGACCCAGACAATGCCTCCCACGAGTCCAACTGGAGGTCTAGAGCCCACAAGAAGGACTCACGCCAGTCTCTTTTATGGATCCGTGATGGGAAGGCCCAAAGGTCAGTGGTGGAAGCTAGAAAGTCTATGCCAGCAGGGTGAAGGAGCTGTGCTGGTAGGTTGAGGGTTCTGCACTGGAACCAAGAAGTCACACTCACAACAAAGACCAGGGCTGTCCTGAAAAGCACCACAGCCATCTTCAGCGACATGGAGGCCCTGAGCTCCGACGATGACAAGCACAGTCGAGTACATGACAGGAAGCCAGCGTGACGAGTTCATCCTGGAGACCAAGTGGCACACATCTTCCCTTCCAAAGCCAGGAAGCAATGCTCAATGTGAGGACCAGAGCTCCTCCAGGAGAACCAACGGCTCAAACAGCAACTCGTAGGAGAACCCACAATGCCTCAACACACTAATGCCTTAGTGCACTAACGTGAATAGCTTCTCCTTCTCCATGCCTCCATTTATACTGGCAACTTTCCTCAGTTGAAACATCTACACTCAGCACCATGCTGATGTAACCCAACTGGCATTAAGTTTACCACCAGTTTTTAATCCATAACACAATGGTTTAAAGAAAACTTAAGGTTTGACTGATGTGACTGCTGAATTCAACCAAACATTCAAAAATTAATCTTGATTCAGGTTAGAATTTACTGATTCTTACTTTAAAATGTACTCAAACTTTTCCAAGAAATGGGAAAAAAGAGGACACTTTCAATCAAATATTTAGCACACAGAACTGCTATCCTCGTGTCTTCCTCAGCCAAGGTTTTCCTCAGTTGATGGAAATGCTGTTAGCAGGCAGCTTATAACCATGAAGTCCCTTAAAGCTTTTCCAAAATGCAGGCAACCACCTGATTTGGGGGACACTAGCTCCTAATAAATATCTTGCACACCAACCTTTGTTGGCATCTGCTCTAGAAAACAATCTGATATACCAAAACTAGGAAAATTATGGTAAATTTTACTAATTTAGCATGATATAAAAATCCTGAGACAAACTGCGTCAAATAATACACTGAAAAGACCTCATGATCAACTTGAGTTTTTTCAAAGAATAATGATCCTTTTTAACATTGGAAAATACTTTAAATAATTTTACCATATTATTAAATTAAAAGAAACTGACAGTATAACTTTCTCAAAAATGCAGAAAAATAGGAGTGACCAAATTTAATATATTTTTATGACAAGTAAAATTCTTACCAAACTGTTACTGGACAAAAACATCAATTTAACACAGTACCTCAAATCCAATAACAAATATCAAATTTATTGGTGAAAGTGAAACCTTTCAATTTTAATTGATAAATAAATTAAATATTCCTTCTACTCAAGTGATTTAATAACCCTAATGTTGGAAGTTCTTAGACATGCAGTAATAAAAGAAAAAAAGACAATTATAATTACATATGGAAAAAAATTTTATCATTAAAAAATTATATTATTTATATGTATCAATCTAAAGTCTTATATACATGTCACTATATTAAGAAGAATTGAGTTGTTGTTGAATATGAAAGAATAAATACTAGTGAAGTCTCTACTTTCCAGCAAAAAAAACTTGAGAAGTTTGAAGTAACATTTAAATAACACAAGAAAAATAAAGGTAAATCTAACAAACCTAAGAAAAAACCTGTAAGATCTCTCTAAAAATAATTCATTGATAGTTAAAATATAGCTAAATCAATTTCATAAACATGTTAATTCATCATAAAATAATATATAGAATAAAGTGAAATCTCAGTGTAAACATATCAAAAGTTATTTGTGTGACTTCACAAGCTTAGTATTTTTAGGGTAGAGAGAACCAAACTGTCTTCAAAACCATACAACAATGAATCATACCAGTTTTGATTTTTTTTCACATTATAGTAATTTAAATATTACACCAGTAGTAGTCAATAGGGATAAGTAAACAAACAAAGATAGGTAGAACCAAGACTAAGTCATACATCCATTCTTGATATTTGAAAAGAGAAGGCACTGGTGTTCTGTTGGTGGAGTCTAAAGAAGTTGGTATCATATAAGATGCAATTAGAATAGTAGTTACTATAGACTGGAGAAAACAGAGAGGGAAAGGATGGCTAAAGTTGATCTGTGGGTACTAAGTTATAGATAGATCAGAAGTTCTGATACGCTGTTGCACAATAGTATGAACAGGAACAAGGTAATATATATTTTAGAAGGCTAAAAAAATATTTTACTGTTTTTAAGATAATTGGCCAATGTTTGAATACATAGGCATTTTTACCATTGTGTAAACGCTGGGTAATGTATATATGCATAGAAAAATCACATGGTACTTTATGAAAATATGCAATTATTATGCAATAAATTTTTTTCTTTCAAAAAATATAACTCATAAATGTAATCCTGCTAAAAATTTTATGATTACTACTAAGCCCAATGAACATGCAAGTGATTTTTACATTTATTATAAAACTATTTCTTAATAGTTCATTTTTCTAAACTGTTTCCCAAAAATCCCACTATATTATATTCTTCCACATGTTCAGTATTCAGAAATATTGTAAAGTGAAACATTTAATAATCCACAAATTTATGTGACAGAGGAAAGTTATTTTGAATCAAAAACACAATCCTAAGAAAAATGTTATTTTGAATTATAATAATAATCAGAATTGCAGATGAATATCTAGAAAATCTAATTATTGAAAAGTATTCTTCAGTGTCTCTAAAATAAACTTCTTTGTATAATAAAATATGTGAATGTAAATGAACTGACAAATGTAAAAACATTACAGAGTGTTGGTCTGATAAACCCTAGCAATCTCTTCCGAACTCTCTCTCTCTCTCTCTCTCTCTCTCTCTCTCTCTCTCTCTGTCTCCTTTGGTGAGTACTGGGAATTGAACTCAGGACCTCACATTTACTAGGCACAGACTACACCACTGAACTATATTCCCAGCCCTACAATTTCTCTTTTAAATACATAATTCTGGAATTTTTATTCTATAAATGATCATACTGAAAGTGTTATTAAAAAATGGATATTTAGAGCATAGACACTTATTGGTGTGAGAACTCTAAGCTCAGAAGACACTGCCCAAGAAAAGAGTTAAATTGCCATCTTGGTGACTTTTGAGTAACTTAACTCTTTACAATGAAGTACTTTCACTTGCTGTTTACTGTTGTGTTAAAATGGAGAAAAAGAGAAATGGGGTAGAGAGTAAAAGGTCTCCAGTTAGATGTCTCTCCAAAGCCTCATGCACTCACAGGCAGGGCCTTTGGAAGCCAATGGAATCATGGGGTCCTACAGCTAAATCAGATGTTGAGAAGTGGGTTCTCAAAAAAGGCTGTTCCCTGAAAGCCGACTGGAAGTGAGTAACTTTCTCCCTGGCTCCTTCCTTCATTCTCTGCTTGCTAATCGCTCTGACATCAGCATCTTCCTCTGCCCTTTGCAGTTTCTGTATTTGAGTAGGAAAAACATAGACTAAAACTTGTGAAATGCAACCAAGATAAATATCTCTTCCTCTAATTTGCTGGTGTTCACTATGGAGTCCTGGCAATTAGAAAGTGACTAAGATAGCATGGACTCCCAGGCAGAAAGGACCCACAGAAAAGCAAGCTCTAAATCTGTGCCAGCATCTCTGAATGACGACCATACCATGTAGGCACAGAGATTGATGAGAAAATACTGTGTCCTTGCTGTAACCCTAGTAAAGTGCTAAGCAGATGAGCTGAGAATGCACATGGTCATCTTTCTCTTCCTCTCTGTGTGAAAGGACCTTGCTTTTTTCTTTTTTGCCACTGTGTCATTAGCTAATGGTTCTTCCTAGACACATGAGCAGGTTAGAAAGGTTTTCTTCTACTTATACATAACTAAGAGTTTTTATGGGGCAATGAGTTTTCATGAGTTTTTTTTCAAGAGTTTCATGTAAGTTCTATCCTTTATTCGATGAGTATAAAGAATTATTTTGATTTTTATGTATGAAAGTAATATTTTATTCATTAAAATACTCTATTTAGTTTTGATATATTCCCTTTTATATAGTAGATTGTATTCAATAATAATTTATTTTAAATTTTTACTATTCATTGTTCTGTAGTTTCTCTTTTTGCAAAGTATATGTGTGCTTTTCTCAGAGTAATATGGGCCTTCTAAAATGAATTGGGAAGTAGTACCATTGCCTTATTTGAAAGACTTTACAAAATATTGCTCTTATTTCTTTCTTCAATATTTTTTGTAATTTACTAGTGAAGCTATAATGGCCTATATATTTTTAGTTTTTTATGGGAAAGAGTTTAATTAAGGATTTAATTTCTTTGTTTCTGTATTATTATTCAGCTATTCTGTTTGTTATGAGTCACTTATAATCTGTCTTTCAGAGAATCTATCCATTTCATCTCAATTGATAAAAGCATTGTCGAGTTCATTGATGCTGCTCTTGAGTATTTCTGTTATGCAACTTACCATACAGTAAATTTTCTGTTTTATAAGCTTCTTAACATTTTACATCAGTTATTTTAGACTTTTCTAATTTTATCAGCCTTTAAAAATACAAATATCTCTCCAAGCACTTCATTAATCATATTTCAAAAGATTTTATATATTTTACTTTTAGTATTATGTAGTTTAAAATATTTCTATTTCTTTTTTGATTTTTTTTTCTTGCTCCCTAGATACTTAAATTTGTGTTTTTAATCACCAAGTGTTTGCAGTTTTTCAGGTAACTTCCTGTTATTTATATATATGTTAATTCTGTATTTAACTGAGATTCATATACTCTACAATTTCAGTCTCTCCATAATTTATTTATGTCCAAACACATGGTCATTTTTTAGATCATATCATATGAACTTGAGAAGCATATGTGCTTTTTGATGTTTACTAGAGAATCTTAATTCAAATGGTATGATACTATTACTTAGTCTTCCAAATTCTCAAGGAATTTAGACCTATTCTTTCTACAACTTTCTGGGAAAGTAGTTGAAATCTTCCAATACAACTGTAAATGTAGTTATGTGGCATACTTCAAATACAACTGTAAATGTAATTATGTGGCATACTGTAAGAGCATATTGTGACTGTACAAGTAGTGCACCCATAGAGCCCAGTGTCACCTGGCCTGGAGACTTCAAGCAGCAAGGTCACCTGAGCACAGATACAACTTTTACAAACCATCAGAAGATCTTATCTTTATAAGATTGGTTTAAGTTCCTTTTATGAAAGAAATACCTAGTGAATAACTCAGATGAAGTACAGATAGAACATCTCTGGGAATGACCCAGAGAAGAAGCCATGGATATAGATGAAGACTCACATCCTGAATGTGTTTGTCACATGTCAGGAGTATGTTTCCGTCATCTGTCACTGAAGAGTGGTGCCACAACAAGCTGCTTGCACCACTTACCTGTGGTGCAAGTTGTCTTAAAGGAGGAAAATCATACCTGAGGAAGCAGATTAACCAGAACCACAAAGAGAACACAATAATCAAGTTCTCAGTTTTTACCATCTTGATACTTATATTCCACACACACTTTTTCTAGCAATCATGTATTAGGGTATTATTTGTGTGTTTTTGATCATTGGTTGGTTCATTGGGTGGTTGGTTGGTTTCTTGAGATACAGTCTTGCTATGAAGCCCAGGCTGACCTTGTACTCATTCTGTAGCACAGCATGGCCTAGAACTCTCAGCAATCCTTCTGTCTCAGTCTCCTGAGTGCTGACCTTACAGGTGCACACCAGCACCCCCAGGTATTTTCCTGTTTGTAGCCCTGGCTGGTCTTGAACTCACAATGATTCTCTATCTGAACCTCCCAAATGTTGGGATTACAAGCGTGCACCACCATGCCCAGCCAATATCCAGACTTTTATACCTCAGTGTAAAATTAAAATTTGAGTCAATATGATACAAAACCAAAATGGTTATATAATAAAGACTTATCATTACAATTGGCGTGATGTTATCACTTTTCAGGGTTTTTACTATTAATTTAGTGAGTGAACATAGTTAATATTCTATGGGTAATTATATAATCTATCTTGAAATATTAAAATGTTTAAGATATAGGAAAATACAAGATCACTAAGGTCTCTAACGTAGCTAATATTTATTGGACAGTTTAATAAGCCCATACATAACTTCAAGATGGAATGAGTTTTATTTTTAAAAATAAGCAAATTATCTTTTTAGTTCATTGATAAATCTCTAAAAAAGAATGTCTTAAAATATTAATCTTTGTAAATAGTTATAAATGGTCAAGACAAAAAATAAACTAAAATTAGATTCAGACAATGCTGTTAGTGTAAAAGAAATTGAAAGAATTCACAATTCACAGTACATCTCAAATTCATCATATTTGAAAGAGAATTTTACTATTGCTCTCCAAGTTCCACATACTATTTCCTACTTTGACTGCTGCACTGAAATCCAAATTGGATTCCTGACTCACCTGTAATCTATTTTCTACTGTATTAGACAAGCTCCTAAAAAACATAAATTTATCACCTCCCTACTGGGCTTGAAAAATTTCTTAGTGTCTTCAAGATAAAATTCAAATGTCCTACCATCACTTACAGCACCATTCGTGATCTGACCATATTTAACACAACCACTTCATTTCATACCTGCCCCACCGTCCATTCTATCTCTGGAATCTTACTTTTTTTCTTGATATTCCTTCTACTTGGAAATTTTTCTTTAAATGAACATGTTTAAGCCAGATTCCTAGCCATGTATTAATTCTCAGGTTGGGTATCACTTCCTTCCTGAAACTTTCCCCCCCCAAAAAAAAAAAAAGATTTGAGATAGAAATTTACCCAGCTATATTTCAAAATGCACCCCTTATTGTGGCTTTATGTTATAACTGTCCATTCTCATATCTGCATCGTCTCACTACACTGAAATTTCAGGGATGGTGACTTCCATCTCTGCCTTGGTCATTGCTCTATCCATAAGGTCTAATAAGAATCAATGAATGTTTATTGACATAGATCAAACATATTTATGCTGATTTTCATAGTAGAGGTTTATCTTTTATTAAGATTACCAAATTGTAAAGGAAATGGATAACTCCCAGCTATGCTGTTAATTATCATAGTTTCATAATTTGGTGCATTTTCCTTAATGATTTCATGCTGTAATGTGCAAAATCTGTAGATAGGTTCCAAGAATACATAAAGTAGGTACAAATGATATTAAATCTTGTTATATTAAGTTGAATTTAAAAAGTAAGAAACTTTTACCTTTAATTTATTCAGCTGAAATTTATTCGATTCTAAAGGAAGGTCCATCATGTAAGGTCCAATCTAGAAAAAAAGATGCCTGACATAAAATAATTAATTTGGAATCAAACTCAGGAATCGAACTCAGAATCTTGTGCTTGTCGTACAGGCACTGTGACTCTGAGCTATGTCCCCAATCCCAATTAATTTTTAAAATTGTGTGAACAAGAATGAAGAAATACATGGACTATGCCTCCTTCTTAAAATATGAAACTATCTTAAAATATCTTCCTAAAATAAGAAAATGCATAAAATATTTAGGATAGCTGCATGTACTAAGACAATTAAAATGATATGATCTTTTAAGAAACAAATAGAAAAGGGCTCCCAAAATGGAATTGAGTAGTAAACTCTCTACTAGAGAGGCCATGAAGGAGACATGTCACAGACAAAATCGACCAAATTCAGTGTTTTCCAGGAGGATGGTGCTGAACAGTCTTTCGGATAGACATAGCAAATTTTTTAGTGTAGAAAAAGGGAAATAATAAGATAAAACATCAAAAAACATGCCAGAATTATGTTTACCCCACTTTTAAAGTAATCTGATTGTAATTTACAAAAAAATAATCACTCTGGCAGCAGAGTTGAGTGTGTAGTAGAGAATGACAAACTTCAAAGAAGAGAGACTAATTTTGAAACTATTGCAGTAATTCAGGCACGTGATGATAGATGCTTTAATTATCATCACCTCTAGGGATAGAATGGAGAAGTGATGTGATAGATGATACAGAAGTTGAAGCCATGCAACTTGATGAATGAATGGGCATAAAAAATGAAGGATAGGGAGGTGACTATTGTGTATACAGGAAATAGAAAAATTATTGATAGTTTTAACCAGAGAATGAAAAGTCCAAATTAGTATTTTTCAAAAATCATTCTGAAAAATGTATTTGGGAAAGAAGAGACAGGAGGTAAGGAAATAATTTAAGAGACAAATGCAATACTTCAAATAAAACTTACTGAGAACCCAAAGTAATTTAAATAGAGAAAATCAATGCATTATAAATTCTCTGCTAAGACTCATCAATTCCACTAAATTGTGCAGCACTTCAAGTAATTCACATGAAAATAAATGACAAAGTTGGACATAGCATAGGAACATATCTCTAATAATTTTGAATAGTTGAAAAAGAATACAAAAATTTTAGGCATGTGTATGGTTTATGAAATTGTTTTGGACTGGAAACTAATTACTTTTGAAAGACTGCTATATAAAATGAAAAGCAATTTGTCCCATTTTTGGACTATAACTGAAATTTTAAAAAAATCAAAGTAACAATATTTCTCTCTTGTGCATGTGGAGCAAGGTAACAGACAAGCAACATTCTCTGCTGACCACCTCCCCAGAGACACACCAAGTTAAACAATAAAACTGTGTATACACCAGACTACCTTCACAAGAGCTAAGAAATCAAGGGAAATTCCAAAGTGTTTGCTTTTAGTCTACAAAATAAACACACTGAACTATTGGCAGGCCAGTGGTCACAGGTAGGCAGCAAAAACAAATCTGTGCCTCGGTGGGATGGTTTCAGTAAACTCTGATGGTGAATGGGTACTTGCAGTTTAGAGACCCTGGCATGAACCATATTAGCATCAGCCTTTATGACCAGTAGACTGACTTTGGTACCACTAATCCAACCTTGGAAAGTGCAGGATAGAGCTAGACCCCATTCTATGGAAGTAGGGAACAGTAATACGCACCAGCCTTAACTCTGACTGGTACTGAGCACAGGGCTGGTGATCTCTAACACTGGGCCTTCTCTAATGGCCCCATCCCCAGGACTGCCCCTAGATGGAGCATCTGGAAGAGCTCAGTTCTAGAAGATACGTGGCCCTGGCCTATCAGAATTTTATTCCACTCATCATCACCAACGACTGTAGTAGTAATTTTGGACTATGAATCAAAACAACAGGCTGAAAAGACAGCATACAGAATGGGGAAAAAAAATTGCCAACTTCATCTGACAAGTGGTTAATATCCAAAATATGTAATAAACTCCAAAAACTTGATCACAAATAACCTGATTTTTAGAAATAGACTTTTTAGATATTTCTCAAAAGAAGAATTCCAAATGGCTGATTGGTATTATACATGGCAAAAGAAAAAAAAGCTTAACCTCATTGATCATCAGCTAAATAAAAGTTAAAACCACAATGAAACATCATTCACCCCAATTAGAAAAGCTAATATTAAAAAGATTAAAGACAAAAGGTGCTAGTGCTAGTGACTGTGAAAGTAAACACACACATATATTTTTTTGACACTGTAAATTAGTTCAGCCATTATCAGAAATAGTATGGAGGTTCCCCAGAATACTAAATAGCAGCCCCATACTGGACCAAAAAAAAAAATGAAATCAGTGTGCCAAAGAGACGTTTGTATTCCCATGTTCACCGCAGCGCTAGTGACAATAGTTAAAAATGGAAACAACCCAGTTTTGGATCACGTGATAAGTGATAAAGAAAATGTACACAAGTACCCAATGGAATATCATTTAGCCATAAAAGGAATAAAATCCTGTCATTTGTGACAATGCAGATGAAATTGGTGACCATTATACTAAGTCAAATAAGCTAGGCACAAAAACTCAAGAACTGAATAATTTCTCTCTTATGTGGAATATAAAAAAAGAATTATCTTAAAAGTGAAAAATACAATGGTGGTTACCAGGTGTTAATGTGTACGTGTGTAAGGAGGTGATCTATCAGGAGTGAGACACAGTGAGATAACAGTGAGTCCTGGTGTGCTCAGGCACAGGAAATAGAATACAGACAACAGCATGCTCCACTGTACTTTTCTATAAGATAGAATAAAGCGTTCAGAAATGGTGTTTATGGAGATAGATGTGTTTATTGATTATAAATATTACACAACTTATACATGTTTCAAAATATTACATGGTACTTCAACAATATGTACAACTTTTGTATTTTCACTTATGAGAAATTTTTAAAATAAATCTCACCTTGCAATATAGCTCAGCAGCACAGCACCTTCCTGGCAAGTGCAAGGTCATGAGTTCAATCCCAGTATAAAAAATAAATAAATCTCAGTACTTACAAGAAGTATGCTCAACAATAATACATTAGTTAGTAAACATACTAAGCTTTTATTTTACTCTTAAGTTTAACTGTGATACTGTTGGAGACCACTACGAAACAGCTCGGAGAAGGATTTAAAATTAACTAATTGGCTTTCTGTTTACCTGTGAGTCTGTTCTAGGTCTAGGCCCCTTGCCTGGTGATGGGAGCTGATTCATAGTAAGTGAACCTTTATGAATCACTGGTCTTGGTTGAGGCCTTAGGTGGCCTGTGGTGTCAGTGATACCTCAAAGGGCAAGATAAGGCCACAGCTGAGAACACCTGGCTCAAACACTAATTAAGCAGATAGAGGCTGCAGCTTCAGGCTTCTCATTCCTGCAGTCTCATTCCTACCATACATGTCATCATGGAGATAAGATGGTTCACCTTAATTGGCATAATTTACTACTTGGAGAAGTCTTTGAAGTGACTCCCAAGGTCCTGCTCATTGCCTGTGCTTTCCTCAGTTTCCCTGCTCTTTATTTTGGACCTAATAAATATGGGCGGTCCAGAGAAGTCTTTCTCTTAACCCTCAGAGTCTTGAGCTCAGCTAAAGGGTTTTGACCCTCCTGGAGCCCTAAAATTATACCACTTGTCTCATTTATTTAAGCCTTTGCTGTACACTCATTTGGGAAATTGGGGAATCTAGGTCAAGACCCAATAATATATTTGTGTGTATAATATATATATATATATATATATTATTCATATGTATATGGTTTTGATATCTGTATGTATAAAATACATGTCACTGTGACATTGTATTAAAGATTATACAGGACACAAAAAATATGTTGTGAATTATGTGACAAAATTCAGAAAAACACATATAATGGTCTCTGGGTGGCCAGAGGCAATATTCAATAGAGGAGACACCATCCAAATTGAGTTAGATGTATAGGAAGTTAATGCATAAATTGGTGAACAGTTCAGGAAGGAATTTCAAACAAGATTAGTTCAAAAGCAGGAGAACAGACAAAAACTTAGTTCACCATCGGTTAGCGTGAGAGTCACTATGACATGGTCACATGAAGACCACCCTAATGCTCCCACTCTGGGAGCTAGTCCTGAGCACAAACACAGACATCATTATGTAAATGTGCCTTTTTTCATCTTCTGGAGTTCACTGTTCAGCACTCAGTACAATCTATAGCCTTAAATTTTTGTTTTCATTGCCAACTTGGATTTTATCCCAAGAAAATAATGTCTCACAACTTGTGATTTATACCAATTATCCAAAAGGTGATTGTGTTTAAATATCTGAAAATTTGTTCTTTAAAGCTTAGCTACTCCAAGTAAAAGCTTAAGAGACATAAAGTGTTCCTGGTCCCCCACTCACTCACTCTTTCTGTCTGTCATGAAAATAGCATTTCCAAAAGACTGCTTCTCTAGGATGCATTCAGACTGAACAGGCACAAGGATTATAGGAAAAGCAGAAAATCACCAATTAATGATAGAAAACATGAGCATGAAATAAATCTTTGTGGTTATAGGCTACTCATATTTTAGAGGTTGCTTATTAATACCATAAAGCAGAAAAATATATTACAAATAAATGAAAACAAATAAAGAATTAGGAGGACAGCAATACAGAAAACTCTTTAAAGAATCTTGAATGTGAGAAAGCAATGTTACCTTACTCTGAGGAGTCCTGGCACAGAAGAACATACTGTAAGATAGTAAAGAATGAGGTAATTTTTAGAATTTACCTAATGTAAAGATGCTGTTAAAGAGAGAATACTGAACACATGAGGAGAAGAAGTGGACAGGAAAAGAGAGATCCAAGGAGTGATATCTCTGAAAAAGCAAGAAGAGTTCAGAGCAAAGCTGAAAGAGTTCACTTTCAATTTGGAAAGAAACATGCTATCCTTAAGTCACATGTAGTTGGAGAAAATATCAGATGCAAGTAAGTAAGTGAAGAGACAGGAATTTGGGGGACTGATTTTCATTGAAGAGGTAGAGATACCTGAACCATGAGAAGGCAAGGTGGGAAGGTTTAAAGAAAGTGGAACAGTTTTAGCACAGGGAAAGAAATAGATGCAATCTGGTAACAGAATATCTACAGCAATTTCTAGATATGCCATGGTATCACATGGATTTGGAGACACTTATAGAGGCAAACAACTGACACAGTTCTGAAGGATGTTTAGATGTCTAAAAACTATCTAGAAAAACCGATTAACCATCAAATTTATCTAGAGGTGATGTTTTTCCACGCTGTTTCAATGAAAAAACAGTTATATTGGGGTTTAGAAATTATAGGTAAGAGAAACACTGAAGTAAGAAAAATGGTATTTGATCCTGGGAGAGTAGCTTGTTTTAATAATGGAGAACCAGGGAACATAACAAGGGATGGCCTTGTTATATTATGAAAACTTAAGGAGCAGTAGTTGAAATAGTTGAGTGAAATCAGATACTTAAATAGTTGTGGTTACAATACACTTAAACAGACATAGACAGCTTAATTCAAAGAAATGAGCTCCTACTGACGATGTTTCTAAAGATCAATTAAGAAATTTCTAACCCACAAAACTCCAGTTGTCTCCTCAGTCAGTTACTGCGCAATGAAAACTAAGCTCACATCATTTATAAAATCTACTAGCAAGAATTCCACATCAATTGAAAAGTTGTTTTTAAAGCCAACTATTTTTATTGATTTCTACTTCTACCAAACACAGTATAAATTTTTTAATAAGGATTATTATAGCTTATCTCAATTCTAACTTTGATAAAAAATGGAGTCAAAAAGCCATGTTGTGTATTTGCTGTAATTGATTTTATCACTCATATTTTTTGATACATTACCAGGAATCAAACCAAACATGCTGACAATCTTGAATTCTTTCTTTTTTTAACCACAGGCATGGAATTTCTGTAGGAGATTAATCACAAGGAATGTGTTTTCCATTCTTTTTGACCTCAAAAATACAGCAGTCATGGAAAGTTAAGACTGTGGTAAATTGGGCTTACATTGAGAAAACCATTTTATACCTCATTTGCCAAGGAAAGAAACTTTGAGGCTCACAGATAACCTTTTATCATCTTCTATTCTTTTGAAATAATGTATGTTTTCCACTTCCATGCACATAATGTTTCCCCAATTTCAGTCTAGAAGGTGTTCTGTCTTTAGTGAAGCCCTTTAAAGAAGATAGGGGGAAAAGATTTTAAAAAAACTTAAAGAACCACAGAAATCTATTTAAACCCAATCCTAATACTCTTTACCCTTTGATGTGTTTGTATGACTTTTATATTACCATGATAAAAATAAGCAATGGAGTCATTTTTCCAAATCCAGTAAATACCTCATATACTTAAGCCTTTATTTTTTGTTTTTATTGATTAGAACATGTTACATTATATTGTTAAAATGAGGCTCATCTAAGAACCTCATTTTAGTTTTCAGCTATATATTCTTGTCTACCATTTACTTTTTTAAAGACTTTAAAAATAGGATCTATATTTCTCATTTTGTTCTCTCATCTTAAAACAGAAATGATAGAGAGCCAAGAAAGTACCTAAAACTTTCCCTTTCTATAAAAATAAGAGTAGAAATCTGTAATCTAAAATTAACAAGATGTTTTCATTCTCAAGGTTTACAAGATCTCCAAATGTGTGCAGTTATTGATAGGAGAAAGAGAATATAACAGAAGGGAATTTTGGTATTTGAATCATGCTGCAACATTCAAATTAGTTTTCTTCTTTTAGATTTATATGCTTTCTACGTCTTTATTTTCACATGACTCTTTATTGCTAATTGACTTTTTATTTATGGTTGGTCTAGATTCTTGCTTTAGTCTTTCTGTAACTGTTTCTCTCTCCATAACCACTATCCTCTTGTTTGGTTCTTACACAATGCCATTTATCAAAAAATGTTTTGCATACTGTATTTTTACTACCATGAAAGTTATCACTACCATGTTCTATTAGTCTAACTGACCTATCTTGTCAGCCTTTCTATTTTTCTTTCCTTTGCCCAGTGCTTCTCATTATTACATATCATCCTATAAAAAAATTCAAATAATGATAATCAAGCCAGCATGGAGGCACAATTGAAAAGAACACCTCCATCTCAGAAGCTTATCACGGAGCTTTTGTAAACAAAAGAACCATCCAACCAAGGATTATTTTGACATTTATCTACAAAGCATTCATATTTTGTTCTCAGTGGTCATTTCCTTGTACTATTACCTAAGATTGGAAAGTTGGCAATTCAGTAGAGAAAACCAACTGTGAATAAATATTTGGCAGAAAAGGCAAATGACTTGTGCATTGTGACAAAACTGCCTAAAGCTAATTTCCAATGCTAAATGCACATAATGATGTGTGATAAGAAATCCACTGTGTTAAAAGCACAATATTTATAAATGCATTCTAGGTCAACAAGTATCCAAAATAACTGAATTAAAAGCAACAAGGAGTTCATCACATGGCAAGCAGCTGAAATTTTTATGTTTCAGAATGGTTTCCCTGGTTAACTTCAATAATTTTTCTATCTGTCCCATTTTGCCCTAGCCCACCCGCACAGTTCAAAGGGAATCTGTACTCCTTAACAGCAGGCACTTGGAAAGGGAAAATAAGCCTTTTAAGAGGGCATCTAGACAAAGGGAAAAGTAAAATAATGTCTGGTATCCAGCTTCCTTGTATCTCATGCCTGGCCTCTGAGTGGAAGTCACACAGGTCTCCTACTCAGATACAATACACTTACGTGTTTCCATGGTTGCCCAGGACCTACTACAGCTTTGTGTATCCCTGCAGTCTCACTGAAAGCTAATGAAAGTGTTTGACTATCAGCCAGCCCCTTAGCTAGATGTATATAATCACATCTCTGGCAGCACTAGTCCTTGACCCAAGCCTCTCCTTGATGCTAAGCCAGGTCCTACTGCACCCCATTTCTATTGGGGGAGGCCTTTCCCCCATCTCTGCATCCTGAGTAAGGATTTAGATACCATTGGTTCAACTTCTTTGCCTATAGTGACTGTCTGATGTTATGGAAGTTTGTAAAACCCTCAGGGAGCCCAAAATCAAGGAATGCCATTTTCTTCTATTTTCTCTTTTTGTATTGTCAGGACTGAACTCAGGGTCTTGTAAATTCTATGCAAATGCAATATATCCTCAGCCCAAGGATGATATACTTATTTTATAAAAGTAATATTACTCTCATAAGAAAGTCCAATAAGCATACCGTCTTGGTTATTTTTCTCTCATCGCTTGGTTAATTTTCTCTCATTGATGTTAAGGATAATTTTGGCTTTAACTTCTTCTATCCCCAAAAGAGAAAAACTGTATCAAAAGGAAGAGGTCAAATTTAGGAACCCAGGATAAGATAGAACAAGACAGAGTTTAATATATGCCTGCTATATCAAAAACTATATATTTTTCAGTATTTGCATTTCTTTTTATTCACCATCACATTACTAAAAGTGGAAACACTTATCACATAAACTGACAAATACCTTAATGATCAATATTGAATCCTAGTACCCTCAAAACCTTGTTAGAACAAAAGTGTTTTCTTGCCACAATATGCATTTTTGTCTTTACCCATTAGACTTTTGCTTCTGTTTACACTAAAAACAGTGTAACATATATGGTTTTACAGTACTGTTTTCCTTACTATATTGAATAAGTTTAATTGCTCAAAAATGCAAAAGTTGTAGATAATAGAAGTTGGAAGAGAATAAGGACCACTGAAAATGAAAGCTAGAAGACACTATCTTAAAAATGCATTAATACTAGATATTGCAAATTAAATATGGACAGTGCCCCACCTCTGAGTCTGTTTAGCAAATAGTGTCAGAAACAATGACAAAATATCACCATTGTTCATATATACATTCTCTAATAAGCCATACTTAAGATCATAGGTTTCATTTTCTATATTATGAAATGAATATTTAATTTAAATTCAGGTAGCACAGAATAATAAAAGTCATACAACAAAACACTTAAGCTGTTGATCCATTGGTAACAATGAACCTCCAGATTCTCATTTAAAATTTAGTTGATACTAAGAGCATAACTTTCACAAAGGTATTCTCAGGAGTATATAAGTTCTTTCAAGAGAATCACTAAATAAAATAACAGGTCAAATTGTAAAATGCATAAATAGTGGCCACTACTAACTTGTTCTTTTATTAAATCAGCACTAGCTACAGAAGAGTAATTAATACTTCACAAGGAAGTGAAATTTCTATAATGCTGACAATAACATTTTCTCATTGATATTCTAAGATTATAAAAGACAGCAAAATAAGAGGTCCCTCAGCTAGATATCACTTAAAAAACAATTTTTTGGCTTCCATAGGGGAAAAAAATAGCTTGTGGGAGCTTTGAGATTCAGAAAGAAGTTTGTAAAACCCTCAGGGAGCCCAAAATCAAGGAATGCCATTTTCTTCTATTTTCTCTTTTTGTATTGTCAGGACTGAACTCAGGGTCTTGTAAATTCTATGCAAATGCAATATATCCTCAGCCCAAGGATGATATACATATTTTATAAAAGTAATATTACTCTCATAAGAAAGTCCAATAAGCATACCATCTTGGTTATTTCTCTCTCATCGCTTGGTTAATTTTCTCTCATTGCTGAGACAAAATCCCTGATGCCCAAAACTAGGGAAGGAAAGGTTTATTTATCTTGCAGTTTTCAGAAGTTTCAGTCCACATTCAGCTGACTCCAAGGCAGGGTGGTATGCCTAAGGGGCGGCAGTGCATGGCAGCCACAAGTGACAAGACTGAAAAGGGAAAAGCCCTCCATCACATTGTATGCTGCTCTGCCCCTGGGCAGGTGCAGCACTAACACCACCAGTTCTAGTGCTACACAGTGAACCAATCACAAACACTAGACTCATCCAGCTCTGTGACTACATGAGGCTTGGGGTGCCATCCAAACATAAACCATAATACGTACTAAAGAACAAAATTATTTTCCAACAATCCTGATGAACATAGATGCCTAAATACTCAAGAAAATTTTTCAAATCAAAATCAAGAGTATATTAAAAAATAATTCACAATAATCAAGTAAGATTTATCCTAGAGACAGAAGGATTGAACATATGAACCACTCTAAATAAGATATACCCATTAACAGAATAAAGAAAAAAACCATATGATCATCTCAATAATGTAGGAAGTATACTGAAAAAATTCAAAATTCTTGATTATAAAGATTCTTTAAATTAGGTATGGAACGAATCTTTTTCAATATACTAAAGTCCATGTACAGCAAGCCCCCAAGTAATGTAAGAAATGGTGAAAATTTAGTCATTTCCTGTAAAATGAGGAATAAATAATGATTCCCAGTTTTGCCAATTTTTGCAATATAATATTGGAATTCCTAGCCAAAGCAATTGTAAGAGTAAATAAAAGACCCTCAAATGGAAATAAAAGAAAGAAAATTGTCTCTTGAAGATCTTGTACATAGAAAATCAAAGATACCACCAAAAAATAACTAGAATTAAAAATTGTGGGGTGAGGGGTTTAGCTTAGCAGCATAAGTGCCTGCTTGGCAAACACGAAGTCATGAGTTCAAACCCCAGTACAAAAAAAAAAATTGCTTGAAGTTTTATGATGCAAATCCAATATTGAAATCAGTTACATTTCTATAAACTAATGAAAATCTATACAACAATATACTTACAATTTTTAGAACAAAATGAAACCAGATGTTAGAGAAAAGGAAAAGAAAAAGAGATATGAGTACACAGGACAGGTTTATTTCAGGACAAATCTGAAAGGGATTGCTCAGGCACTAGAGACCAAATCATCTATTTATTGTACATGCTTTAAGGTCTTTATAGGGTCATGGGCATACAAAATAGGGACTGTGAAAGGGAAAAGTCAAAATGGGACTTTTGAGGTGGAGAATTTAGTACAAAATATCTGTGGCTATATGCCCAGGACTGGGCTTGAGGATGCACAAGGAGTTGTGGCTTATTTATCAAGAACAGGACTAAAGAACAATTGGGAATTATAGGGTGTAGCTGTACTTACTGGACCTTATCAATCCATGATGTTACATCTGGAGCAAGTGTAAAAGTATAGCAGGGCAAAAGGATTTCAAGTGGTCTCTGCTTAGACCAGGCTGACATTGGTCAGATTCCTTCTTTACAGATTCTACAGTTAGATATGGAAAATAGGTGGCCTATCTCTTTCTTAACTGCTTCCTTCTGATTAGGGCTGACAGTGATCAGAGGAGTTCTGTCTGAATTGAAGCAGGAGGGCCATACCAATGTAGTCTTTAACAGCCACAATCCTACTGGTGAGAAATCTTTGGAACAAATTAGGTGTGGCATTAATAACAGGAAAATAGAAAGAGAAAAATAGGCACTAAAAAAGGAAAAATCCAAGATAAGACAGTGAATTTCCATGAATCCCATGAACTTTGCAGAGGGTTTCAAGACATTTGTTATACTGCCTGAACCTCAGTGTCTATTTCCCCAAGAGCTGCAGCTTCATTGCCACGATTATCTGAAATAAAAGTGCAGAATATTTTATTAAGCATGGAAAAAGTGTTTAGCGCTTTGGGTAGACTTTGTATGGGGGCAATGGATCCAAGGTGTTGTAGTCAGGGGTTGTGGGAACAATTAGAATCAGGACATGGAATTTATACTATTATTTTATGATGGTCACCCAGAGCTAACACAAGAAACTGCAGTAAACACAATACTAAAGACATAGAATATTCATCCAAGGGCCCAACTCCCACAGCAGTGTCTTGTGTGAGTCCAAATGAAAACCTAGAGCCCATGACAATGCCTCCCATGTGTCCAACTGGAGGTCTAGAGCACACAAAAAGGACTCACGCCAGTCTCTTTTATGGATCTGTGCTAGGAAGGCCCAAAGGTCAGCAGTGGAAGCTAGAAAGTCTATGCCAGTGGGGTGAAGGAGCTGTGCTGGTAGGTTGTGTGTTCTACACTGGAGCCGAGAAGTCATGCTCAAAAAAAAAGACCAGGGCTGTCCTGAAAAGCACCACAGCCACCCTCAGTGACATGGAGGCCCCGAGCTCCTCCAATAATAAGCACAGTCGAGTACATGACAGGAAGCCAGCGTGATGAGTTCATCCTGGAGATTAAAAGGCACACATTTCCACTCCAGAGCCAAGAAGCAATGCTCAAATGTAAGGACCAGAGCTCCCCCAAAGTGAACCATAGCCTCTCTCACCAAAAAAGTCCTGAGCTCCTCTGATGACAGTGGTCGAACTCACACTGGGGAAGCTAGTCTTGATGAACTGCACCAGGAGAACCAATGGCTCAAACAACAACACGAAGGAGAACCCACAACACCTCATTCATCTTTTCCATGTCTCTATTTATGCTGGCAACTTTCCTCAGGTGGAACATCTACGCTCAGCACCATGGTGATTTAATTCTGCTGACGTTAAGTTGACCACCAGTTTTTAATCTATAACACCAGGCATTTTTGTTATTGGTCCCATCTGCATGATCACTGTAAGTCTGGAAATTTCTAGCTGAGTGTAAGTAAACCACCAAGAGGCTGAAGTATGTATGACCAAAGCATGAGTACCAGAATGGAAAGGCAGATTGGGGAAGTTCATATCCAGTCATTGTTCTCAAAGAATTAAAATAGCAATTGTAACCAGATAGATTCTAGAACTGTCTGTAGCTAGAAACTGTCAGCAGGGGTAAGTGACTAGAGCTCCCTTTTTATGTTGAGTCTATATTACCATTAGTTTAATGTGGTTAGAGTTATGCTTTTTTGTTGGGTGTTCAAGATGAAGTTAAAGTAAGACCTGTGTTCATCAAAATTAACCTCTTCCTGTCTATCAAAGTCAATTAAGCTGCTCAGGCAGGTACTTTTGGAACAAATATAGAGCCTCTCAGCTCCTCTGTCAGTGTCAACCACAAGGATGAGTCATGGTCTTGCTTGACCATGTAGTTTTTCTGTGTAAGTATGGCTGGTGACCTTCCTTTTACCCATACATCGGTTGACTCTTCTCCTCTGGGGTTCAACAATCTCCCTATTCAGGAGGTAGATTGGGGGACTTATCAAAGTGCAAGGATTCTGCAGAAAAAGTCTCCTAATGTCTTGGGTCCTTGTTGACCTTGGAAGGTCAGACCAAAATATTGGTGTCCTCTTAGCCCAGTTATCCTTTTCTAGCTTTGGTCTCCAAATCTCAGTTGCTGAAGACCCAGGAGATTAGTAATCTTACCTAGTTATTAAGTATCTCGAAATGTATAGTATGACCAGGAACTATTATTCCCTTACCAAGCATCCTTAAGTGTTGTAACACATACACACATGACGTACACATAACAATGCTGGCTGTCTCATGTTATGTTGACACACACATCTTAATGCAAGTAGGTGGAAAACACGTTAGGAAAAACCCAATGCTTGAACCTAAAATTTAACACCAGAAATAATGTTAGGCTGGAAGTCACTGGTTTTCCAGTTTTACATTTTTGAAGACCTGTGTATTTGGAAAAAATACATTTACTATGAAGTCAGCAATAATGAGTGCTGCAAACCATGTCAGAATTGTCTTAAGAGACAACTCTATCCTGCTTCCTGTTGCTGATTAGTCTAAGTGTCCCTGTCAGTTATGCAGGAAAACTCATGTGCAGTATAAATTTTAGAAATGAGAGCTAAAAAGCCTTTGTCTGAAAGCATCAGTTACACCAGAGAGGAGAGCTGGAACCTGGGAAGGGTAGACTCTAGTTGTTACCTGTTTAAATAAGACTGAATGCCCACTGACTCTCCCAGTAAGCTTGAATGTCAAAGTTATTTTAGTACCAGCAGACAGCAGAAAGGAGAGAAATCATCCCTGTAATTGTAGTCTAAGAATTTACAATGCAGAAGAAATACTTTAAGCATATCAATTAAACAAATAGACCCTCTTAAATTGGAAGCCAAAAGTACATTTTATCAATTTTGTTTACTGAAGCCTAAATTTTTATTCCTTTTTTCTACCTGGTTTCTGTAAGTGAGTTTTTAAATGCTAGAAATGTATGTGCCTGTTAAGACTCAAGCATAATTCCAAAGGCACTAAAAGTGAAGCTTTAATAAGTTTGATGGTTCTGAAAACCTTATATAAAGTCTTCCTTTGAAATCTCAAAAAAAAAAAAGCCTAAGGGAAAAAAAATAGTTGAGTTCAAATAAAGCAGGTCCTCGAGCCTTTGTAGAAATACTGATGGAGATTTCTTCTTTTTCCTGATTAATCTACCCCAGTTTGGCATTATTTACTGAATTGACTTTTGCAGCCTTTTGTCCCTTGTTTTTGCAAAATAAACCTAATTGGTGAAAGAGTTTTGCCCTAGAATAAGTTACACAATATTTGGAGGCTAAATCAGGGGAGGCAGGATCAAGCGATGTTTACCTTGAGGTCACTTCCCCCTTCCCCTATTACAACTTCCTTTTTTCTTTCCCAGTGTATGCAAAAAAGGTTCCAATAAGCTCGTCATGCATCATCAATGCCCACCCTAAGTGCCACCCCCGGTCAGAGGTTATATATATACCATACCCCATGTTCGGGTTAGAGGAAGCTAGGCTGCCTATGGTCATAGACTTCTCTCCACGTCCTTGGAATAAAGGCTACTTTTTACTTTATATTTTGCTCTTTTATCATGCTTAAAACTCTAACGATTGGCATATAGTATTGTAATCTAAAGCTCCTTTGTAAGGCCTTGTCTCTGACGTGGGGAGAGAGGGAGAAGGAGAGATAGAGAGAGAGAAAAAGAGAGAGAAAGAGAGAGAGAGAATCTGTAACATAAAGGAATGTATTAACATTTGCCACTTCCCTTTAGGTAATTATCAAGATCATATAGAATTTGGATATTAAAAGTGCTAAATTTAGGCCATTAGGTGAATACAATATGAGACAGTTAGGCCAAATACCCTCTTTTAAACAAAGTGAGAGGTGAAAGAAATTTTAGAAGGTAACCCAAAGGGATATTGCAAAAATTTGAGAAATTTGGAAGCTGAAAAGAGAGTTGCCAGGAGTTTGTAGCCCTACGTTGGGTCATTCCCCAAACAGGACTATGGACTGGGAGATTCTTTTGTGGAAATAGCCTGGCCATATCAGATAAAATATTTCAAGAGACTGGGCAAGCATCCTGGCTCTAATGTCTGCAGAAGTCTACCTCAGGGACCAGCCCTGTGGGACACCCCACCCCCACCCCAGCAAGGATCTGGTAAAAACCTACGCTGCCCAGGCATGCCTGGGAGAAGGGAGGGGCCAATCTTACCATCCTTAGCTGGATAATGAAGTGCCCAGTTTTGATCAGCAGCAAACAGCACATGACCTCCTGAAATCCTTTTGTGAACAGGTAGAGAATATTAGAGTAGTCCCTTTGACCAGTCCCCCAAATTGGCAAACAAATGTTAGAACAGAAAGTAACCAAGGGTTAGGAAAAAGAACAAGAAACAGAAATACAATCTCATGGGACAGGATTATTTCAGAACAAACCTGTGAGGATTTCTCTGGCACCAGAGAACAGACCAGAAAACTTTTGTACATGCTATAAGCACTTTTATAGGTTCATAAGCATCAAAGGGTGGTTGTGGAAGGGAAAAGTCACAAAGCAACTTTGGGAGTAGGGGAGCTCAGTACAAAGGAGCTATGTTTATCCATCCAGGACTGGGCTTGAAGATGTTCAAGGAGTTGTGTGTTATATGTCAAGAGCAGGGCTGAACAATGATGGGAATTGTGGGATATTATGGTTGTGTCTAGATATCCCCCCTAAGCCTCATGAAGTCATAGGAGGGGCCTTTACAGAGGTGGCTGGATCTAGAGTGTGTGAGGCTGTGATTGATTCATGGTGCAATATTAGGCTCAAGGGCAGTAGGATTAAGGGTGTGAGTGCTATACACTCTAAGTAGCCTGGATAAAATAGAATACATAGAATGATGCATCTGAAGCTGGTGTAAAGGCATATCGGGGAAAGGGATTGAAAGTGATTTCTGCTTAGACTGGAATGGCAATGGTTGGATTTCTTCAACAAAGGCATCAAGAAGAATTAAGTACAAGTGATTTAGACAAAGAGGTGAAAAATCTATACACTGAAAATTAGAAACACTGATGAAATTGAAGAAATCACAAATAAAGGGAAAATTATATAGTTTCTTGAATGATAAGAATATTATTAAAATATCTGTGATACCTCAAATGATATACATAATAAATAAACCCCTATCAAAAAGCAATGATAATTTCAATTAAATGTTTAAAATTAGATTAGAAAATTTATAGTTTTCACTACAAAAAAGGTAGTTAGATAATGTAAGATAATGAATATGTGAACTCAATTATAGTGATAATTTTACAGTGCATACATATGTCAAAAATTCACATTTTATACTTTCAACTGTGTTCCTTTTATCAATTATACCTCAAAAACAGGGAAAATGTCATTCTAAGATCAGTGACCTATAGGAATCAGTGATATTTTCCATTAAAGTTTCTTTTTTCGATATCCCTTCTTGTGAAATTTTATTGTCCTACCAAAAAAACTGCCCATCCATGTTTGGAAACTCAGTTCTGACCAAGGAGTATGACTTTGCTATTTCATTAGGCCCCTAATCCATTACACTAAACATCTGAGTGAACATAATGTTTAAAAAAGGAGGTTTGGAAAGTGAGTGAGCAAAGTCATACATAGGAGTAGTTGTGAGTGGATAATAGGTAAGCCCAAAAATAAAAAATAAAAAAAAAAGAAAAGAAAGAAAAATTCAAGTCATGTAATTTTTCCCCTGCAAATATTACAGATATGTGATTATTTCTCACATTCACAAAAATAAAAACAACAAAGAGTAAAATAAGTTGCTAAGAACCCAGTTATAAACTCATACATATAGAGAGTATCAAGATATAGAAGAGAAATATAAGTGTAAAATGACATCAATGCATAAGTCTTCTGGTAATATGAAAGCATAGGTAGTTAACTTTAAAGATTAAATCATCATGACATTTCCCACAATGTACTAAAATAAAATCAAAATGGCTCAAGATGTAAATATTAAAACAAAGGCACTTACTGTGTTGGAAGATTGCATAAGTAGAACTCTCGAAGACATAAACATAAGCAAAGACTTTCTGAATAGAACACTAGTGACACATAGAATAACATCAAGATTTCACAAATGTGATTAAACAAATAAAAAATTTCTGCAAAACAAAGGAAACAATAGAGTAGAGAGACAACCTACGTACAGAGGATAAGGTGCCAGCTATTCCTCAGATGCATGACTAATGTCTAAATATATAAAGAACTCAAAAAAATTGGTCTTCCAAAAATAAAAGATCTGATTAAAAAATGAGTCAAATGAACAAACACTTCTCAGAAGAAGTATGAATGGCCATAGACAGATGAAAAATGTTCAATATCTCTGGCCTTTAGAGATACTCAAATTGAAACAAGACTGAGATTTCATCTTATTCCAGAAATAAAGGCTATCATCCAGAAATCAAATATAACCAGAAAGGATGAGGGAAAAAGGAGAAACAGATTGTTGGTAGGAATGTTAACTATTACAGCCACTATGGAGCTCAGTCTAAGAGATTCCTCAAAAAACTAAAGCTAGAAATTCCATTCAATCTAGCTATTCTTTTTCTAGGTATCTTCCTAAAAGAGATTAAAGACACCATGTTACAGTGCTATGCATATTCATATTTATAGGAGCACAGATCATAATAGCTAAATTTTGCAACCAGCCTACATATTCACCAACAGATGAATGAAAAAATATAGTGTTATGCATAGTGGAGTACTACTCTGACATTAAGAAAGACAAATTTATTTGTAAGAAAATGGATGCACCTTGAGACAACAATATTAAGTGAAATAAATCAAACAAGCAAGTTTAAATGCTATATGGTTTCTCTTATATGAGAAACTCAAAATGTAAACAACTTAAAGAGAAAAATAAAAGATCAGTAATAGGAAATAGGAAAGTAGATCTTTTGCAAATGGGAAATGGTTAAAGATATTCAAAGAGCTGGTGGGGTGGCAAAATAATTAAAACGTGTTATATTTATATACCAATTCACAAATACACATGTAGTCATTATGTGTTACAAACATATACTAATAAAAATTTTAAAAAGATGAAAATACATGGCAAAAGAGACTGATGTAATTATGCTGCACCAATTAGTATTGGGACCATATTAATATTGAGAGCAAAGAATTCTTCAGCAAAAAATAGCATTCATCACATTAAATTGCTGCACTGCTATTTCTACATGTAGTGGAACAGTACAGCTCTAAGCATAAGGAGTTTATACTTTATTTCATGTTTTATATTCTTAGAAATATAATACAAATAATTCAAACATATAATATACATATATATATACATATATATATGATAGCTAAACTGACTATATTACTAGTTGTATTAGTTATTGGAAAAAAGTTAATACTCATATGTTTAGATCAATTTTATGTCTAGATCTGTTAATCTAAGCAACCCTCTTGAAGGTAACATTATACAATATTGCAACCATGTCAAATTCCTATCAACTTGTTTTGTAAACCTATGCTGTTATTGTATTTGGTTTCTTATAGTTTGTCTGTATTGCTTTTTTGTTTTTTGTTTTTTGCTTGTTTTGTGTGTCTTTTTAATCTTAAATTTAAAAATTAAAAAAAAAAATCATAAGGCCAGGGATTTGGCTCAGCAGCAAAAGCACCTGCCTGGCAAGCACTAGGTCATGAGTTTGATCCCCAGTACCAAAAAAATATATATATATCATAATTTCAGAATGTCTTGAATTTAATAAATAAATATTCAAATTTATTTTAAAGGGCAAACTAAGCTAAAGAAAGGAATGGGACCAAACAGCCTAAAACACCAAAGGCAAACATTACGTCCTATAGTTTCTTGTCCAGCACTCTGGATAGGTTGTGTTAGGAAGTGAGTTCCAAAGACTTGAGAATCATTGAGCCCCATGGCTTTGCTGATTATAACTTACAAAGCTTCACTTTTGGGTCGACTCCACTCCTTACCTTCACCTTTTCTTGGCAATTGTTCCACACTTCTGGCCTCTCCAAATTTATATGTTCTCCACTGCACTTTCAGTTTACTTTTATAGCTTTGTATACCGTCCTATTAGGAGCATACTGCCTGCCTTCCAAGCTTTCTTCTAGAATCTGGGCAAAAGCCCCCATGACCTTATTACTCTTGTATTCTGCATGTGTAAAACCAGATTGATGATGCCAAGGTTTGCACTAATAATCAATTATTCATTACTGGGACCAAATACCTGCATACACAATTTAAGAGAGAAAATGTTTGTGTTAGTTAAAAGTATTAGGCTATAGTCAGCTGAATTCAAGGCAGAAATTCCATGGAAAAGAATACTTGAAGACCAAATGAAAGCTACCAAGCTCATGGTAATGAGAAGCAGAGTGAAGACCGCATACCCAGAGCAAGAGATGTAATCTTCAAAGATATAGTCCCAGTCACCTACCACTTCCAACCAGGCACAACTTCCTGGTTGTGCCTTCAGAGCTTCACATTCAGCTCTGAATTCATCGGTAGATTATTCCATTTGGTCACAGCACCACTGTGACCAAACCATTTACCAAAAGTCCCACCTTGGAACAGATGAGTCTTTTAGGAGACATTTTAGATGAAACAATAATATTCTACCCTTGTATTCAAAAGCCTTTGTCCATCTCATTATGAAAAATTCACTAATTCCACCTCTAAGAGTTGACAAAGTCTTAACAGTTTCCCTCTTCACCATGAACCCACATAAAACTAAAAATCAAGTTACCTGCTCCCAGGATATGATAGAACAGGATAACCATTCCAAAAAGAAAATAGAGAATAGAAAGGAAAAAAGACTAATGTAAGACTGATCCCAAGCGAGAAAAACCTCAAGTTGTTTAACCTCTGTGACCAGCACCAAGGCCTATTGTGATGACATGCTCTAAAGGGCTTGGGAAGCCCCATTCCTATGACTTTGGCAGTGACAGCACACATTTGTTTTGTGCTGACTCAACTTTTTGCCTGCACTTTCTTGAGGAAAAATCCATGCACCTAGTATCTCCAATTCTTTGGGGTCTCCACTGGCTTTTGATTTCATTGAAAAACTCATAAATCATCCTCTTGAGGACTTCTGTCACTTCCTTATTCTATCACATTGTTTAGTCTCCCAGGCCTTCCTCTGAAATCTTCTTGGAAGCCTCCACAATTTCTTTACTCCTACATTCTCAATGCCTATAAATCTAGAGCCATGTAGATGGCCCGTGATTTCTCACTAGCTTGAGCAATACTTGATCCCCCTTGAAATAGAGCTACAGTGGTCTCTGGTTGCCTGCAGGATAAACACAAAGGAAACATGGTTGCAGGTGGTCCTTAATGGAGCTTGCAATGGGTGAGGTCTGGCCATTCCTCAGGGCATCTTTCTTATTGAGCCAATGCAAAGTACTTGACTTCATTTTAATGGTGCCCCTCTTTTCAGCAACAACAGTTTCTGAGGCCTCAATTTTATATGTTTCTTTTTGGCCAAGTTGCACTTTCTTCAACTCTTTCAGCCCCCCTTTATGTGCCCGATTTTCACTATGGAATGAAGAGCAAGAAGCAGCACCCAAGCCATTGCTTGACCATTGGGCTGCCTTGAAGTGTCCTCTGCGATATTAATTAGATCACTACCTTAAAATTTAGCCTCATGCAAAATCTTAGAATATGGCAGAATGCAGACAAATTTTTTGTCAGAATGTGATACAAAAAAACTGGCCTCTAGTCCAGTTCTGAATAGAGTCCCCATTCCCATTTGAAATGTAATAAGTGTGGTTTTAGTCTCTATACTTCTTTCAGTATTCTAATATAAGCTCTGATCCCTGAGTATCAGGAGTCAAGATAGAGTATATCTTGGTGCTCTACTAAGGGTCTCACAAATATGAAATAAAGGTGATAACTAGGGTCAAACTTTTATCTGACAATGTATTTTACTTTTCAAGTTATTGTGGTCATTGGCAGAATTTGTACCCTTAAATAAGTAGATCTCATGAAGTTTGCATCTTCAAAGCCTTCCAGGGAATATCTCTGTGAAACAACCCTCTCATAATGGGCTCTGATTTATTCATTTTCTTCAACAGTTATACAATACCCAACACCTACAACTTAAAAGATTTATTCAAGATTTATTTTTGTTGATGATTTCTGAAGTTTCAATGCATGATTGGCAGACCCAAATGCAGCAATAGCATGGAAAGACCTCAACAGACAAAAATCTGGCAGCCAGGTTCAAGATACATAAGACAGGAGGTGAAGAGGGAGGTATACCCTCCCTGATCACACCCCATTGATTCATGTCTTCCAGTCAGAATCCATTTTCTAATAGCAAGTCAGTTATAGCAGCCACACAATTCAATCATCTTCCAAATTATGAGGATTCAGGGCCATTTTAGATCTAAACTACAATAGGCCCAAAATCATACTGATATTTTTGGATTAATTCAAAATCAATTACTTGGTAACTCAATTACAGGAGAAACAGATAAACATAATTACAGGTCCCACCTACAATCAAAAAAAAATTAAACAGGACATTAACATCCAAATTTTGTAGTCTAAAATTTCACAGTATTTCAATAACAGCTATTGAAGTCATAGGTGTTGGCAACTATGTTCTGAGCAAAAGCCTTGTTAGACAGGAAAAAGTACAAAGGATCAACAGATGGGATCATATGAAATTGAAAAGCTTTGCACAGCAAAAGAAAAAAACCAACAGAGTAAAGAGGCAACCTACAGATTGGGAAAAAAACATTGCCAGCTATTTCTCAGATAGGACAAATATTTTGGAGATACTAAAATCTCAAAAATGTAGTCATCAAAATAAAAGATACGGCCAAAAATTGAGCAAGTGAAATGAAAAAGACACTTCACAGAAGAAGTATAACTGACCAATAAATATATGAAGAAATTCTCACTAATAAGGCTATTAGAGAACTAACAAAGCAACACAGAGTCTATCTTACCCCAGAAAGAATGGCCATTATCAAAAAAATCAACCAATAATGAATGCTAGTAAGACTGTGGAAAAAATGGAACACTTCTTCATTGTTGGTGGCAGTATAAACTAGTACATGAAAACCACGATACATTTCTCAATACATTGAAACAATAAATTCCCTTTGACCAGTTATTTTTATTTATTTATTTATTTGTCAAACTCGCACTTGCAAAGCAGGCACTTATGCCACTGAGCTAAATCCCCAGCCCCAATTATTTTTCTTCAAGACATTTTCCCAAAGGAGTCAAAGATATTATATTGATGTTTATGGCAGCACAATTCATAATAACTAAATCTTGGAAACAGCCTGTATGTCCATCAAAAGATGAGTGCATAAAGAACAGGTAGTGTTAACACACAGTAGAGTATTATTCCATTATAAAGAAACATAAACTTGAGTCATTTATAGTAAAATGAATACACCTTGAGACAATTGTATTAAGTGAAATAAATCAGACAGACAAACTTAAATATCATATATTTTCTCTTATATGAGAAACTCAAATTGTAAATAAACAGCAAAATAAAAGATGATTAATAGGAAATAAGTAGATAGATCTTTTTCAAATAAGAAATGTATTGCGAGACTGAGGTGGAGATAGGAAGTGAGGGGAGGGATGAAGCTCTTGAAGAGATGTCACGCTTTTCAGAAATACATTCAAGGTGGTTTGCTTAGTTCATTTCCTTTTTAAAATATCAATTACCAAAAATACAGTTGTTGTTGGGAACCCATGTTTTCAAATCTCTTAATGAAACTGTTGAGGCCTACAAAATCTCCCGACCCCTCCACTATGAATTTTCTTAGGAATTCTCTTTTCCTTGTCCCTCAGTTTCCTTGTGTCTTACGTCACCTTTAGCTATACTCTTCATCACTTAAACAGCTCTCTGATAGTCAGTTCTTCAGGAAACACCTCCTGGGTGCTCCTGGGTCATCCTCTTCCACATCCAGGTTAAAATTCTTTGCCGTCTCAATCAGAGGCACTGTTAATTTTCTAAAACTTTTCATCTTTCATGTCCTTTGAAGTCACTTCCCTTTACTGTTGCCTTCTCCCACATGCCATGCAAACACTCCGTGGTGACAACACTTTATGCTCCAGCAGAGGTCTTTGTGGAATTTTAGGTGTAATCCATCTCAAGTTGCCTCTGTGCCATATCATTATCTTCCTTAGTTCTAAAAATATCCAACAAAAAGTTTGTTTTTAGATGGCAGACCCTGAAAAATGCTGTATTTCTCTGATCCATCGTTTGAATGAAAGAGGTGACAGTAGGAGGAAGAAACCTTAAATTTGCTGTTGGGATGAAGAACATGAATTAAAAAAAATAAAAATAAATTTAATTTTTTTAAAAAAATTTTAAAAGAACATGAATAAAAGACTATGTACAGGAGCAGTACTGACAATTGCACCTTGAAAAGAGATATTCTCCAAACAGCACTCCACTTTGCTGGTATGATAATTAAGAAGGGAATTTTACAGGAGGAACCGGTCACCAAAGACTTCATATTTCTCCTGTAGTTCATGAACAGTGTTTATCACTGTGCTTTATAGACCCAGATGTTTTTGCTAGCCAGATCACAAAGGATTTAAATTCATAGTCTTATCCACTGCCCCAAATCAAATTGTTATCTTAACCTTCATGAAGCCTGACATTAACATGACCTCAATGGATTAAAATCCTTTCATGTACCTATCTCCATGTTTGAAAAGTTTTACTTGTACTAAAGATTTGCTTGGGCAAATAATTTCCAATTAAAATAATAAGCTTATGTAGAGTTTGCAAAAATTCTTCAACAACCTGCATGTCAGTAGTCACTTTCATGTAATGCAGTGTGTAATATTCTGGGAATGTCTGAGCTACTTGGAACTCATTAAAAATTTAATATAATTGTCTGATGCAGACTTTTCTTTCTACATCATGAACAAACCTTTTGCTTTGGTAGTAATTGTCATGATGCCAAAAGGCCTGTGCTTCTGTCTGTGGTTTTTAACCCAGGTCAACAGAAGTTCCTTCACAGCTGATCTAGACCATTCTTGAATTTGTGTTAATCTTATCACCTTCACTGACACATCCTTTAACATCTTCCATTGCTTTGTTCTTATTCTTTAAGACCACAAGCTCTAGGGGAATGGGATATGCCTAAATGGTGACCAACGGCTATCACTGATTGTTTTTAAACTTCATGGTTCTTAATCACTTTCAAGAATACTAACTCAATGTGACCTCTTCCTAATAACAATAATAGTGGATTTTGTATGCATAATGTACATAATGAATAAAACAAGATTAAATCAAGCAAAAGATAAGATTAAGCAATCAAGAGATAAACATAAAATGTGTAAGGTTGGGTACTAATATAGCATGACACACTATTTTACAATAATTTTTTTGTAAGTAGGAATATACTCAAAAATATTGATTAAATGTATACTAGAGTAAATAATGAATCAGTAACTCATCACTTCTTAAGTATTATGCATTTCACATAACTACATATGCTATACTTTTATGCATCTGTCAGTGTAATAGATTTGTTGAGGCCACTATCACTGTAAACACATGCCAAATATGATTGCTGTGACATCACTGGGAAGTAGGAATTTCTCCATTTCATCATAGTCTTTTAGGAAAACTCTCATGTATGCAGTCTTTCATTGATTTAAATGTCATTATGTCATATATAACTGTACACTGAAAATGCTAGAGCATTCACCACAAAAATAAAGAAGCATAACTGATATTCTAGCAAAAGAAATGAAAAGAAAATGGAATTTTACAAAATTCTCAGTGGAAGTTAAAAATGTGAAAGAATGCAAAAATAGTAACCAGTAACAAATATGATAAATATTAATCCAACTATATCAATAATCACTTTGAACATCAATGGTCAAAATGTACCAATTAAATAGAAATCATCACAATAAACAAAAATAAGGGCCAATTATACATTCTCAGTAAGAAACCTATTCAAAATATAGGCATATAAATGAATGGGAAAAATATACCTGATTTTAAACAAAAGAAAGAAGTAAATGCATATATTAATTTCATGCAGAGCAGACTTCAAAACAAGGAAAGTTATCACAGACAAGAGCATTGTATAATAAAAAGGGGAACAATTCTTCAAGAAAATGTCATCCTTACATGTATGTACAAAATGACATAACAAAAACTGATATAACTGCAAGAAATAAATGAAGTGACTGCATTAATTGAAGATTTTTACACCCCTCTATTAGAGAGGGAGAGATCCAGCAGGCACAAAACCGGTAAGAACATAGTTGGATTCAACAATTGGGAACAATTGGGGTCTTTTGGCTATCCCAGAAGATCAGAATGCATTCATGCAGGTGGAACACACACCAAGAAAGAATAAAATGTAGACATTAAACACAACTTTAAAAATTTACAAGAATAAAAATCATACAATACCTGCTCTAAGACCAGAATGGAATTAAACTAGAAATTAAACAGAAAGATAACTGGAAACACAGACTACACGCAGATCATTTTTGAATAACACATAGATCAGATAAGAAATCTAAAAGGAAATTTTAAAATACTTTGAACTAGACAGAAGTGAAAACAAGTTATTAATATTTGTGGGATAAACAAATGTTTAGAGAGAGAGAGAAGTAGAAAACAGAGAAATAGGAAATAGTTTAAGTAATTTCCCAAATTAACTACTCTGTTGTTTTGAAAATATTTTAATAATACATGACAATTTGTTTCATTTATACTACAATCTTAGTTTCTCTTAGTTCATTTTAAAGAACTTTTGTGCTATTATCTGTTTATTTCTTTTTGCAATAGTTTTTTTGTCTATGAATTGTACTCTCATAACATTTTAAGGATATGATACACTGTGTATTAACTAGTGTTATTGTCTAATAAATTTGGCATGACATTTTGTTTTTTTATAAAATAAGTACTTTTATGTTTTCTTTATTAATATCTACTTACATTTCATTAAAACAAAAAAGAAAGTAGATAACTTTATTTATATATATATATATATATATATATATATATAATTTTCCAAGAGAACATTTTGCAATTTCTTCAAAAGTGAATTCTGTCAAACTTTAAGTAAGGAATTATAATAGTCTTAAGTAAATCAACAAGGATAGTGCAACCCTTTGCTTCCCAAATCCTTGACTGTTCACACGACCCTTTACCAATGCCAATAAATTGCCATGAATCCCCATTCAACCCATTTCTCCTTCCATAATAACTGACCAGTTGAATGCACCATCTTTACCTTCATATTTTTGCCCAATTATGGGTTGGGGATTTAACTCAGCAGCATAAGTGCCTGCCTTGCAAGCATGCAGTCATGAGTCTAATCCCCGGTGATTAAAAAAAAAAAAAAAAAAAAGAATTGGGAAATATTTTTGGCCAATTAGATGGCTTCCCTTCACTCTTGGGCCAGCCAGGAGAGAAGCTAAATTGTAGCAGTTCTACACTTTTTATGCTTTTTCTTGGCATCTTTAGTAATTTACAGAGTTACTGATTAAAAAAAAAGTTCATGTTTTGTCCCCCTCTACTGATTGATTAGAGGATTCCTGATGATGCTTACAAATGACGCAAGGGGGGAGTGTTAGAGGAGTACACAACTGCATTCTGACACAGTCGTTGACATCATTGACTGATGCTTCCTGTTTATTAGTATCTGCCCAGGCCCAATGCTGTACATATCATTTCCATTTTATAACACAGCGCTATTGTGTCTTTCCAATTTATATTTCACTAAACCATAATACATGTAGTCCAGAACATCCAGGATTGGAGTACCATAATCATCTCTTGATTCTTTGGCATGGCCCAGTAGCAATCCAGGAGTTGCTTTACAAATAGGGAATAGTCACTGGTAGAAGAGAGTATGACTTTTACCAAAACTCATAAAAGTTTGCGTTGTCATTTCCCAAAAGAGTCTCTGCAAAACACCTCTGCCACAGCCTTTCCCGCCACTGGGACATAAACCCAGTGAGCAAAAGAATTTGTGCTGCAGGTGGCCTTGTTCCAGCTTCACATGAAACTGGAAGCGCTCTGTTCTATCTGGGAATTAGGTAACAGTAGCTTATCACAAGTTCTTGTATTCTCCCTCCCAAATTCAATGAGGCTTACCATACTGTGTCTCTGTCTTTATGTCAGGCAGTGTACAGTGAAACAATTTGTTTTTCAAATCCCGATGCTCTGGGAAGCTGAAACAAGAAGACTGCAAGTTGTACCACTATCTAGGGAACTTAGCAAGATTCTGCCTCCAAAACTCTTAATATTTTAAAGTCCTGGAGATATAGCTCAGAAAAAAGGTCCTGGGTTCAAACCCCAGTATCTCAGTGTGGCAAAACGTTTTCGCAGTTGTGAAATCTCAGTGACATCTCAGTATTCCCCAAAACAATGAATACTCAAAGCTTTAGCTATGTGAAAGCACCTGAATTTTCACAAGATCTATAATTTGGCCCCTATTGAAACAAATTTTTTCTTCATGTTCACCAGATCTTCTATGGGATAAAAGCTGCATTTTGATATTCTCCTCATTTATAGGTAAGATCAAATTTCCTGTCTGTAAATCTGCAGGCCTTTTGACAGGTTTTTAATAAAAATGATGCTGCATGACTTTTAAGGCTAAGTCAGCTTCCACATTGGGTCCTTGGAATATTCACCCCTTGTCACTTGTTATATCGGCTTAAGACACTGCCTCTCAAAACTCAGTTGTCTTGCCAAAAAAAGCGCAAGTCACATGAAATAGCCATACGCAGACGTGAGACCTCCAGCTGAGTTCTGCCAATATGAATCATCAGTTATACGAATGAATCTTTGACATTCAACTGACTCAGGCTTTCAAGTGACTAAATCTCCAACCAAAGCTTCAGTGCACATACCTAAGAAATTTCAAAGCAGAATCATACAGTTGAGCTCTTCAAATTCCTTAAACAATTGCATACAGTAATGGGCCCCTCATTTTATAGCAATTTATAATCATAGTTGTAATAAACACAGCAATACCATACAATGTCTGAGATAGGATCACTATCAAGTTATCCCCAGATCACATTAGGAAAAAAGGCAAGAGAAAACCTTGAATTACACACACACACACACACACACACACACACTACTGATTCTGATTTTCTTTACTAAGAGATAATTGAAAATATTTCCTAACTAACAGTCTGGTATCAGTGGTGGTGGTTGTTTGCCAGAGTAGCTACAACAACAGAAAATGTAGCCATAATTAACTAAAGCATCTAATTACATTTGTCATAGTCTATCAGACTCCTTCACAAGATGTGGCTCCCAGAGGAGTTCTGATATTTAATATACAAAAACTAGTATCATAAAGAATTATGTATCAAAAATGGTTGAAATTGTAAATCTTTCATAAAACTGCATCACTAAAAAAAGTAAAAAGTCACGTATGAGAAGATATCAACAGCATTTACAACCTAAGAATTTTATCATTTAGAATATATTATTTTTACTTATGTTTTTAAATTTTTTTATTTTAAATAAAGAAAAAAACAGAAAAGGAAAACAAACAAAAAATACAAGAGGCATACGAACAATAACTATGGGAACAACAAAAAACCCAGAATAATAACAACACAAGCTTTCAAAACAAGATGATAGGAATTTAACAATGGCTACAATATTACATATTGTTATTTTCAAGAGTTGCTTAAATTACCAGATATAGACATGCAAAATTGATCTAATCATATGAGTATTAACTGTTCTTTTCCAAGAACTAACAGAATTACTAGTATAAGCATCTTAGCTACATTCTGTATATGTAAACAAATTATATATTTTTGCTTTTCCCTTCTTTCTTTTGTCCTTTCCCCTATCCCAGTTATTTTTCCTCTTTGAGATTATGTGTTCATTTTCAAGGGTACAAAAAAATGTGATTCATATATATGTTATGACTTACATAGTCTTAAGACCATGGATATTGACTTTTTTGATTTTTGAAATAATGTTACCAATACATTCTTATAGTTAACCTTTCAAAGTTATTGCAAATTGTTTAAAAGAGTGTTGGTTTTATTGGCTTTATCTTTATCTGGAAGTTTATAAATTTTAAGATGCTCATGATTTTACTAGTTATTAGTATTGTCTATACTTTTAATTTTTGTTGTTCTGGAGCATATAAAGTGGAATTTGTGGATTTAATTTTATTTTTCCTAATTGATAACAAAATTGAGCATATTTACAACTATTTATTGGTCTTTCATTGTAGTAAGTCAATGAAATGTTCATGCCTTTGAACTTTCATTGTGGGATTGGATTAGTTGTTTTTTCTTGTGTGAAAAGTTCTTTTTGAAATATTGTAAATGAGTAGTTTCGGAACTATTAGCTAAGAATTTTATCATTTAGAATATTTGTTTTAAGTCAATCCCACTTTTTATTTTTTTATTTTTGGTACCCAGAATCAAGCAACCTCATGCTTGCCAGGCAGATGCTGTACCACTGAGCTATATTCCCAGCTCTTCCCATATCTACTTTTGAAAGTAATATCAAACAATTTTCTGATTAATATAGATTGCGAGAAAAAGAGATGGGCCATCTGGAAAAACAGGAAATGTGCGAAGTGAAAATTGAGTAGTAGTGAGTTTGAAAAAGAGATTTTTGTTTTGGATATGCTAAGTTTGAACCAGCCACTGAACTGACATGGAGAAGCTGGGTACAGAATTGAATTTAGAGGTCTGTTCACAGCGAAAAACTAGGTTGCCAGTCCAAATACAGGAACATTCATTGCAATGATGGTTTTTTAAAAGCAGAAGCTGGGATATATCACCTAGAAAGTGATTTCAAATGAAGGAGAAAGGTTGAACCGAGGGCTGAGACTCACCATTCCAGAACTTAGTGGCTAGAAAGAGAAGAAGACAGCAACATTTATAAGGAGCAGCACTAAGATAAGAAGAAGCCAAGCAAAAGTTGAGTTCCTAAAGTCAGAGAAATTTACCTCCATCAGGGAAGATGATAAGATCCAAAAATAAGGAATAGCTTCAATGATATTAGTACCATATTTCATAACCAAAGTGGCTCACAGTGGTGATTACTTTGTTCCTTGTTATCGTAAAGGTTCTGTTGTGTAGTCAACATCTTACAAGAAAAAATCAAAAAGTTAAATTTCATTACCAAGTAAAATATTAGGGCACAGGGGAAGAAGGAGAAGTAGCTTTGATAGATTTTTATAGAAAATAATCCACCACAGTGGAAAATTCAGAACAGAGAGACCTACATTAATGCTGGTGTGGTCCTTAACTCTAGAAGCTGCATAACAGGTGTGCTACTAAGTGCTGGCTTCCACATCCCTCAACAGAAATGGGTAATTTATGACAAGTGTGCATTTGGCAAAATTGTTATATATTCTATTGTTTAGAGCACCGTGATATGTCAAGCCATGCACAAATAACAATTTTCTAAATTTTTTAATGAAACATGTTGAAACTCTCTATAACTAAAGCTGCAGTGGCAATATGAAAATAAAAACGAAGCCCTTTGAGTTTCTCCATTCCTCTTATAAATACACTACAGGGGAAAAAAAACACATAATTTCCTCTTACAAATGTAAGACTCATTTTGCAAACTTTCCCCCTGAAGAAAGAAGAATTCATTAGAAACATTTCCAAAGTTGTGTTTTCTTTTGTTTTAACATAAACATTTACCTTGTGCCTTAAAAACTGCCTGCCCAATGAGGATGAAATAGGCTTCTAGACACAGTTTCTAAGCCTGATTCTGTATTTAAAAATGATAAGAACCAATTATTTTTCCCAACTCACAATTGGACGCTGGTCCTGGCAAGGAGTGCAGAAGGGAGCACCAAGGACAGATATCACACAGCAACCAGACCAACAGTAAGACTATTTCCTCAACTTTTACCAAAGATAAACTTTTACCAGCAGTTTTCTTCTCACCCATCCAGCCCTTCTCTTCCTCCACCTCTCCTTCTCTTCTTCCTCCTCCCTCTCCCCTTTCTCTTCATTTCCTTCTTCCTTTCTCTCTCTCTCTCTCTCTCTCTCTCTCTCTCTCTCTCTCTCCCTCTCAACTGTAGCTTCTTCCATTTTTCTTAAAGTACAAAATGAACTTGCCTTGCTAGTGACTGTGATTGTGAAAGTGATCTCCACACAGCGCTGGAGATTTTCTGCAGTCGTATTTAAATATATGTCAAAGGGATCATTTCAAAAGAAACCAGGGAGATGGCCCACAGTTCCTGACAAACGTGTTGCTTGCCTCCAGATAACTGTAGAACAGAGAATAAGACTCAGACTTTGTGATAAATTTCTATATTAAAACTGCTAAACATGGAAGAGAGACATTCATTAAAATCTATACATACCATGGTAGCCTGATTGACTTGTGTGCATGTGTGTGTGTGTGTGTGTGTGTGTCTCAAATTGCAAATGTACCTAATTGGATCCTTTCAAACCCTCCATTGGTTTAGTTATTTAAACTACCACACTGATAATTGACATCATTATGTGAGATACAAACTTGTGTATGTGTTTTGTATTTTGGAGTCATGCAAAGATGGCCCATGAATGTGATCATATGACATAAAAATATATTTTTAATGAAGCAACTCATTTTGCTCATGGACAGACATGGTTACAACTGTAAAAAAATCATTACCTACTCAGGTTTCTCCTAGTCTTTTTAAATTATTCCTTTCCCATGGGGATTTTAACAATATATACTACCAGGCTGAACTTTTTGGTACAAAAAGCAAGGATTTTTTGTCTATGCTTCTATTATATCAAGATTAACTTCCATATCACTTAAAATAATTTATTTAGCATCACACAGTCATCAATTTCCCAAGTAACATATCTTCTATATTGATTTCTTTCCTAGAACTCATGACTGTTTAGGGAAATGAGACATTATTGTTATCGCCTTACTGTGAGGCAGTATATTACATCACTAATTACTGGATGCAGTCAGAACTCATCACACTATCCAGATTATAGCTGGAAAATCTTAGTACAGTCGTAGCTGAATATAAGCAAAGCTGACAGACAACTGAATAAAAATAAACGTGTGACTCTTTTAAATCAACTTAAGGCAGATTGCTAACACCCCAGAAGGAAATGCTGATAAATGAATTAATTCAAGCCCTATTTACAATTCTATTATGAACACTTGTCTTGTAATTGTCTTCTCAAGTATTAATATTGTTAGCAAATTTCAATGAATTTGAATTTCTATATATTTTCTAAGACAGATGTAATTAAATATGTAATAATCATCCGTTTAATGCCTGCCTCCTACATAAAAGAGGAAAATGCTTTCTTTTATTACTGAATGCATGGTAGTGAGAGAATGAATAAATGATTGATTGAACATCTCTGTACAATAACGTCTAGTTTACATCAATCTATATCAAAAGCTTATTCTTCTAAATATAATGATAAAATAACTTTAAATTACTTTGCTTCTACAGGACTGAAGATTGAACCCATGGCTTTTGCACTGAGCTACATCCTCAGCCCTTTTTATATCTTTTATTTTGACAGGCTCTGGCTAGGTCACTAAGTTGCTGAGGTTGGGCTCTAATTTATGATCCTCCTGCCTCAGCCTCACAGAGAATTTGCTTGTACCATCGCACCCAGCTTCTATGTTTGTTTCAACGATTTTTTCTACTTCTGTTTAATGATCTAGATACTCTCTAAGGTGATCATCAAAATTAAAACACAGAACATTATTTGAGGGGAAACTTGAATATCCACAAAATATAGGTATTGACACTAGGAAGACAACTAACTTCAGCATAGAAAATGTAAGAAGAAAGTTTACAGCTACAATAATTGAAATTCAAGACAATAATAAGCCAAGAAGGGAGGTATTTGAAAGTCCTTGCCCTCAAAATTAGTACAGTGACTATAAAAATAGTATAGGAGTTTGATATATGATCTAACGTTTCTATTTTCAGATATATACCCAAAGGAATTAAAATCAGTATCTGTCTTACTTTTCTTTTTTCCTGAGACAATATTCCCAATACCCAAAGTTAAAGAAGTAAAGGTTTATTTAACTCACATTTTGTAACAGTTTCAGTCCATAATCAGCTGCTTCCAAGCAGGATGGATGGCATACAGGCATCAGAGAGGAGAAACAATTGATGGCACGTAGAATGTAGCAAAACCACAAGGGCTGACCATTGCTCTTTCTAACCCTTCTATCTCATCCAGGTTACTTAGGGCTGGCAGCATTCACACCCTTCATCCTAGTGCCCCTGAGCCCAGCATTGCACCTTGAATCAATCCCAGCATCATATATTCTAGATTTAGCCAATTCTGAAAAAGCCCCATCTATGACTGCATGAGGATTTGGAGAGACATCTAAACACAAGCCATAATATTCTCTCAAAGAGTTGGTTGAGTTCTCATATTCTTTGCAGCAGTGCTTTTCATAATAGCAAAGACAAGAGTCAATTTAAGCGTTATTCAGTGACCAAATGGTGTGTCCATAAGTGTGGTACGTATTACACTAATGTTTAAAAATAAGAAAACTCTGACGTCTGCAACAACATGGGTGAACCCAGTGGATATCGTATGAAGTGAAATAAGCCAGACACAAAAAGACAAATACTACCAGATCTCCTTTGCATGTAAAATCTAAAAGAGCATAACTTATAGAAAGAGCACAATGGCAGTTGTTGCATCTATTGGTTGGTGTCACCCACACCCAGAGTGGGTCTTCCCTCTTCAGTAAAGTCATCACACACACCCAGAACTATACTGAAGTACTAATGAGCATCACACCCACGATCCAGCCACTTCTCAAAAATCCCACTGACGAGCGCATGAGGTTTTGAAGGGACATCTACATATAAGCCATAACAGCTTTATTGTATACTTGAATTTTGCTTAAAGAGTAGATCTTAATCATTCATTACACACACACACACACACACACTCAAAATGGTGACTCCCTGAGTTTCCAGAAGGGTTATCCTGGTAGCAGTAACCATTTTGCAATATATATCTATATACCTACATGGATATACATAAATAGCATGTTGTATACTTTGAATATATTGTCAATTATGTTTAAATAAAGCTGGAAAAACACTGTCTCCAAATAAATAGTGATGATCAATTATTCAGTCATTTGTAAGATTAGCACTCTTCTACCACCTGTAAAAATATGCCAGGACAAGGTATATAAATACCCGTACACTGTAAATACATGTATATTTTCAAAGGACACAGTGTTAAATCTTTAATTTGTTCCTAGTTCCTCTAACTTTCCTACATATTGTGAAGAAGCTAGTTTCTTTTCTTTATATGATGGAAACAATCATTCATGTAGTGACGCCCTAACTAGTCGTGGTATGATCTACATAACTTAGCAAAATGGTGGATACTGCGAAAATAGGAGAATAAGGTGTATCTCCTAAGTTCCCATAATAAACAAAGTATTACAATACTTTCTTTTACTTAGGTAACTATGACAGGAAACCAACTATTTTCATTGTCTGTGAGAAGAGGTCCTTAGATCTTAACTGATCTCCAGTATGGTTATTTGGTTTTTAAAAAATTTATCAGTGATTATCATTTATTAATTGAATATACTAATACAGTTAAGCATAATATTTTAACACAGTGTTTTTGAATCAAATCCAAACTACATACTCACCCTTCCTAATCTTGTAATAACTACTCTACTTTTAAAACTGATTTTCTTAAACTTCCATTTATGAGACAGAACACATGACAGTTGTTGTTCTATGTCCAATTTATTATATTAAGCATAATGTTTCCATGTGTGTCTATTTTGATGCAAAGGACAGGATGTCGTTTTTTTCTTTATGGATGAATAATATTCCTTTTTGTTTGTATACCACCTTTTTTTCCTGTTCTTCTGTTGATGAGTACCAGAAGTTGATTCCAAATCTTAGCTGCTATGAATATTGTTGCAACAAATGACTTCATGGTACCTTAGTAAAACTATGTGAATATTCCTTCTTTATTTTGTTAAGAATGTCTCTTTGCATGGAAATTTCCTCTCATGTTTTCATATAAACTGTTTCAAAGGAAAACAGTCATTTTTTTCCAAAACTGAGAAGGTAAACTTTGAATAGGTAAGATACATGATAAAATAAATAACAGGGAACAATGAAAGCTTCATCATTAGAGTTGTCTTTTAAAAATAGAAATGGCCTCTTCAAAATAAAAAAAATTAAAGTGCAAATGGTTGCTATTTAGTAAAATAAGCAATGATACACAAAAGGCAATAGATGGTTAAAGAGAAAATCCATCTGAACAATTCAGTTACTAGAAACTAACTTCTCAAACAAAACAGACCACACTGTACTTTCTAAATATGTTCCATAGGCTATGTCTTATCCCTTGGCCTAGGAAAGAGGTATTGCTTCTCTGTTCTCCCCTTCCCCATAAGCTGGAGTGACAGAATTATGAAACTAAGATTGTCTCTAGTTTCAGTATTCAACTGAATAAAATTTCAATACAAAATGTAAGTATCAGCTAGCGCAAAAAAAGGTCAAAACCGTGATTTCTGGTTTTGGGGTAAATTAATAATCTTCACAAGTCACTGAGAAAAAAGATTTCTCATCAGAAAAGTAAGGTCACTCAAGAGGGCTATACACACAGAGTAAAGATTTTCCACTGATGGTGTATTTTTAAGTAGAACTCAGAGACGTTTTGTTAAGGAAAGATACTTTCTCACAAAGCATCTTCTTAAGTGCTACATGTTAATATATTATCACCCCAAAATTCTTATACCTGAATTAACTCAGAACTACTGTAAAAGATAACTTTGCAGCAATAAACTACAATTTGGGTAGTTTATCTCATATTACATACCTAGCTTGTAGGAAGAAAAAGATGAAATTCAATATGCTTAATAAATAATTAAGCCTAGTGTTTCACAATCTGCTTTCCCATAGAATATCAATAAATATTCATCAGAGAAACAAAATGAATGTGCTACTTTACTTGAGACTTTCAGAGCCAGCAATATGCTAATACAAGCAAATGCAGGCTCCAAAACCTTTGCGTTTGTAATTTCATACTTGGAAAACCCTTCCTAGAAGTCATTTGACAAAGAAAATATTTTCTTGGAAAGGCATTAAAATTCCTCAAACACTGTTTCCAAAGCCCGTGTTGGAAATGCTGACATAAAAATCCCACGTACCATACAAACTCAAGCAATAGTTTTCACCATCATTTCAACAAAGAATAATGCACCGTCAGTCATGGTTTTGATGTGTTCCCTGAAAAACCCAGGTGTTGCCAGTGTAATAGTTATTAAAAGTGATTAAGTTATGAGAACTCCCTTCTCTAATGAGATTAAGGTCCCTATAAAAAAGGCTTCATAAAGTGTTTGACAGGCTTCCTGCCACTCTCTTCTACTCTTCTACCCTGTTATGACAAAACACCTGTGTCCATCCAGCCTTTGTGCTTTCTTCCATGTGAGAACACAGCAAGGAGACACCAGTAATGTGATTGATCTCAGACTTCTAAGCCCCTGGAATTGTTGCAGATAAATTGCAATTCTTTATAATTGGCCCATTTTCAAATATTTTGTTGGAGCATCGTAAAATAAGATAATGCATAGTCCTAAACAGAAAATGTTAAAAGTAGGATCTGTTTTCTCATTAAGTATCTGGAATTGAGTTCCGCAAGAATATTGTTCAAATAATTGCCAAATAGACTACATAATTTTCTCTTAATCGCCTTAGTACTTAGGAATCATCTACCATGTAATACTAACTGCATAGATAGAACACGTAGACTTGAAAATACAGTATTAGCAAGAATGTACAATTTTAAAAACTAAAATCACACAAATATATATTGGCTTCAATGCCTTGGTATTTGGTCTCTTACTTTGCAGAAAGTTCTTCCTCCAGACAGTTGTTTGGCCCAATCTCTCCCTTCCCTCTTTTAAAATCACTTTATCTGAGCTTCCCTGATGTGCCTAGGTGAAATAGTAAGCACCCAGCACATCCCTGACCAACCATATATGCTTCAATCTGTTATATACGGTGGCACTTTGGTTCACAATATTAAATCTTTCCACAATTCTGGTTGCAGACTTAACTGGACAAGCACCAAATCAAATTCAATGATAGGTTCAATGTTGATATTATAGGAAAATTCAATTTGATTCTCATTCAATTCAGTCTGTGATCAGAATCACGGAAAGAATTACGTTCATAAACTGAGGTGCCACTAATACCCTCTAACACATTTCCTGCTTTCTGTCTCTTCTTTGTGAAAACATAACTTCTATAAGGTAAAGACAGTATTTTGAGTTCAGTTGCCTAGGGTGTTGGCAGACACATGGACACTTGGTAAATATTCATCAAATGATAGATAGTTGAGCAAGTATCTTACATGTCTAACAAAGATGTAACTTAGGCACTGCTATATTATGGTTTAAATGATTCTTAAAATTCATGGTTAACATTAATCACCATTGTAAAAGTATAAATAGGTGGAGACCTTTAAAGAGTGACAAGGACATCAGAATGTTACCCAATGAATGGATAAATGCAATGATCCCAGGTGCAGTGCAGCTACCGAGGGAATGGCTGTTACAGAAAAGCAGTCTCTGACATGCATTCTTTCTTCTGTGCTGTGAGCTTGTCCTCCACACCTGTAATCTTTTGGCATGTGATGCCCTCTGATAGTTATGACATGGAATTAAGGTTGCTATTACATGTTGCCCTTTGATCTTGGGTTTCTCAACCTCTAGAACTGTGAGAAATAAATTACACTTCTAAAAATTTACTCCGTGTGGTATTGTTATAGCCACCAAAATTGGACTAAGACAAGTTATTTTAAATGAAGCCCTAAATATGTTAAGAAGTAAAGACAGGAGAAATTTTTTGAAGTCAATTTTCATGAATTTTAATATTGCATTCATAGTTATGCAGTCCTACAATGCAGAAAAAACAAAAAACAAATTACAAAATGTATAAAAACCATAAATTTAAAAATACTATAAATTAAAAATAAATTAAAATGAGAATTTTTTTCATTTTTACATGAGACAGTATTTTTCAAAGTTAAAATCTGTAAACAAACCTATGATCAAGGAACTTCTCATATGCAAATGAAGACAGCACAAACTGTACCAAAAAATGCCTAGAAAAAAGTATCTCATAGTTTTTGACCAAATTTTTCAAATTTATTAATTTTACCAGAAGAAAACAGAGATGCATATAAACAATTAGGGTCAAGAGTTCCCATTATATCAGTAGAATAGTGACATATTTTAAACATACTAAATATTCAGCAATGAGATATATTAGACTATTTTGACAACCATAATAAATTACTATAGTTGATGGCCTAAACAACAGAAATTTATTTTCCCATAATTCAGGGGCCCACAGGCCCATGAATACAGTGTCTTCAGGTTGAGTTTCTGATGCAACTTTTCTCCTCACCTCCCTGTGTTTTCAAATGACATTTCCATTGTGTGCATAGGGAGAAGGATTCAGTGATTCTTCCTCTTCTTATAAGATACACCTGGGCTCTACTCTATGCCTGGATTTAACTTTAACAGCCTCCCCACAATGGATCCCCTCAGGAGTAAAGACTAACATAATAGTGTTGTGGGGACACAATTCAATCCCTGATGCAGGAGAATAAATGAATTGATAATTATGCAATCACCAGATGAATTGTTATTCAACTATAAAGAATTCTGTTTTCTATTTTTTATTTTTATTTAAAGAGGAAAAAAAGCAAAACAGAAAAGAGGGTAGAAATAATACAGTATTTTAAAAAACACTAAAAAAATCACTAGTTGATAAATTACATATTGTCATCTTAGAAACAGTTGGTCAAGTTACAAAATTAAAACATGAAAAGAGGACATTCAAACAGTGAGAGTGCAAACAGTCTTATTCAACAATATAACAAAACCTTAGTAATATGGTTATCTATCTTACACACTTAAGCATACATGAAGTTATATCCTTTAGAGCACTTTCTTTCCTTCATTTCTTCACAATAACAATTACACATTTTGGGGTTTATAACTCCTACAGTTCTTATTACTTTTTACACTAGAGACACAATGTGATATTTACAAATATGATTCTTATTTATTTCACTTATGAGGATAGTCTCAAGTTGCCTCCATTTACATATGAAGGCCTCAAGATCATCCTTTTTATAACTGAGTAATATCCCATTGTATAAAAATACCACACTTTTTCATCCACTCTGTGGTTGATGGGCATTTTGCTTGTGTCTAAGATTTAACTATTATAAATTGTGCTGCTATGAACATGGGGGGAGCATATATCACTTTGATATGACCTTTTCAGGTTTTCTGGAAAAATACTCAGAAGAGGAATAGCTGGATTGAATGGAACTTCCAATCCTCGTCTTTTGAGGAATTTCCATACCGATTTCCATAGTGGTTGCACCAGTCTGCACTACCCCCAACAGTGGAGCAATGTTTCTTTTTCCCCACTGCTTCACGAATATTTGTAATAAATTTATTTCTTGATGGCAGCTATTCTTTCCAGAGTAAGGTGGAATCTCAATGCTGTTTTAATTTGCATTTCTTGAATGACCAGTGATGGTGAACATTTCTTCATGTATTTATTTGCCATTAGTGTATCTTCATCTGAGAAATGTGTGTTCATCTCAGATGCCCATTTTTGGGGAGGGTCTTTGAATTTGGGGGGCTTGATATTTTTCAAATCTTTTTATGTTCTGGAAATAAGTCATTTGTCTAAGGGGTTGTCGGCTAAAGTTCTCTCCCACTCTGTGGATTTTCTTTTCACTCTGTTGGTGATTTCTTTTGAAGTGCAAAAATTTTTCAATAATATGATATCCCAGTTGTTGATTCTTTGAATTGTTTCCCATGTGGTTTGAGTTTTGTTCATGAATTCTCTGCCTACCCCAATATCTCTAAGACTTCTACCTACTTTGTTTCCAATATATTTAGTGTTTGTGTTTTAATATTTAGATCTTTGATCCATTCTGACTTTAGTTTAAAGCATGGTGATATGCATGGATCTAGTTTCAGTCTTTGGCATGTAGAGAGCCAATTTTTCCAACACCATTTAGTAAAGAGACTATCCTTCTTCCAGTGAACATTTTTAGCCCCTTTGTCAAGTATCAGGTGGCTGAGTGTCTTTGTAGTTGTGCTTGCATCTTCAAATCTGTTCCATTGATCTTCAGGTCTATTTCTTTGCCAGTAACATGCTGATTTTATTACTATGGCTTTGTAGTGTAGTTTCAAGTCAGGAATTGAGATGCCTCCTGCCTTGCTTTTGTTGCCCAGAATTGCCTTTGCTATTCTAGGTTTCTTCTGTTTCCAAATGAATTTTAGGAGTGTTTTCTCTAGATCTGTAAGGTATGTTCATGGTATTTTGATTGGTATTACATTAAATCTGTATAACACTTTTGGGAGTATGACCATTTTCACAATGTTGGCTCTTCCTAATTAAGAGCAAGGAATATCCTTCCATTTTCTAATATCCTCTTCAATCTCCTTTTTTAGCATAATTTTCAACATATAGGTCTTTTACATTCTTAGTTATGTTGATTCCTAAGTATTTCATTTTTTAGATGTTATTGTGAAAGATAATTTTTCCATAACTTCTCTCTTGGTTAGTTTTTTGTTTGTGTACAGGAATGCTATTGATTTTTGAGCATTGACTTTCTATCCAGCTATACTGCTGAATTTGTTTATTACCACTAGTAGGCTTTTAATGGAGTTTTTAGGGTCTTCTATATAGCATATCATGTCATCTGCAAATAGTGATAATTTAACTTTTTTCTTTCCTATCTTTATTCCTTTTATTTCTCTAACTTGTATGATTTCCCTGGCTAGTATTTCCAGAACTATATTGAATAGGAGTGGTGATAGTGGACATCCTTGTCTTGTTCCTAATTTTAAGGCTTTCAGATTTTGTCCATTTATAATGTTGGCTGTTCATTTGTCATAGATGGCCTTTATGAGATTGAGATAGACACCATGTTTTCCAAGTTTCTGAAGGGTTTTTATCATGAACATGTGTTGGACTTCATCAAAAGCTTTTTCTGCATCTATTGAGATGATCATTTTTTTTGGCTCTGTTGATGTAGTGTATTACATTTATTTATTTGCATATGTTAAACCATCCCTGCATTCCTGGAATGAATCTTACTTGGTCATGATGTATAATCTTCTTGATGATTTGCTGCATTCTAATTGCCAGTATTTTATTGAGAATCTTTGCATCAACATTCATTAGTGAGATTGGTCTATAGTTCTCCTTTTTGGTTGGGTCTTTCTCTGGTTTTGGTATCAGAGTAATACTTGCCTTCAGGAATGATTTAGGAAGGATTTCTTCCTTTTCAATTTCATTGAAGAGTTTAAGGAATATTGACATCAAATCTTCTCTCAATTTCTTGTAGAATTCAGCCATGAATCCATCAGAATGTGGGCATTTCTTTGTTGGTAAGTTTTTTATTACATTTTCAATTTTAATAGCTGATATTGAGTTATTGCTGTATCTTCATGGTTGAGCTTTGGTACTTCATACGTTTCTAGAAATCTGTCAATTCTCTCTGTGTTTTCCACTCTGTGTGAGTAGAGATTTTCAAAGTAGGTATTCATGATCTTTTGAAGTTTGATGGGATCTGTTGATATTTACCTTTTTCCTGTCCTTGTTGCATGAATTTTGGTTTTTTTCTTTCTTTTTCTTGTTGAGGTTAGCTAAAGGTTTGTCAATTTTGTTTATTCTTTCAAAAAACCTGATTTTTGGTTCATTTTTTTGTTTCAATTACATTAATTTCTACTCTCATCTGTACAATTTCCTCTCTTCTGTGAGGTTTGGGTTTTACTTGCTCTACTTTTTCTAGAAGCTTGAGATTAAGCATTAGGTTGTTTATTTGTGCTCATACTGTTTTCTTGATATGACAATTTATTGGTATTTACTTTCCTCTTTAGACCACTTTCATTGTATTCCACAGATTACAGTATGTTGTTTCCATATTTTCATTGAATTGTAGGCATTGATTTATTTCTTCTTTAATTTCATTTTCAGTGCACTGGTTGTTCAGAAGATTGTTATTTAATTTCCATGTATTTATGCAGGTTTTGTAATTTTTTTCCATTAATTTCCAATTTCTGTGTGCTATAGTCAGATATTATGAATGGGGTAATTTCAATACCTTTGCATTTACTTAAGAATATTTTATGGGATAATATATGGTCTATTTTGGATAATGTCCCATGCACAGCTGAGAAGAATGTATATTCTGATGTGGTTAGGTGGAACACTCTGTAAACATCTATTAAGTCCATTTGCTCATAGGTATGATTCAGTTCTATTATTTCTTTGCTGACTTTTTGTCTAATTGATCTACCTCTTTGTGACAATGGGGCACTAATGTCCTCTTTTATAATTGTGTTCTTTTGTATTTGGTTTTTCATATCCATTAGTATTTGTCTTATATAGATGGGTGCTCTTGTATTTGGTGCATATATATTTATAATTCTTAGTTCTTTCTCTTGAATTTTTTCCACTAATGCACATATAATGATCTTCTTTATCTCTTTTAAGCATTTTAGCTATGAAGTTCACATTGCCTACAAACAATAGTTACCCCTACTTTTTTCTGGGTTCCTGTTGCATGGAATACTGTTTTTCATCCTTTGACTTTTAATCTATGAGTTTCCTTTTGGGTCAGATTTCTTGTATACAGCACATTGTGGGATCATGTTTCTTGATCCATTCTGTCAACCTACTTCTTTTTATAGGTGAATCGAGGCCATTTACATTTATGGATATAATTGATATGTACTGGTTCAACTTTCCCATGTTATATTCCAGTTGTTTGCTTCCTGCTTTTCCCTCTTGTTTAATTGTCCTGTCTGGTGGTTTCTTTCTGTTGTTCTGCAGATCATGATCAGCTTTATCTCTGTCTAGTAAGTCTTTCAATTCTCTTTCTAGGATTGGTTTGCTGGACATGAATTTCTTCAGTTGTTCTTTGTTATGGAAGTATCTTGCTTCTCAATTAAATTTGAATGAAAGCTTTGCTGGGTACATCAATCTGGGTTGGAATTTGTTTTCTTTTGGGGCTTGAAATACTTCACTCCAAGCTCCTCTTGACTTGTTTGTTTGTGCTAAAAAGTCTGCCATGATTCTAATGAGCTTTCCTTGATAGGTGTGTTGTGTCTTTTCTCTAACAGCTTTTAGTATTCTGTTTTTAATGCTGCATGTCTGGGATTATTATATGTCTGGGTGTAGATTTACGTTGGTTGTGACTGTTTGGCATTCTATATGCCTCACTTATCTGCATATCAGATTTTTCCCCATGTTTGGGAAATTTTCTGCTATTACTTCTGTGAATAGTTTATGTATGTCATTTGCATTGACTCTTGCATCTTCACTGATGCCTATTAATCTTATATTGTTTCTCTTGGCATCATCCTGAAGCAGCTGGATTGTCATTTCATGCTGCTTTGTTGTTTTTAAAAGTTCTACCCTTTCATGATCACTAATTACAATCCTGTCCTCAGGTCCAAAATTCTATCCTCAGCTTCATTTAAATGGTTTTGCCAATTTTCAATGGAATTTTTTTGTTTCTTGGATGTCTTTTTGAGTTTGTTTCATGAATTCTGCTTGTTTACTATATTATCTATTGAAGGTTTCAATCAGTTTCCCATGCTCCTGTACTTTTTTATTTCTTCTCTAGCTGCACTGAGCAACTCTTTTACTAAGGTTGTCATTTCTGTCTTTACATGAAACATTACTTCTAATTTGATTTCCTCTATAGCCTCATGGAGCTGTTTTATTTTATTTCACTTGCTATCTTTTCAGAGATTTCCAATATGTTACTTTTTAAGTCCTCTATTTCAATATTTCCTGTACTTGATCCTGATGGACTAGATGTTTGAGATTGCATTTTGCTCTTTCATTTTGCCATTTTCCCCTTTTGGGTTAATATTTGGTCCTTCAGTCCCACTAGTGTCAACTGTTGGTAGTGTGTGTCTTAGAGTTCTACTGTGAGGTTGATATTTGTCCAATTGCTGGGTCCCACAATGAAAAGACAGGCCATTCACCTGAATTCCCCATGCAGGGCCTGTTGGGAGAGTTCTATATTCTTCTTAGGCTGACAAGCCTAGGAGTATTGATAGAAATCAACCCTTAGTTCCTGCTTTTATTATGTCTTCAAGTTTTTCAGAGTCACCAGACCTCCCTGTTTATAGTGATTGTCTCAGGTGGGACCCTACTGTGTCTCTGGGTGTCTCATATGCCTTTTAATTTTCTCCAGGTTGGGGGAGGCCTTATTGGTACCCTCATCAACTTACCTGATGATCCCTGTGTGGAGGAAGGACTCACCCACCCTCTTGCCAAGCTCGCCAATGGCCTACTTCTGGCAGGGGCTTTGCTATTGCTCCTGTTTACCCACTGAAGGTGGCAAACTTTATTCCTATTTTAAGGCAAACTCACCTCACTGATTGAAGCCTGCTGAGTTCTTCTGTTTGGGTGAGGGGTTACTGAATCTCTCCTCAATACAGCACAGTTAATCCACTGCAGTCCAAGGTTCTGGGGGAAGTTTTGGGAACCAAAGATCAATAGCAATAGTATTCCAGGAGGTGGGGGGGTTCCCCCAAAGGCAGTAGTGGCACAGTAGGGGTATGCTCTGTTGGCTGGAGTTCTTAAGTCCTGAGGTGGGTGGCCAGGATAGCAGTGGCATGAGAGGAGCCCAGGTCTGGCCTGGCCCCATGTGCCACTGGCTGGAATTCCTGGGTCCTGTGAAGTGAAGCAGTCTGCTGGGATGGCAGGAGTCACAGGACTGGCACAGCTCCATGAGCACCACTAGTTGGAGTTCCTGGGTCCCTTGAGGTGGTCTTCCAGGATGGCAGGAGTCATGGGAGGGGCCCAGGTCTGGCCTGGCCCCGTGTGTTCAGCTGGCTGGAGTTCCTGGGTCCTGTGAGGTGGTCTGCTAGGGTGGCGGGGGTCGCAGGAGGGGCCCAGGTCTGGACAAGCTCCATGTGCACTGCTGGATGAAGTTCCTGGGTTCCATGAGGTGGTCTGCTGGGATCATGGGAAGGGCCTGGGTCTGGCCTAGCCCTGTACAGAGCTGGCTGGAGTTCCTGGGTCCTGTGAGGTGGTCTGCCAGGATGGCGGGAGACACTAGAGGAGCCCAGGTCTGGCCTGGCCCCACGTATACAGCTGGCTGGAGTTCCTGGGTCCCAAGAGGTGGTCTGCAGGGACAGCAGGGGTCATGGAAGGGAGGAGTTATATTTTCTAAGAAAATTAATGACCTCCTAGATGTTAGCAATTATTATTAGTAAATAAATCAAGTTACCAAACATGAACACAATTAATCTCAAGATAGTCTAAAGTAGCCCACAAACATTTTTTATAACCTAATATAATATATATATATTTTAAATAGCTTCCTTAAAATACAAATAGTGAATCAATAACAATGCATGACATAAGTTATCATTTTGTCTACCAAAAATAAATGAACAAAACTATTTTCAACATTTTAAGTGACTAGCACAGAAGATAAGTTGGCATACTGTCAAACAACACAGTGAAAATATACGTACATATTAAAACTTTTCAGACCTCCCTGCAATGGTCTGATATAAAGCTACAAGCCATTAGTCAAACACATTGATATATTCAAAGAATATTCACATTAAACAATTGATGTTATAATAATCATCATCTTCCCTCATAGCTTTTAATCAAAATGTTTATATGCAACATCTATATTAGCAAAGGAAATACTCCTGATTTTCCTTCTCTCTAAAAAAAAAAATTTAATGAGTATTTTCCAAAGGTTAATAGAAACTCAAATAATAATGATGGAGGCAGTAGATCTGTCTTACAGTTTTCCAATGTCTTTTATTTATTTTGTTATCACTGTACCTTTGGGGTCCCTGTCTTAGGTAATAAGAGTCTGAGTGAGTTGTAAGCTTGCAATTCACCTCTTATTAAATCAGGGATTTGTCAGAGGTACCAAATGAGGTGCTTGCTTACAGCCAGCATTCAAAGGCAAAGAGCCAAGACCAGGAGTTTGTATGTTTATCCTTAGGATACAAGAGACACAGAAAATACAAGAGTCCAGTGCAATGGTGGTGGTCATTCAGCAACTGTTTATGAAGTTGACAGAGGTGAAAGAAGAGCTTTTCTCCAGTGTTTTCAGTGTAGTAACTACTCATTTTAAGTCATAGCAAGAAATACAACCCTAAATAATAATATGAAATATAAGACACTGCTTTCCATTTAACAAATTAAATGTATAGACAGTTGTTTCTAAAAACTATTATTCAAATGTTACAGTCACAAAATAACATGTAACTGACTTTTTAAGTAATTTTAGAACTATTACTAGTATTAGTACAAATGATGTAATTAACAACATTTAAATAAAACCATACATGTGCTTTTTTTACTGTGTTGTACACAGTTGTTAAAATGTACAAACACACACACACATCAGCAGCAGCAACAGCAGCAGCAGCATCTTTATTCCTTAATAGAAATTGTTCTAAATTTAAGGAGATAATGCTTTAACAATGGGAAAGAGTTTTGCTTTAGTGGGACTGGCTTACTATAATATGTTATTGCATTTTCATTGGTGTGAATAACATATTAGTTATTAAGAAATATTAACCACACTTTTTTACTAGTATAAAAACATATTATTGTGTATACTACACTAACTTAGGCAACTAGGGATCAAAATATAAAACAGACTGGAGAATTCAAATCCTAAGTTGATCTACGACCAAGAATAAAATTAAGCATCCCAAAATGCATGTAGACACTAAAAGCATTCTCAAATAGAACCTCAGCGAAGTTTTGTGATATTTGAAATGTAATTATACAGCTCAGATGACCAAAAAATCAGAAAATAGAGGCAAATGAATGTTCCAACACAAGCTATCAAAAGAAATTACAGTATGCAATTATTGTAATTACAATACTCTGAACATTCGCAGGAATTGATGAAGATGTAAAGAAGCTCCATTAAAAATCATAGATTCTATTAAGAGAATAAACATGTGAATATAGAAGTTAAGACTAAATATAATTCCACTGACAATACTGGACAATATGCAAGACATTCAAAAACTTATATTAGATGATTTACTATTCATTGAAAATTCATGTCAAACCCTTTGTCTTCTCTATAGACCTACATGTTCACAAACATACACACACACACACACACACACATTAAAAGGTATACATTGAGGTAGATATGAGCCTTCTTAGCAAACACAAATTTAGATAACTTATATGAAAATATTGACAGATTGTAAAATTGAAACTTTTTAAAATATTCACTACTAAATAAAAAAAAAGTGAAAATAAAAGTCTATGGACTAGATATGCTATCCACCATACCATGTTGGAGCAATACAGTACCTACAACCTCATTATAATCACTGAAAACATTGTTTTTAAATGAAAGGAGAGGGGGGAAAACCAACAAGATAAAATAAAAACCAAAGAAGAGAGAAGAAAATACTTGAAATAGATAAAAGCTTTTAGAAGGCTGAACTCATGTAGAACAGTAGTAACTGATTTAGGTGACAAGAGAAAGTAGACACTTAGGTACTAAACTACGGAAATCAAACAGGAAAGCTAATTTTACTCAAAGATACTAGAAGAGAACAGTGAGAAGTGAGGATAATGGAGATAATGCACCTGTTCCAAAATGAAAAAGTAAGTAAAATAATCAGTGATGTATTATTTACTGTGATGGTAACTAGAAGTTATATGTATATATATATATATATATATATATATATATATATATATATATGTCATAAGTCTTCTATACTTATTTAGATGATGGTATGGCTGATATGCTTTCTTATCTTATTCTGTTAATGTGGCAAATCAAAGAGTTTTCAAGTGTACACCAATTCATCTTCCTAGAATAAATCACAATTGGTCATGATATGTTTGCTTTGTGTATTATTATACTTAACTTGCTAATATCTTATTAAATCCAGAAACTTCCACATCAGAGAGTTTCCTCAAAAAACAGAGAAATAAAACATAAAATAATATATTTAATTTTTTGGAGCTAAAGGATATGACTTTTTAAGTTAACCATTTCACAAAACTCTCAAATCAATAATTAAGAAATAAAACTACCTTAAAATTAGCCATTGTGAAATTTTGGAAAATTGAGACAAATTAAAAATTCTGGTTGGAGGGAAAGAGGGTAGGCTCGGGAGCAAATGAACAAAAGTCAGAGTAGCCTCAGAGTTTTCAGTCACATAGCAAAGAAAAGGACAAGAGAGAGATACCTTCAAACTACTGAAAAACTTGTTGCCAACCAAAATTTCTTCATCTAGTCAAACGTTCATCCAAAAGTCATGGTAAGGAACTGAAATGACAGCATAAACAGCTGTTCCTGTTCTACTTTGTTCTTTTCATTATTAGCTTATGTGTTGGAAATCTGGGTCATATGATTTATAGATTTCTCAGTCTGAATTTGCCTAATTGTGCGTTTGTGGTGCAGGTCATGTTCTCTGAATTTCCTGCAAATTGACATTTGGTTTAAGATACTTGACCAAATTTAGATTCAAACACTTTGACAAGGAAAAACAGTAGCTGCTGGTTTCCATCATCAGGTAACAAATAATATCTGATTAGTGTCTCTTTTTGATACTAATCTGGTTGATACTCAAAGTTCACTGATTCAGTTCACTGGGGTTGTAAAAAGGTGCATTATTCTATCTTTTTATTATTAAATGGAACAACTTTAATATGTTTTACAATTATGTAGTTGCATAATGGAATAGTTCTAGAAAAGCAAGAGAAATGTTCACCTTTTTATTTTAATTTAAATGTATTTTAACTTATACAAAAGGTCAAAATAGTACATGTTAGAAAAGTACCAGTAATATTTCAACACAAGTGTGTATTATTTAATGTTTAAAGCAGGTTGCATGCATATATCTGCTGCAACATTATTTCTTTTTAGTGAAACTTTCAAATTTTTAACATTTTATTTAGACAGTTGTTAAGAAAAATGAGTTTAAAAAATGAGTATTTCCCTTTCATTTCCAAAATGAGATCAGCAAGTTATTAAATATCATTTAAACTTAAGGATAAAAAAACTTTTGTTTCAATCCAATCTAATTTTTAGATTCTCAAATTGTCCCATCCTAGGCTAATGAAGACTCTATCTCCTGAGTCTTTCTGATATGACAAATATGAAAACTATTTTCATGGTTTTCTTAATCAGATATGTCAAAATGTGCTACCAATTCATCCATCCTATCACCTGCCCTAAATCAAACATTTACCCATGTAATCCCTGGTTCTGCTCAGGAGGAAGTCATATTTCAACGTAGCAATCTAAATTCAAGGCATGCTCGTTACAATTGGTTTGGTTATTGTTTCCTCTTCAGTGTACTGGGTGGCAAGCATACATTCACAGATACTGACCACAGATACTGATAAAATGACTCACAAATTAATATTTCCAGTTCATAAGCAAGTCTACAGAGTTCCTTCTTAAGTTCATCTACCACATGTCTTTGTTCCAAACTGAAGATCATGATACTCAAGGACACATTAATACATCCCATAATTATTTGCTTTATGCCATATTAAAAACATAAATGTTTCAGAAATAATAGCACCAGAAGTTAAAAAACAGTGTTTGTAATTTTTGCATATATCACACTCACGCTGCCCTCTTTTATATTTATACAAAGCATATGTGTATAACAAATTTTATGTTATACTATTCTTTTTTCATATTCTATTTAATGCTAGTCCTATGAATAATCATAAATTTTATGATCACTTCTGGTTTCTCTATCTAGGTCTTAGTCATTTTGACACTCTGATAGTCTTCTACAGAATGACTGATAGAAATAGCTAATGGAATTAAGATTCCATGATTTTTTTTCAAACTTTAAATGTTTTTAAATGTATTTGTCACTTGATAGTAACAAATTAAGAGTTGTATGTATTTGTAGGGTACACAGTTGTGACTTTTTACTACAATGTGAATTGATTAAATCAAGATAATTAATAAATCAATTCAAATATGTAACAGTGTCTATGATGATAACATTTTAAATATACTTCCTTAGTGATACTGCAGTGTAAAATATTCAGTAATTAGCTGCATTCATTACAGTGTTCAGTAGATGTCACCAAAAAGAAAACCTTATTGTGCCTAACTGAAGCATTGCATTCAATAACTGTGATCTCTTCAGTACCCAATCCTCAGCTCCAGGTAACAACAACACAACTGTGTGAGTTCAGTTGTTTTAAATGCGATCAGTAGTGAGAACATGTAGTATTTGTCTTGCTCCATTTGGCTTATTTTAATTAGCATAATATTCTCTAATTCCATCCACATTGTCACAAATGACAGAATTTCTTCCTGTGTTAAAGCTAAATAATGTTCCCTTGTGTATATACACAGCACGTTTTCTTTACTCTCCTATCTACGAATGGAGAGGATGATTCTATAATATAGCTGTTGTGAATAGTGCTGCAGTGAACATGAGAGTGTAGACGTCTCTTCAAAATCCAGACACACCTTGAGACAAATCAAACACATGAGTTTACATATCACCATAGTTTCTCTTACATTAGAAACTCAAAGTGTAAATAATTTGAAGAGCAAAATAAAAAAGAGACAATAGGAAACAGGAAGACAGACATTTTGAAAATGGAAACAGGACCAAGAGATGGAGGCGGGGGAATGGAGGGATGGAAGAAGTGAAAAGAATTAAGATGTGATACGGACATGTACCAGCTCCCCACCATGAATGTAATCATGTGCTGCAAATGTGTAATAATAAAAAAATTTTAAATGATAAATACTCAGAAGTGGGATTACTGGATTACATGGTAATTCTACTTTTAGATTTTGAGAAAAATCCATAATGTCCCACCATGGCTGTACCAATTTAGATTCCTACCAACAGTGTTTTTCTTCACAGCCTCACCAATACTTACATGTCATGTTTTTCATAAAAGCCATTGGGATGAGTTTTAATTAGTTATTATTTTGGTTTTAATTTGCATTTCTTTGATATTAATGATATTGAATATTGGTGATGTTGAACAATTTGTTATTCATTCATATATCTTCTTTTGAGAAATATTTATGGAATCCCCTTTCTCATTTGTAATATTTTTCTCTTTTCATAAAGTTGAGTCCCTTTCATAGAGTTGGATATTAACCCTTTTTGAGAAATGTGATTTGTAAATATTTTCTCTCCATCAATATGTCTCTGTGTTTGTCATTTTCTTTGCCGTACAAAAGTTTTTAATCTTTATGTAAAACTATTGGCCTATTTTTGCTTTCTATGATTTTTTTTATAAGAATAGATTTATTTTATTTATATTAGAAGATTAGTTTTTCTAGATAGAAATCTTTGGCTCACAATTTCTTTCTCTGAATATCTTAAATACTTTACTATATTCTCTTTGGCACAGACAACTGCTTTCAGGAAAACTGGTGATGATCAACCTCATAGATGCCACACACACCTTTTTCCACTAAATGACTAGAAGACTTTTTTTTTCCTTTTTTTCAAAGTTCAATAAACTTACTAAGCTGAGGAAGAACAGATCTCCACTGTACTCATTTGAAGAGCTTAGTTTCATTTTTTTTCTTTTCTTTTTTTTTTCTTTTTTTCTTTTTTGAGGGAGAGATACATTATTTACCTGGAACTGTCTTCAATATTTGTATATCCTCATGATTCTTTAAGTTTAGTCTTAATTTCTAAGTTTTATTCTTTTTTACTTTGTTTTCAATTATTTTTTCTCTTTCTGATGTTCAAATTCTTCATCATTCTTTAAAATTTTTGGTCATTTTCTAAATATTGCTTAGGTAATTTTAAAATAACATTTGCGTGTTAGTCTGTTTCTAGAGCATGTCGGACAATTTAATCTGTAAGAATACTCATTTTTCCTTATTCATATTTTTCCTATGGTAACTTTGCCTGGGATTTCACAATTTCCTATACCTAATGTTCCTTGAATTTCACTTTTCTTCACTTTTAGGAGCCTTGATTCCGATATCTTTTCTAACTTCACAAAGCCCTCTGTTCTCATCTTTGAATAGCTAAGAATGTAAGCACTTGCTTTCTGAAATTCTCTGATTCTATTGTCCTCGCCAAGATGCATAATCAGAAGACAGAGAGGAGAAGAGAATCTGATGGTGGGTCCTGATGAATGCCATCAGTGTCTCATAAGGAGCTGTAGACACCAGAGATGCCACTCCCCTTTCAGTTAAGGGAGGACATAAGGATAAGTCAGCACTCAGCAAAACAAAAGGCTGTGACCAGAATCCATGCTGGCACCTCAGTCTCTAACTTCCAGCTTTCACAACTCTGATAAAAAATTTCATTATGTATGAGCCAGCTGGTAAGTGATATTTTGTTACAATAGCACAAAAGTAAAACCAATACTCACTTCAGAGAGGCCACCACCCACACTTAGCTGCAGCTGCTATCTATCAGATGGCTCCATCGCATCTTCAGACCCACTGTGCTGGACTCCTGCTCTTAGCTCCACTGGACACCTCTGTCTGCGTTACCTTGCACACATGTTGATAACAGGTGTCTGATAGCTGTGGGTGCTTTGTCCCAACTCATATGTATGTTAGATGAGGGACATGGAGTTAGTTTCAGGTGGTGCATTATCCATGGACTTTTGGCTTTGCTAACTGGTCACTCTACTTTTATGTGAAGGTCTAGGAAGATCCAAAATGTATGTTGCCAATTTTGCTACCTTCTCTCCAAAGTCTCTTTCTGTGGTTTACTAGTTATTATTTTTAAAAATGATGAACACAGATATAAATACTGCAAGCCCATTGTGTATTATACCATTATATAAAAATAAATAAAGAAAAATGTACTTTGAGATAGAGAAAAACTTACATGCATCACACTGATGGATTTTACCCCACCCCACCCCAACCCTGGAGATAACTGGACCTACATCCTACCCAGCCATTGTTCTTGCTTGTGAATCATGATCATGTTTTACCTTGTGAGCAGAATGAAATATATTGATTTTCTCAGTGTCAGGGACATAGAGATAAAAAGCATGATAAAAGTAAGGGCACTATAGTTAGAATTTGCACCTTAAAATTATTTTTAGTGTATTGTGTCCTTTAATAAATGTTACAGTAGTTCAAAAACTGCTGAGATTCTTAATAATCCATATTGTGTTTAAAATTATAATTGATACTGAATTATTAACATACCAACCAGATAAAACTACTTTTAGAAACAAAATTTTAAAGACATAAGTGTGATTTGGAGGTATTTCCATAAATTTCTTGCCTTACTATAGGACAAACATATTTTATGTAAATTATTAGTATAGCTATAAATACTCTAAAATGTTGAAGAAAAAGAGACACCATGATAAGACAGAAATTGACATAGCAATAGGGGAAGCCAATAAATATATTTTGCTATCTTTGTCATAAGAAAGCAAATTGTTTGTGATTATCTTTGCTGATAGGCTGAGGGAAAGGAATTTGTAACAGCTACATATTAGGTACAGAGGATGTTCTGATATTGATCCAATAAAGAACCACAACGCTGATTTGTAATTCAACTCTAATAAGCCTCATTCACTCTTTAAGACAGTTCTAATTTTGTAGCAAATAGGTAGGACAGTTAAATCTCTTGCATCTTTCAAGTCTTTATAGGAGCCTTTAAAATTCAGTTTCCCCAGATACCGTACTGATTTTCTATTTTGGAGGTTAGCAAGAAAGAAGAGTTGACAAAAGCAAGGCAAGGAGTGAAAGAAAGAGTAGAAAGTTATTCCAGAACCTTGTGTAATATTTCCAACCTAAAGGCCTGACTCCATGGATCGTGAAACTAACTGTGGAATTCTCTCAGTTGTTTAATCTATTAATTTTTCTTCTACATTCTGGGAATGATACAGAGGAAGAATTAAACTTTATATGGTTGGGTTCTATTTAACCTTCCACTTTATCTCAAAAAATAATAAGAATCTTATTGTAGGCCCTTTGGGATGAGTTAGGGTTATATACCAAGGATAGGAGACACAGATAGACAAATAGATAGGTAGCTACCTTGTCTAATCCATTCTAATCCATCTAGCACCACTCTCGAGCAAAGGCTCTTACAGTTCACCGCTTGGTAAAAATGGGTAAAAGCTGGAGTTAGGAATTCCCCCTAAGGCATTTTAAGTTAAGCTACCACACAATAGGCCTAGTGCTTTCTCCTATATTTCAGTAAAGCAGCTCATCAGAAGGCTGTGTATGTGTGTGTGTGTTTCTGTAAAAAGAAAAAGAGATCTCTATGTATACTACCTTTAAAAGCCCAAATATTTGCTAGATTTCCCTTTTAACATGGTGTTTTTTAGAGGTGAATATACATGAAAAACTTTAATAGGTCAGGGAAGAGATTAAAATAAGCTTCAGTATCTACTTATTCAAGGTAATAGCTACATTATCTTCCAAGCTGAATATAGCCCAGTATTGTTCGGTTTTTCTAGAAAATGAAGCCTTCATAATTCATTCATTTGAAAAAAAATTAATGAGCTGCTACTGCTGCTTAGGCTTTATTAAGGGTGTTATTGGAAACCACAGTGAATGGAAGACAGACTCCAACCTCAGGGAATCTACGTTTTTTTGTACGGTGAACATAATGACAACAAAAGGATAATCTGACACTGTGATCAAGACTATAAAAAATCACAAGGGTTACAAATAGTAATTGGGGTGAATCTGAAAACTGTTCAAGTAATGATTGAGACCGGAGGCATGACATCGTCTAGGAAGACAGTAGAAAATAATAAGGTTTCTGTACCCAGATGTTTGGTGTATAAGCCCTGCCCTAAAATTTATTAAATGTGAAATCCTAAAGGAAGTTATTTAGCCTCCCTGTGCCAGATTCCCTTGGCTGTAAAGCAAAAAGAATCACTATGCTAATCTGATAGCTTTGAAGTTGCAAGTAAATTAATTTGTATCAGGAATATTCCAGAGGAAATAGGATATACAAAGTCTCTGGGTCAGGAAAAGATTTACATACAAGAAGCAGAGGATAATGACTCAGGGAAGAGATCAGGAAATGAGGTTGAAGATATGCATTTAAGAACTTTGGACTATGAAGACAGAACAGTCATAGAAACACACTCTTTAAATCCCTCTTGGAGGAAAAACTCCCAGTCCATCCGAAAGGAGTGTAGTCAGCTGACAGCTTCCAGGTGCTGGCATTCCTCACCCACCTCCGCCTTCCAGCTAATGACAGACTTCCTTGGGGAGAGCTCATCTGGCAACGGAGCAAGAGCCTAACAGGACTTCTGTGGCTCTGCAGGAAGCCGTGGTGGCTGCAGAAACAATTTTAGATCTGTGCTGCATTGCCATTGCTATCCCTGCTGAAACTGTTCTTTCCTTTGTTCCTCCCAGAAATGTTATGGTGCCTAACTCCGCACCTACTGATACACTGACCCAGTAATTGATTTACCCTTTATTCTAAATGAAGTGGAAAACCATTGAGGGTGAACTAATTTTTTGTGTGGAGAACTGACTGTAGAATGGGAGAAGTGCAAACAGGAAGACCACCTAAGGGGATACGGAAGCGGTCCAAGAAAATAACAGAAGCTGAGGCTGTTGTGGAGGAGATGGAAAGGAGTAATTCAAAAAACACATATTCTGAAATGAAAAACAGTAGAACTGGGTTTAAATGCAAAGATCAAGGATAAAGTGGGGATAAAGCTGACTTCTACATATTTTTTTCTGGAGAAATTGGATGAATTGTAAAACAGAAATGAAACTAGCTTGGAGCATAGAAAATCCAGACATTTAGACATGTAAATTTGGGGTGCCTATTTGACACTGAAAGGGAAATGTTATGTGGGCATTAGGATCGAGATTTATGTACAAATGTCAATATAAGAGAGAGCTGTTTTGTAAGTTTGCTGTTTTGGCATTTAGTATGAAATAAGCATTTCAACATTTTTTTACTAGCATTAGTATATCTGAATATGATTTCTTCAATTATGTTCAACTCTATTGACACGTGACTGACAGGCAAGGGGAAATTTAATAACTTCTTTCAAAATAGGTTTTGACATGGAACAAAAGGTTTATAGATTTTCAGCTCAGTAGTAATTAATTTGTACTTTTAAATTGCTAAAAGGCACTTCCATTTAACTCTAGACAATTTGCCTTAGTGGTGTATAAATATGTGTTATATTAGCGAATTTGAAATGAATAAAGGATCAGAGGAAAAAATGTCTTTTAAAATCAATCCTAAAAGAATAAATTTCATTCTATCACAAGAGCAATAAGAAGTGTTGGATATTTTGAGAAACCTAAATCTTTGAGTTTAAGTATGAGATAGTTTTATTAATAATTATGTGGAGGGGGTTCTCTTTTTGTTTTAACGTTAGCTGAGATTTAAGAAGCAGTCAAGAGTAATGATGATATTAGTAAATATAGATTGAGAAGATAATACACACCTGTATATATGGGATATGTGTATTTGTTCTTGTTACTTCCTTTGATAAATGATAGAAGACAAAGGCAAGAAGGTAGGAGATCTGATATTGTGTCCCATCCCTCAAAAAAAATTAAAAGATTATTGGATAACAGACTGAAAGAAAAATCTGACATTTGTATCTTCAGAAAGTATTAGAGCTATGTTAGTTCTCTAGGGAAGGTGTAACAAAAGTTCTATGAACAATGTAGTACTGTCCAATTAACAGAAATGTACTGTCTTTCAGTCCTGAGACTAAAGGAGGCATCAGTGGTGTTGACTCCTTCTAAGAGGAAGGCAGAAGAATCTTATTTCCTCCTTCTCTTGCTAGCTCCTGGTGCTTTGCTGGCAATCGCTGTCCTCCCTAGCTTTCTGCTTTATCATCTAATCTCTGTACCTGGAGTGTTCTGTGTGTGTGTGTGTGTGTATACACAAATTTCCCTTTCTCATCCTTGGATTTTGACACACCATGGAAGGTTTGACTCTTTCTTGCATAGCATAAGTCATTTCAATTGTAGGTCCTTTCACCAGAATCCCAGGCCTTGTGAGCTACTGAAAAGTATCTGTTATAGAGTCTTCTGATTTATTCATCAACTTAATGCCCAAGGCCCCCCTGGATAGATAAGTGAGACATACGGTAAACATAAATCCAGAACTCTCTTGTAGTCTTTTTATTCCTTCCTTATCAACAAGGATCACAAAATGAAATTCAAGGTTTATCTCTCTACTTCCTATTATCAATCTTTTATTTTGCTTTTTAATTACCTTTTGCAAATGGCAAGGGGACCAAGAGATAGAATGGGTGGGAAGGAGAGAAGGCAAAGGAGACATACGGAGAATCAAGATGCCGTATGTACATGCACCAAATCCCCACCATGAATGCAACCATTATCAACTGCAAACATGCACTAATACAAATAAAAACTTGGGGGAAAATGAAATTCAAATGAGTGCGGTGGATGAGAATAGTGTCCCTGTGAGGAGCCACGGGCCCACAGCACTGGAAGCACATGGTACCATCGGAAGGAGACCACGGAAGGCTGTCACTGCACAGGAATATGAGCTCAGTGTTGATAGGCCTTTTAGAAAGAAGATGAATACAAAAGTTATGCAGATTTGTTGGCACATAAATCAGCTATTTTAAAACAGTGCCCAGGCCAGAATCATGTGGACCAAGCAAAGTACATGGACAGACCAGTTCCAGGCTACAGGCCGCCAGCTTACAACCTCCCCTTTGCATTATGCACAGGGATTTATGGCCCCTTTCTGTCTTTCTGCATGAGCCAACTTTGAATTGGGGTTTTTATTTTTCAACTCAGAAAGTATTAGAATCACAGCCTTAGCTCTAAGTAATACATTAAATTCAGAATCTCAAGAAAGTGTATTGATAAAGCATAATTATAATTCTGTTACACTTGTTTTGCTTGTTATGCCTTCTAAATAAATTTTCTTCACTTCAAGTTTTTGGTTAATCAAGTTGGCAAAGTCTTGGAATCTATCTGTGAGTAATTTTTTGCTCTGTCCTCTGACTTTGTACTTCAATGCCCTGGCAATGAGGAGTTTGGATTCTGCTTACTAACAAGCAACAGTGTGAACATGAAGGGAATTTTGTTGTCTCCTGTCAGTAAGGGAGGATTTTCTTTAACAAACCACATGCCAATGGGAATCTCAGATGACTTTGTCTTTGAGTACATTCCATGCCCAAGTCCTTTAAACATTCCAGGCATTTTTTTTCTAATAGTCTCTATTAGCTATTGATCCCAATTTCTACACGAGACTTGATCAGATTATCAATTCAGTTAATATCATAATTGAGCAATCTTCTGTACCGGTAGCTCATCAGTGACTTCAGCACCTTTGTCAGAGTCACAAAATACCTGGCCTTTACTCCATGACACAAGATTACTAGCTTAAACCATTCACTATACACAGTGGCTCTGGAAACCACACTAAAAAAAACAAAATCTATGGCAGCAGCAGTTTTGATCTCAGGGCTTCACTCTCATGATTGCAGGTTACATTTTGTGTAATGAGCTTAATATCTAAATGCCCCACCCCCATAAAACCTGATGCAGTTATAAGTGAGCTTTTGGGTTATGGGGTCATGAAATTCTAATCAGTGGTTAAATGATTCCACTGACGAGTTTATAACTAAATATGAGGTGAGAAGTAAAGCCTGATCAAGAGAGAAGTCACTGGGATGGTAGCCTGGAAGGGTGTATCTCCCTCCCTTCTCTCTTCATTTCTCTCTCTCTCTCTCTCTCTCCTTCTCACCAAAATGCCATGAGCCATTTCCTCTCTCCCATGCTCTTGTGCCACCCAATCCTGCCTTACAGCCAGCTGACTGTAGAAGAAAATCTCTACAAACCATGAGTCAAAATAAACCTTTCCTCCTTACAGTAGAGTGTATGGGGTACTGCGTCTCAGCAATGAGAAAGCAATTATGACATTCCCACTTTCAACATAGGAATTGGGTTCTCATTGTCCCAGAATGATAATCAGTCCTCCTGTTTCCAAGAGAAAATTATAGTCAGCTAATTTATTCTCTAGAATAAATTATTTATTAGTTAGGCTTCTTTGGTTACAAGCAACAGTAGCCAAATTAGTTTGATAGAGAAAAAGGTATTCTAGCTGAATAATAGGTTTGTTTCTTTGTTTTAGAATTGAAGATTCAGCCCAGGGTCCTTGTACTGAGCCTTATCCCCAGTCTTTTTTTACTTTTTATTTTGACACAGGGTTTTCTAGGTCACTGAATTCTCCAGGATGGACTCACATATGCAACTTTCCTACTTCAGTCTTCCTAGAGTTTTAGGTGCGTACCTCCAAGGTCAGCTTTGGATATTAGTTTTGAAAATTTCACTCAGGTGACAAAAACTGTTAAAACTTTTATTTTCTCATAGCTTAGTTTAAGTTATTCATAAGCCTTCATTTGTCCTAAATTTCTTTTTTCTTTTAGAGATAAAATAGTGAATAAACTTTGGAAGTCATGAATGAATTCATTTTTAAATCACCTCTGTGCTTCCATAATCAGAATTTGAGACTTCTCTATTCAGCCTTCCTTCTTTTCTCCACGCTTGGTGCATTTCAATGTCATGGGAAGGTATCTAGTCTTTTCCCTAGGTTGTCAATCCTCCCTAAATTCTGATGCAGCATTCCCTTTCTAATATTTAGTTGCCTGTGGTGTATTTTCTTGTTAATATCCATAGTACTTGTCATGCTTTAATTTTGATAATTTGTTTATAACATGGCGGTCACTCTTTAAATATGAGTTTCTTATAGTTGGAACTTTGGGGTCAGTACTTATTGTAAATGTTCAGTCACAACACTGCAAAATCTTCCATAGATGATACCCCTAATGTCCAGCACATGTCCTACTGCCTTATTTCTAAGCAGCCTTACTTGAAGAAGACCATTTCATGACTTGGTTATATCTCTAGTGTTTTTATTTTTTTATTTTGTGTCTAAGTTTCTCAGACTAGTCTCAAAATTATAATCTTCCTGCTTCAGCCTCCCAGAGTTCTAGGATTACAAGCAGCACGCCTGCCTCTAGTAATGTAAATGTACACTGGCTTTTCACTTTCCTCCTTCACCTCACCCCATTCCTCCTCCTGCTCCTAAGGACCAACTTCCAAATGAAGATGCAAACAAACCTTTGTTGGATCTTCTGCTCTTATAAATCCAGGATAAGACTCAATTCATTCCAGCATAGGGATAATGTCTCCAGAGTAATATGAAACCATTTCCATGTCATGCTGTCTTTACTCTGTAGCTTAAACTAAAACTCCATGAACACGTTTCAAGTTTGCTTTCTGCTACACAAAGACCTCCTTTGAAATTCAGAGAAAAAAGACCCTTTTTTCCTTAATCTAGAAAGCCTAGCTCTTGCAATTGAAAATCAGGTTTCATGACCTTTGGTTCCCCTGTGAGATTTAAAAGCTATAGATTGAACATTAAAGCTGAACATTTACCTCTACTTTCAGCTGTCCTGCCCTCTTCTGGAAGCAACAGTTGCTTCCATTTCAATGGATAGAACACCGCAACCTAAAAAGGGGATCACGTAATTTTTTCTAAACTGTCAAAATATCATCCTGCACATTTTCTATTCAATTGCACGAGGAAGTTTGAATTCAGTGGAACTCAGACTTCAATGAGATAGGGAGAAACTAGAAAGAGTGGAATAGCTACCTTTAAAAGGGCTACTTTCAAAAACCTTGAGAAGGAAGGGATAGTAGCTGTATAGGATGATAGATTCATGCCCAATTTATTTGAGTTGTTTCTTTCTGTTACTCTAGATACTGGGAATATAGTTGTTTTTTTACAAATCAAAGATACAGTGATAAATGATACAGTTATTCTCTATGTTGCTGTGGGGTGGGGGTTACGACTCACTCAGGGCCACATCCCTACCTGCATTGGGACTGAAATGGAATTTGTTCATTTATGTGTTAGGTGTTATGTCTTTAAGAAACAACTAGATTCCAGAGACTCTAGAAGTTGAAATTTAAAAAGGGTGATTCAGGAACTTCAGTCACTGAATGACCTGTTCTTTTCTAAGGAGTGACAATAACAAAGACCTACCCAGGAAACTTCAAAATTCATTGATTCCTTTATTCAATTAATAATTACATGTACCTAAGTACTATGTAATGATTTGGGTGCTGAGAACTACAGGTTAGTAAGACACAGTCCTGAATTTCATGAGGTTTGGGTTTTAGGTAGAAGAAAGTCTTCACCAACAATAAATACATACATTCAGATGATTTCAGAAATAAGCAATTTCATGAAAATGATATCTCATAAAGTGACAGGTGCTAAGAAGGGTGGTCAAGCAGATTTGCCCTGCAGAGGTGACACTGTGACTTGAACTCTAATGAAAAGAAGGAACACCAGGGGACTTAGCTCAACGGCATAAGCACCTGCCTGGCAAGTGCAGTACAAGGTCGTGAGTTTGATACCTGGTACCAAAAATAAAAAATAAATAAAAAATAAAAGAAGGAACACCATGTCCCAGTCTAAAGCCAGTATTCAAGGAGAGGAAAAAATTAAGTTTTGGTACATACACATTCCAACTCCACACAATAAATGCAATCACTATGTACTATAAACATATACTAATAAAAATAAAAGAATATTTTATAATCTTATCTCAGAAGAGATGTTCTATCACTTTTGCAGTACTCTCTATTCATTAGGTGTTAGTCATTAGATACCAGATGAGAGAATTATACAAGTGTTTGCACATCAGGAGGCAGGAACTGTTAGGAGCAATTTTATAACCAATCTGCCACTCCTACAACAGGAGCATTCAGAAAGACGAACACCGTGGAGCTGTGATACCAGAAAAACAAATGCATACCTGAATAATGCTAGCATGAATCCAGATCCAAAACACCAAGCCTTTCCAAATCATGCAAAGATAGATCAAAAGAAAAAACACTGCTCAACTTTTATTCTGTTACAGCATTAGTCTATTTTAACCAAATTCTTTGCACATTGAAAACATATTTATTATTTCAAAGTAATACAATGTTCTTCACACCTTTAAATATTGATTCCTTCTCTAACTTTACTTCCTCCCCCCCCAAAAAAAAACTTGGATAGATTATGTCTAGCTCTAATTTAGCCAAAACTGGTTAACTCGAAGGCTAGAGTTCCTCTACTTACATTTTAGTCAGGAAAAAAAATGAGCTGAATCATTTTTCTACTGCACAAACGATTGAGTGTGATAACTGCGTGGCAATCAGTAAGGACAGGTCACTAACCCTCACTGAACCTCAGGTTTGTTGCATATGAAACACAAAGATAAATATAGTAATAATACTACTTTCTACTTCCAAGAATTGATGAAAGGTAATGATATACATATTAGCATTTTATAAACTAAGAAATACTCAGTACATATTTTAAGGAAGCTGTATTCAAAAGATATTTAATTCGAAGGGTTTAGAAAGTGATATGCTTAGGATATTTTATAAGATTTTGAATATCACAATTCATTTCTCTCCTACATAGAAAAATGAGAACACGCTGACCCAGTTTTCTTCAATTCTCAATTTTTAAAATCTTAGGTCAATTCTTCATATCTTTAGCTCATTGTTTCTATCCTGGAATGACTGCAAAATAAATGTAATTTGGAAATTGAAAATTCTTGGGTGATGCATTTATTTGTCAAATCACAGAGAGATAAAGAATCCCAAAAGAGTTAATAGGAGAATGGATCCAAAAGAAGGCATACTGCTGTTTGGAAGAAAGAACCATGAAAATGGACTCATTTTTATCCGAAGAAAATGTTTTTATTTTAAAACAGATGCTTGTCCTTCTACAATTACAGAAGCTGAAATATAACTGTAATGTACAAACAAAAGGTAAGATTTCCATCGTTATGTGACATGAAAAATGTACCAAGCCAAGACTTCTCCATAAACAAAATTGCTTTCTTCAACTCACTTTAATGCAAGATATCAATCATGTGATGGATTTTATTAGTCAGAATTTAGCTTTGTTTTTTGACAGATTGCTTGCATTCTTCTTGAAGTACAATTGTATATCATCCCTATTATATAAACATCTGAATTTGTGGGCTCATTTTTATTCTAAAAAGAGTATTATAAATGGGAAGGAATACCTGGTAAGGCAGAATTAGTTTGACATAGAACGTTTTAACTCAATGGTGTGGTTGTGATAACATATTATTTATACACAATAGGTCTGAGCCTTTATATAAGACAATACTGGATATGGATGTCTCATGCTAAATGAATGATCCCTCTATTTTGACATTATTCCTCTTTTATATGCATCTATTTGCAAAGCCATATTTCATTTGGAATGTAAAGCAATAACCATATCAACATAATGCATTGACCAGACAATATATTTATGGAATGCATATTCACATATGTCAGAAAGATCAACAAATGTGTTTATGTTTTGTAAAAACAGACCTACTATGGCTATATAAACAAATGAAGGTAGTAAAAAGTACACCTATGCTGTTTGTGGCCAGGAGTTCTTACATTGCATAAGCAGTTTAAGTTTAAAAGAAGCTACACTAACCCATATCATTCATAGTCTACCAGAAATTTAGCATTCCTTGAGCACACATTTGTAAAAGTAGTAATGCATATTAAAATGAAGATGTAGAGCTATGAAATGAAGAATTCCTTGCTAAAGTCTCCATAAAATTCATAGTTTATTTCTAGGTAGGAAAAAGTATAAAAAATTTCTAATACTGCCCTTCACAGGGCTAAATTGGGAATGATATTTGCTAAAGTTGTGACAGATATGGAATCCTACTGAACTGCAGCAACTTATGAATAAGTAGAATACTTTAAAAACCTCGTAACCTACCTGTGATGAAAAATACATGCTGGTTTAAACTCCCTTAGAACTTTAAATTAGCTGCTGCAACATATTTAGCTGCATGGCACAATCATCCTAAAACCATCAAATGCTAACACGACAATAAGCTCTGTGGGAAAAAAGAGAAGAAAAATGAAAAAAAGAAACAAAAAATAAAATGTTCACTGACCCATGTAGAAGATTCTCTTCTCCTCAGAATGTTTAATTTCTGAGGCTGCCTTAGCTGTCACACTGCTGGGTATGATTGTTATTTTTCAAAGTAAGGACAAAAGACTGATCCCAATGCAATCAAATCTCACTTGGGATAAGTGTCTAAGAGCCACATTCAAATGCTTAGAAATGGAGATACTTTTAGATAACTTGTCTCTATGTAATCCCTACTTACATGTTCTTATACAGATGAGTCTCATTTCCATGGCTTTACTTTAATATTCTCTCAACAATGCTAAAATGAGATGAAAAGCATTGCTAAATACACTTGATTATTGTTCTCAGAAGTCTGACTTATGGTCATATTGCAGAGCGACATAGAGGCTCAGTGTCTACATGATCAATTGTTGAGCTGTTCTGAAGGTTGAGTGCCAGAGAGCTTAACTTTCAGCAGTGAAGAAATCTGGCTGCAATAGCTAGGTCCAGATTCCCTGGAGTTGCTTTCTCTTCCTCCCATAAGTAAAAGTTCAGAGGCTACAGGTTGACGCTTCCACAACAAGCTTATATGCCCAAGTTGTAGTTGGGAAAAGCATTATTATTATTAATTCTTCTTAGCCATACATAGTTGTTATACACAATTTAATCAGAACATTACCGTTCATGGTCATTTGCCAATGTTTAGAACTAGTACATGGTCTCATAAGCATTACCTAGGTTAAAATATGACCTGGTTAGTTTTGACTTTAAAATTATATCTGTCAGCATAGGTGTGGTGGCACATGGTCATAATCCCAGCACTCAGGAGGGTTAGGCAGGAAGATTGCTGTAGGTTCAAAGCCAGCCTGGGCTAAAAGTAAGTTCAAAGCCACCTTGAACTGCAAAGTGAAACCCTGTCTCAAAAAAAAATTGTATCTGTCCCATGCATAGTATTCAATTAATATAACGCACTGATTGTATATTTGCTGATTATAGTGAGCAGTTTAACATATATCTCGATATCAAATAATCCACCTTCTCTGTTTAATTTTTGTTAAGATTATAAACTTTTAATAGGCCTCTAATCATGCCAAAAACTGTACTAATACTTTAGTATATATTATTTCAGAAAATGTACAAAATTTCTAAACAGTATCTCTCATTGAGGAGTAACTCAATAATAGTATTTACTATCTATATTACACATATACACTGGCTTAGAATTACCACTGTGAGTCTATTACATTTTGCATTATACAAAGTCACTGGGAAAGTCTCACTCTGTATAAGCAGATATACTTACCAGTGGTACATGTCATTGGATTTAACCTATGATGCTCTGAGATGTTTGAGTTAGTTCTAAATAAGACACTGACATAAAACTATTCTTGTAGAGGCATAATAAACATAACAGTAGGAGGAAGTGTGCTATTACTCTCCATTACTATATGAGAAAGCTAAAATAAGGTTTGAGAAATTTTTTCAGTGTTAAATAGTAAATTACCTGGTGGATATCAAACTAACATTCCTTGACACCTGAACCTTGGAACTTAAGAACCACAATACATGATTTTCCTATTTTTTCCTGTGCTGGGGATCTAACCCAGGGCCTCACACAAGCTAGGTAGCATATGCTCTATCACTAAGCTACCCCCATAGCCATTACTTTCTATTTTTTTGAAGCAGCTATGCAATTTAAAGGACATGGGAAAGTCCTGAAGCCATGGAATCAGTCCCAAAGACTTCATTATTTATAAAAATTCAACTGGAGAGAACATTAAAGCCTTTATAAACTTTAAGGATCCTCTGCCCAAGGCAAATCCTGATGGAATATACAGCTGGCACAATATCATTGTAGACAACTTACCACTCCCCACCCACTACCAGGCCTATATTAAACATCAGTAATAAATGTCAACTTCCACCAAACCTCAGGATTGCCTGAGAAATTCTGCTTCTCAGTGAGAAGTAATACACTGGTGAAGTCATTCCCATCCTTGCCTCAGGTTCCCTCATTTCTGTTAATAATCTCAAAGAAATTATTGACATGTTTCCAATGAACATTCATTAAAGGACCACTGTTTCCCAGACATTGTGTTAAATACTAGGGAAGGCACCATCCTTGCCCTCAAGGAACTCATGAGTTATCAGAATATAGACTTAGGGAGTAACCATTCCAATGCTGCTAAAGTAGTTCTGTAGAAAAAGTATGGATGTGTATGCACAGAGTGAAGAAATTAATTGGATCTTACAGTGTAGATGGCTGTGTGGAAGAGTTCCCAGGGAAGCTTGAGCTAATCTTCAAAAAATAGACAAGATTTGGGGTTAAGGAAAGATCCTGAGAGAAAGGTCATCTTCCACAGAGGAAAAACATAGTCAATTGTTTTAAAATATGTGACAACATATGACTAGAAAGGTAATAAAGTCAGATTATGAAGAGTTTTGTTTACTAGATTCTGGGTTTTATGTAAAAGATCTGTGCAGATTAAACATTTTAAACAAATACACGACAGAATCAACTTTATGTTTTATGAAGTATACTGGCTACGAACAGAGTAATGTTTCAGTAGAAGATGTTTCTGAGTCTGGACCTTCAAAACTCTAAGTGAAAAATGATGAAAACCTGAACTTCATGAAAATAGAAGGGATAGGGATAATTAGGTAGACACTGAAGAAGCAGGATTTAAAGAACTTCAAGATTAACTGGAGGTAGTGCATCAAAGAACAGGAAGAATCTCTAAGGAGATCTGGATCTCTATGTGACCAAATCAAACAGTGACGATCCCTTTAATAAAAGAAGAAACAAAAGACAAGGCAAAGTTTTAACTGGACATTGATGTACTCAGTTTGGCATAGTTAAGTTTTATTTGGTAACACTGATTCCTTATTGTAGAGATCCACACTCTGCAGCTAAAAAAAAAAACCTACCTGAGGCATAGATACCAGGTCTGACAGAATAAAAAACAGGGCCACAGATTATAACTCATCTAAGGAAAGTATTCTGAGCCTATGAAAGTTCCCATTTTAGGTGGTGGGAGACAGCAGGACAGAATGGCTATGACTCCAGACACCGCAGCCAGACTATCCAGGTTCAAATCTTGCTTCCAACACTTATTACACATTGAGAAAATTTCTTCTCTGATTCAGTGTCTTCAGATGTAAAATGTGGGCAATAATAGTATCTACTAAAGCTGTTGTTTGGAAATTTTCTATTTTAAAGTGTTAGAACACAGTCTATCACACAGTAACCATGAAATAAAGATCAGCTGTTGGCAATCACAAGCATAAATGTAAAGTTACACAGTTTTTCTGTATTCTTCAAGGTATTTTAATTTGGAGGATAAATACACACATAAATGTAGAAGCAATAATAATGATAGAACAGCTAGCATCAAAACCTGAACGGCTACTTCTAAAATAACAATATGGGATATATTAACTAGTGTTAATTTCCTACTGTCTTTTTTTGAAATTCTGTATCATTTCTATCCGTTTTTGATTTGCTTTTGAAAATAAAAAATAAACTTTAAAAAGTCTCATGATGAATGAAAGCCAGAATGGGTGCAAATGTTGATCATGTAGCCACGATAAGTTTATACTTCAAGTAGGACAATGGGAATTGCTGGGAATAATTGCTGGGGCCAAGAACCATTGGCCTTGTGTGAAAACGCTAGAAAGATGCTAGTAAAGACATATACATTCTGATAAATGATCTTAGTTAAGCCTAGTCCTACCCGTAAGCTGCAATCCTTATGCAGTATAAAAGATTCAACCCAAGATGAAAAAATAAATTTTTCAAAAAGCACATTGCCTGAAATAGGTGGCAGACTATTCTGTGGAAGATGTGCTGAACATTTTTTAGTAATGTTTCTAATTGGTGGACCCAAAGATACCAAGTAGAAGTTATAAGGAAACAGACCCAAAGGAGAGAGCAGCGAAAATCACACCCACAAATAAATAGGTGAAATATATAGGTTTGATATAGATATAGATGATATAGATATAGGTATAGATATAGATACAGATATAGAAGTATGAAATAAATATTTGTTTTGTTTACAAAATTCTATACCTCAATTGTATAAAAAAGTTTCATGATTTTTTTAGAGTTATAGGATTGCTCTTCTAAACAGGTCTTTATTATTACGTATAACAAAAATGTCTTAATGTGTTTCTTACTCATTAACCAGTTAGGTTACACTTCCTGCCTCAGCTACTTGCACTCAGTGTTAAGAGGATTGGCTGGGACTCTGTCATTCTCACAGTTATCATTCACTTTTCTTGTTTTGATTAGTGTCTTAGTACTTTTCTCATTACTAAGACAAAATACTCAACTCTTAAAGTCAAAGGAGGAAAGCTTAATTTAGCTCACAGTTTGTAGAGGTTATAGTCTATAACTGGCTGGCTCCAAGGCAGGTGTTAGCCTCACAGAGGAGAAATAGTTCACTGTAGAACATAGAAAAGCAAGCAAGAGATACAACAAACCTCTTTCCGTCCCTTATATTATATCCAGGGTACCTGGATGAGTATAGTGCCAAACCAATCAGTGGACCGATTTAATAATTACACACCCTCAACCCCAGCATCACATGCTCTAGATTTAGCCACCTCTGAAAAAAAAAACCCCACCTATGACCACATGAGGCTTTGGTGGGACATCTAGACACAAACCATAACAATTAGATTGAACTCTTTTTGTGTTGATTAAAATCAAAAGTCTTAAATCGTATTTACCACAATGACATACATTAAAATGTAGAGGAACTAAAGACAGGAGGGCCTCAACAAGTTAGAAATAAATTAATTAAATGATTAATATCATGGCCTTAGGAATCTCCACAAGAGCAAAGACTTGGTTAAATAAGGAAATAGGAGTGTAAGTAGTAGCCCAATAGGATTTGATGTTACTAACAACTGTAGACTTCTAAATGATAACAGTCTGGATATCTGTGGTCATTGGGATAGCTGACATGAATTTCAAGGTTAATGAAGTTGAGGAGGTTAGGAAGCCTAGGGCAAAGGTGTTTATAAATATCCACACTGATGTTTGCATCACTCAGGATAATAAGAGTTATGGCCAAGTATCCCACCATGTAAGGACACACTTGCACACTGAACAAATACAATGTGGCATCAAACCAAGGGAAAAAGAAGCAAAGTCTCACTTTAAGTGTGTATTTGATCATTGCTCACTAATTATTTTAACATTTTTATTTTCAGGCCATCTATACCATCCTAGTTTTCTAACTGATGAATAAGATAAAAAGACGCATATTTCCAATTTTCAACATATTCACTAATGTGCACTAATATCTTAAATTTATTTCAGATTTTAAAATGAGAGAATAGATACCAACTCACACCCCATTTTTTTTAAATCTTGTAAAGATGAATGAAGAAGAAATTATGTTCAATCCAATGATGAGTTGCTCTTTAAAAAAATACTAAAGATTTAACTAAGGGCTTTCACACTGATTTACATCGCCAGTCCTATTTTTTTTTTTACAGCATCTCACAAAGTTCTTAAATTATGTAGTCAAACTTGAAGCCCTTCTGACCCAACCTCCCAGAATGTTGAGATTACAGCCTTGTGCCTTCATATCTGACTATAAGAAGGATTTATCAAGTATTTATCAGTTTCATTAGCTGTGTGATATGCTTTACATGTAGGCTTTCATTCTCTCCTGTAGGTTGTAGAATAAAGACTCAACCCCAGAATGGATAGACCATTCAAATATGTCTCAGATAGCTTCCCTACATAACTACTTTCACCTACAATAAAAATTTACAGAATAATCCACATAAATATTTTGATAAATAGAAGTTTCACCTATTAAAGTATATTTTCACATTACTCTACAAACATTTTGCTCAGTAGAATATCAGAATTACAGTGCTATGAAACATATTTACAATGATTTTTTTCATATTACACCTCTATTGAACTTATCTCTAATTAATTAAAAACCTTATCAGGAGATAACCTTTACTTTGACATAGCAGCTACAAAATGTATTCCTGAAACTCCATTTATTTTATATTCTAATATCAAATTTAAAAAGCTCACACTAGAAACAAAAGGGTTGAATTAATTAGTGAACAATGATTAATTAGACATTGATCCAAAGTGAGATTTTAATTCTTTTCATTCTCTTGGCTTCCTGCCACATTTTGTTGTTTAACGAGAATTCTGTCTTCTTTGAAGTTATGAAGAGCTTAAAATTCTGGCATTTACCTACATATAATTATTCTGATAATTGTTGACAATGACAGTGAATTCTGTATAATTTAGATAGAGATATTTTAAGAACATATATTACAAATCTATGTTCTAAAATATATTTTTAAAGGTTCAAATATCTGAACTAAATATGTCAGTTAGCTGCTTTTTCAAATAGATGTTTGATATGCTTGTGCAGATGAATTAGGAGTATTTTTTATGAGTCAGCCTTTGATTATAAAAATATCTCCCAAAAACATAAGGTTACTTATTTGACTTTGTTTAATTAAAATAGTTATTGCATAGATAAATGAAATTCCTCAGACCAATATTATTATTGCAGTTGTTGGCAATTCAATCTAACAACAGTTACACTTACGTGGCTAATACCTTTCATGCTCTGTTTAAGCATTTAAACCTTTTCTATGTGACTTTTCTTCCAAATACTTAGGTCTTAACAAGAGTTTTCACTAAATATATTAGCTTGTTAGATTCCAAGTTAATTTTAAATTCTTAATTACCATTTGTTGTATATTTTTACTCTACCACATCTACTTATATTATTCTACTATATTTAAAGATCCTGAAACATAACCTAAAAACTAAAGACATTCAAAATTCAATTAATTTCACTTAAGAATAAGAATATGACCTAAAATAAAAGTAGTAATAACTCATAATTTAGTTAATCCTCTACTTAGGTCTTGCTGAATTTATACACTATAACCACATATTCCAATGTTGATTTATATATAAATCTATTCCTTTACTAGAGTTACCTTAACAATTTACAAAAACTTTCTAGCTTGTAAAGAAGAGAATTTTAATCACCTATGCTCTACAGGTCAGAAATTGAAAACTAGTTATTGGCAAGATTAATTGTCTCTTGAGTTTTGGGAGCCAATATTTTCTGTGACTCAGTCTCGAACTCCCAGCTGCTGAAGGCTACCCTTGGCAGCCATAGCCAGTAGATGTACCACCTGTCTTCATGTGGCTTTATCCCATGTTTTTCATCAATACATGTCCCCTCTGATTTAGGGCCCACCTGGGCACCTGAAAATGTTTTCCCCTTCATAGCCTTCATTTAATCACACAAAGACACTTTTTCCAAATAAGGTCACATTCACAAGTAGTAGGGATTAAGATTTAGACATGTCTTTTGTCAGCTGCAACTCAATTTACTAGGATATGTATTATTATAGATTATTTTAAACTAATTTTTCAAATCAAATCAGGCATTTGTTATCAAACTCATTACTATGTACTTATTTTTATTAAGACTCTTTCCTCTGTAAACTTCATATGTGAGTCATGAACAAAATTAGGTCATACAGTTCTTTCATGTACTTTTGAGTGGCATTTTGCTAGTTGATTACCACATAAGTAATCAAATTATCGAAGTAATTTTATTTAGGTATTATTTTTATCAAAATAACTACCCCATAAGTAATATTCCCCATGAAAGCAGATAATATGAGCACATCTCCATTTGTTTTAATAAAACATTAATCTGGCCTTGGATTATACAGAGAGTATATTTATTCCTGTTCAGAGATGAATTAACATCCAACTCTTTACCAATCAGTAATGTACACTCTTGACACTTACTGATTCTAATTTTTGGATTAGATTTATTGGATTAGAGTTAGAACTCTTTACATTTGGTTTATTCAACACATGCATGAGGATAAATATATTCCTATCATGAAGAAAATAAAGATTGATGAGTTGATTATTATAAGAATCAACACATAGTACCAAAATAACAAATCTAGTTTTAAAGCCAAATTCCTAAAAAAAGATAAAAAGAGATAAGTTATGTTTTGCTTACGCTACACCTAGAGAACTATTTCCTTGGGTTTCAAATGTGATGGTTAGTGTTCTCGAGGGTACAGTAATAATAAAGTCAGCACAGAAGAGTTGAGGGAATCAAATGATAACTCACAGATCTAAAAACATTGTATAACTAAAGAAAAGCAAGAGGAAAATAAATGTATGGTTCCATATGCAAAATACATCTATTTAAATTTTTATAGGAAATTGAGCATGGATATGAACCCATTTTGTGTGTGAATTAGCTATTTTTTTCTGTTACTGTTTACACTTTACTGTTGTCACTCACTAGATCAAAACAGTTAAAAAGTAAATAATTCAACCAATTTACATATCCACACCAAACTAGGGAAATTTGACTGATATCTATGTTCAATATAATTTTGAAAAGATTGGGGTTTTTTGAGCAACTAGTGAAACCTGTTAAAATTTCTAATTTATTCTCCAGATAAAGATATAAGTTGGCCTTGGGCATCAATATAGCTTTTATTGATCTATGCAAGTGTTTGCATTTATTATTATCGTGAAGCATAGAAAGAGTTGAGAACTACTAGGGTATACCTGATTTTCTTGATTGAAACAACATTATCTGGTACTGTTTTCACTTTTATCTCTTATTACACCTGGCAGAAAAGTTCCTATTCTATTGCTTTGTCACAATTTTTATTTGAATATAAATAAGTAATAGTCCAGCACAAAACTTCAGGATGATTCTATGAAGTCAATAGGATCTGTTATTTAATAGAACAAATTGAATATATTAGGTATAAATAAATTAATTTTAAAGCAATAAATATGAATGCAGTCGTGTGAGTTTATGGCTCTTATGGCAGAGTCGTTTTCCTGAAAAAATTATACACTCAAAAATTGAATTGGTTCAACTATATATTCAAATAAGATCCTGCCTCTGGCTCTCTGAACTGAAATCATCCTGGCTTCTGTGAAAAGATAATTGAATTTCTTATCTAAATATTGGCTATTTCTCTCCAACTAACAGAAAGTCAAAATTCTTTTCTGGATAAAACTTTAAATTACCAGGTATGATCCTGAGTTAATGACTCAAAGACCCACTAAAATTATATATTAAAATAATTTCCAGACAATATGGTTTATTTTTCAAATGTGAATGTAAAATAGATATATCGAAAAACCAAGGAATGGCTGTCAAGCTACTGTTTAAATCAGAATTAACTGCTCCAAGCTGAGATTCACCAAATTTTTACTGTCTGTCCTGACATTATTTAACCTGGAGGAATTTATAAACTGAAATTGTTATTATAAAATCTCGAGTGAGATTTGTCTGGGTTTTATAACTTATAATATGTCGCACAGTTGTATTTCTAGATGTGAAAATAAACAAAGACCATCCAAATGAGAGTAAGGAAAGGCTACTTATTCAGAGGTTGCTATAGTCAGTGTGTCAGCCACCAACACTGGCATCTGGCAGAAGTTCAGAGGCAGTGGAGACTGTAAAAGCTCAAGACTCTAAAAGGGGATGACTTTCGGTGTGCCCTGATTGGAGGTTACTGGCATAGGAAGCTGGAGTCCAGCCAGCTAGAAGTGGGATATCCTATGTTACTGGGTATAGGGCAGCATATTTCACTTTCTCTGGCTGGTCTTAAATTAGAAGCAGACAAAAATTAGGGTGGTTATTGATTAAGTCTTGGCCTTCAGAGGCTGACTGCTACAGAGGTTGCGGTTTGGCTTTCAGGCCTGCTTCCCATAGAGGATGAGGGTCAGAGTTCTATTTTTATTTATAGCCTGGTCATTGCTCATTTATATATTTAGTGTACCACAGATATACACATTTTCATTATAAAAGTATCTTCCTATAAGATCAATCCAATATTAATCTATGCTAAAGATAGTTGTTTATTAAAATCCTGCAATTACTTGTTTTTCACCAATAAATTAAAATGTAAAAATTGTCTTTCTTTCTTGAAGTAGATAGATTTCTTCATATACCATTCAAAGTTCTCCCAATAACTCAGAAAATTGAAAAAAATATACAGAGGCAAGATGATAATCAGTCAACTAGTATTAAACATATAAAATATGGTTCATAAAATGTTTAATCAAAATATTAAAACAATAGTTAGCTTTTTGCCCTAAATTAGTCTCTTTTTGCCTATTTAGTCATTTCTGGTTATTAACTCATATACTTAGGACAGCATTTCTCATTTCCTTCTCTGTTTCCAGATGGCTCTTAACTATCACAATATCTATTGTGTATGCATGAAGGTTTGAATCCTTACAAGGCTATGGTAGAAACAGAAACCCCCGTGTGTGCCCATGCCGGTTGGACCATGTGTGTTGGTGGAATTTACAAAGACTCTGACCTCTCCAGAAGCTTCTCCTACCCCCTCTCCTCCTCTTCCCTGGGCTACCCTCCTCTGCTCTCTCTTTTACTCTTCTTTTAAGTAGAAAAGGCACATATATTTGCATTTCTCAAATGACCAGTGATGGTGAACATTTTTTCATGTATTTATTTGCCATTTGTGTATCGTTTTTTATTTAAAGAGAAAAAAGCATGTAAAGGATAGAGATAATACAGAATTTTGGGAAAAAAGATAAACAGTAAGAAATCACTAGTTGATAAATTACATATTGTCCTCTTAGAAATAGTTGTTCAAGTTACAAAATTAAAGCATACAAAGTAGATATTCAAACAGTAAGACTGTAAACAGCTACACATGCATGAGTCTCTATGTGTATTTCTATCCTTTCTGTATTAGAGGAAAAAACAAAACCTAACAAGACAAAACAAAACAAATTCCTGTAAAAACATGAAAACAAAAAGTCGTATAAAACCACAGTACAAGGTGATCTACAATGATTACTGTGTTGTTTCTTATTATCTTCAATAGAATTGTCTATATCATCAGGCATAATTGAATATAGCAGTACAATTGAATACAGCAGTACATAACAATATTAGTAAAAATAAAACATTGCAGACAGTATAAAACTTCAAAGGCAGGTAGGTAGTAATCAAACTAGAGTGGATATTCTAGTGAATCTTGTCTTCTTCAGTGCAGTTGCCTATACTCTCATTTGTGTATCTTCATCTGCAAACTATATGTTCATCTCAGATACCCATTTTTAGAGAGGGTCTTTGAATTTGGGGGGCTTGATGTTTTCAGTTCTTTATATGTTCTGGATATAAGTCCTTTGTCTGAGGGATTGTCGGCTAAAATTCTTTCCCATTCTGTGGCTTTTCTTTTCACTCTGTTGGTGAATTCTTATTAAGTGCAAAAACTTTTCAATAATATGAGATCCTAGTTGTGGATTCTTTTGTATTTTGCATTTTGTTCATGAATTCTCTACCTACTCCAGTGTCTCCAAGACTTCTACCTACCTTGTCTTCCAGTAGATTTAGTGTTTCTGTTTTAATATTTAGGTCTTTGATCCATTTTTACTTTAGTTTAGTACATGGTGATATGCATGGGTCTAGTTTCAGTCTTTGGCATGTGGACAACCAATTATTCCAACACCATTTGTTAAAGAGGCTATTCTTCCAGTGAACATTTTTAGCCCCTTTGTCAAATATCAGGTGGCTGAGTGTCTTTGTAGTTGTGTTTGCATCTTCTAATCTGTTCCATTGGTCTATTTCTTTGCCAGTACCATGCTGGTTTTATCACTGTGGCTTTGTAGTATAGTTTCAAGTCAGGAATTGAGATGCCTCCTACGTTGTCTTTACTTCCCAGAATCATCTTTGCTATTCTACATTTCTTCTGTTTCCAAATGAGTTTTAGGAATATTTTATCTAGATCTGTAAGGCATGTTAATGGTATTTTGATTGGGATTGCATTAAATCTGTATAGCAGTTTTGGGACTAGGGTAATTTTCACAATTTTGGTTCTTCCTAGCCAAGAGCAAAGAATATCCTTCTGTTTTCTAATGTCCTCTTCAATCTCCTTTTTTATCATAGCATAATATTCAGCATTTAGGTCTTTTACATTCTTGGTTAGGTTGATTTCTAAGTGTTTCATTTTTTAGATGCTATTGTGAAAGGCAATATTCACATAATTTCTCTCTCAGTGAGCTTTTTGTTTGTGTACAGACATGCTATTGATTTTTCAGTGTTGACTTTGTATCCAACTACATCGCTGAATTTTTTTATTACCTCTAGTAGTCTTTTATTAGAGTTTTTTGGGTCTTCTATATAGAGTATCATATCATCTGCAAATAGTGATAATTTAACTTCTTCCTTTCCTATCTTTATTCCTTTTATTTCTCTCTCTTGTCTGATTGCTCTGATTAATATTACCAGATTTCATCTCACTCCAGAAAGAATAGCTTCCATAAAGAAATCAACTGATAACAAATGTTGGCCAGGCTGCAGGGAAAAGGAACACTGCTCCATTGTTGGTGGAAGTGTAGATTGGTGCCACCACTATGGAAATCAGTATGGAGATTTCTCAGAAGACTAGGATTGGAAGCCCCATTCAATCCAGCTATTCCCCTCCTTGGTATTTTCCCAGAAATACTGAAAAACTCATGTCACAGTGACATATGTGCACCCGTGTTCATAGCAGCACAATTTGTAATAGCTAAATCTTGGAAACAACCAAGATGCCCATCAACCACAGAGTGCATGGAAAAGATGTGGTATTTTTATACAATGGAATATTACTCAGCTATAACAAAGGATGATCTTGAGGTCTTTATGGGTAAATGGAGATAACTTGAGACTATCCTCATTAGTGAAATATATAAGAATCATATTTATAAATATCACATTGTGTCTCTAGTGTAAAAAGTAACAAGAAATGTAGGAGTAATAAAACCCAACTTGTGTAATCACTACTGTAAAAAAGAAAGGGAAAGAAATTTCTCAAAAGGATATAACTGCATGTATGTTTAAGTGTGTAAGATCAATAACCATATTACTAAGGTTTTGTTAGATCATTGAACAGAACAGCTTGCACTGTCACTGTTTTAATGTCCACTTCTTATGCTTTAATTTTGTAACTTGAACAACTATTTTGAAGATGAAAATATGTAATTTATCAATTAGTAATTTCTTAGTGTTTTTTTTAAATTCTGTATTATTTCTACACTTTTTTCTGTTCTGCTTTTTTCTCTTTAAATAAAATTTTTAAAAATGGTTTAAACAGCTTACATTTAAATATAAATGAAATGTTAATAAGCTATACCATGACAATAAAAAAAGAAAAGGTACATATATCCTCTTAAACTCTAAACATTATGCTTGTTCAGTTCTCCATTATTTATTTTTACCATATTCTAGCATATTCATATATGCAGCTACTCACCAATGATTATGATAAATTTTGGATGATACATGAGCAATATTAAATGATTTCCACTACAACTAATAGTAAAACTTCAAGTTGATAAATACAACTATGTAAGTCATCTTCCCTTTACTGTAACAAAGTATCCTGGTTAATCAACTTAAAAAGAAGGAAAGGTTTATTTTTGGTTCATTAATTCAGAAGTTTCCATCCAGGCCACTTGGCCTCGTGGCTTTGGGTCTGTAGTGGCACAGAACACTATGGCAGGAGTCCATGACACTGGAGACCTGATTACCCCATGGAGGTTGGAAAGCAAAGACAGAGAGAGGAAGGGACAGGAGTTCCAGTATCTTCTCCAAGAGCACAACCCTTATCAAGCCCAAGTTGCTTCCAGCAGGCACAACCTAGTAAAGGTTATCTTCCTTCCCTACAGGATGAGGTACAAACCTGCAACACACAAACAAGAACATGCAAGATCCAAACCATAGCCACAGAAGAAGAATATGGAGAAATATTACTGACTGCACATTATAGTCAGTCACATTTTAAAAGCATATCATGAATACAAGAGAAAAACTTAATGAAAGTACCCATTAAATTAAATATTGACACCAAAGAATATAAAATGTTTTCAAACATTAAAATTAAACTCAAGAAAAATTAAGTAAAATTAAAGAAAAAAATGATAGTACATATTTGTTTACACTCATAAAATTTTATTACCTGTATGTCTACTTGTTACATTCTTAACTATTACACTTAGATTGTTCTTGAAAATTTCATAAGACATCAAATAAAACGAGGCACTATCTCTAACTATTTTCCCTTACAGCCTTTGTAGTGCATGCATATTAGGTAAGTATAAAAAATTTACAAACATGAAAGACCTCAGTAAAGTTGAACACACAGGATTTTTGTTTTACTCTGCCCATGGTACATATGAAGTGATAGAAACCAAATAATTCATTTTAATTCATCTTTATTTGTGCATATTTTTCTCAGGTTGTACAATATTTAAGCACAAGCAAAATTAATGTCAAAATAAGAAAGCAAATAAGATAATTTTAAATAATAATTGAATGTGAATCGTTTCTGAATTTCCTCCCAATGAAGCTATGTTGTAAATTTGTCTGAAGGAAACTTTTGAAGCTGTTGTCAAAGATTGTAAATTGAAACTGTAAATTCCTCAGACACACATGGTTCTATAGGTATGAGTACCCATGGGGATATCTGTTTGTACCATAACCTTGCAAGTGCTTCAAACCATCATGTATACATAATGACTGGAACTACATTTATGACTAAAACCAGTTACTCTTACCACACACTAGAAAAAAACAATATATAGGAATTTTATTTAGACATACAACCAAAATGGTATGTCACTATTTTGACATAAAAATTCCACAACCACATATTTCCAACTCAAGGTGAGGCAGGTAAATCTGTAAATATTGACTCTGTTCCCCTAATATTAAAAAATAAAATACACAGTAAAATAGAAATTCAAAGAAAAGTAATATGTACCTCTCATAAATTATAAACTAAGATTTGAAGGGGAAGACAGATAACAGATATTTCAGTGAGAAATTCTAGAATGACACACAAAATTTGGAAGACTGGCTGATTTTTCCCCCACCTTGTTCTTCAGCTTCATTTGCTTAGTAAATCTCCAATGTGCAAAGGGACAAATTGCTTCTCAGTAGTTTAATTATCATTCTGCCATCTTTCTATGACTATTTACTTACTGTATCAAGGTCAACAGTGACTTCATCAAAAGCTACCTTTGCAAGAAAGCAGCTTTCTCCAACTTGTTCATATCAAAATTGAACTCAGAAGTGACATCCCAGGCTCAGCCTAGCAAATGTGTCAGATGGAGTTGCTTTTTCTGATCTCCAGAGCTTGGTATGCTCACTGGGGCTAATCCACCATCTTTTTCATATCATCACCAGAGGTAATGTGAGCCACATCACAGTAGCAGCCTCATTTTCAAATGCAAGGTTTTTCTCTTTGTGAAACCTTGGGGACCAATAACTCTTCTGGGAGACAGCACATCATTTGCAGATATCTCTCAGATCACTTTCTATTCTCTCTCTGTATTCCAAAGCCACCTGCTGTTTTTCTCAGCACATTTCATCATTTGCCCAATATTTGAGCTGACTCTCCAAGTTGGCATACAAGATCCTGCAATGTTTTTGTAAGCATTTGAAAGAAGGCTTCTCTCATTAGATATTTAGCTGCTTATTCAATTATAGTTGTCAAGCAGTCTATCACCTGAATATACTGCTCACCCTGGTTTGCCCTCCCCACCACCATACTCTTATCCCTGACTGGATATTCTGGGAAGTGGTAAAAGAATAGGGTTCAGTAGACTTTTCACAAAGGCAGTATTAAAGCTAAAAATCTGTCCTCGATTTAACTGCTCACCAATTCGGAGCCTGTATTTTCAAACGTGGTAAAATACATAAAACAAATTATGAAAGAACTACTACTTGTATTACTTTTATCACTAAATTCATTACAACAGCCTCTTTGCCTTTGTGAAAGTGAGTTCCAAACTGAGTCAATGCGTCCTAAAGCAATTTCAGACCAGGAAATATTTATCCTATTACCAACCTCTTCCAAAGCTTTGCTCCAGTCTTTCCCAGGGTTTTGGAAACAACAGTCTTCCTTATTCAGGCAGTTAGATGTAATTAACTGGCATTTCCCTGATTCCTCCTAAGTCACTGTTCCCACTACTGCAGCAAATTTAGGTTTACAGGAAGTAAAGAAATTGAGCAACACTCAGAGAAGTGGATAGAACCATGCTTTATTATGTCATGATCTCAGAAGAGCTGCATCCTCCAAAGTCTGAACCCCAAGCTAGTATAAGAAGGAACTCTTACACTGTTTATCAATTAGGATGGGGGTTTTTCATGAGTGAGTGGAACTTTACAAATATACTGTAAACTAGAATAAACTGGAAACAGAAATAGGATGGGTACAGCTTGTACCTCTGGTACATCTTGTGTATGGCAAGCCTGTTTATAGAAGTAGAAGGAAACTGCAAAGTATTGACATATTTGGGTTTTGAAACATTTTGAACACTGAAGTCCTTCTATACCACAAGAACAATTTGAATAGAAGGCATTTCTTCTCATTCTATGCTTTGGTGAAAAGTAGCACAATAAGAATATTGATTCTCTGGTTTCTGAAACATGGTATTTCAATTTATTGATTTAGGTTTTCTTTAATTTCTACCAGTAAGATTTTATTCTCTGTCTCTCTTTCTCTCTCTCTCTCTTTCTCGCCATATATATATATATATATATATATATATATATATATATCATACTTTATCAAATTTAATACTTTTGGTGATGTGACAATTTCATTACTAATGTATCAATATATAATTAACTTTATAATTAATCCTGCTTCTATATCCCCTATACATCTATTTACTAGGTCTAGTAGAAAGCTAAACAGAAATAGTAAGAGAGGGATTTGTTCCTGATCACAAAGAGAAAGCAATCAGTCTTCCAACACAATGAATTTTATTAGCAGTAGGATTTTTCTATAGCTCTCTTTTCAAGTTAAGCATATTATATGCATTCTTATTTTGTTGATGATTTTATTAAGTATGGGAGTTGGATTTCATCAGTCACATTTTTAATTTTCTACTGGAATGTTGAGTTATGTTAATTAATTTCAAACATGGAAACAACCTTCTATTCCATGATAAATTCTACCTCATAATTGCATTCGTCAGCTTTCTCATCACTCAGACACAATAACTGACTCCACCCCCAATTTAAAGGAAAAAAATTGAATTTGGCTCATGATTTCAGAGGATTCAGTCATGGTCAGCTGAATTCAAGGCAGAACCATCATTCGGAAGGGTGTGGCAGAGCCAAAGATGCTTAGTTTATGAAAACCTGGAGTACAGCAGAGGAAAGGTACAAGAAAGGAAGAGGCAAGGTAACATATATAGTACCCAAGGTCACATCTCCACACAGACACACTCAGAAGAGCAGTTTACTAATCTCCTAAGTGGCTCCCAAACCAATCAAGTTAATTAAAATTATCCTGTTAAATTTATATACCACAGGGGCTGGGGATTTAGCTCAGTAGCATAAGTGCCTGCCTGGAAAGCACAAGGTCATAAGTTCAATCCCCAGTACCAAAAAAAAAAAATATTTATATATCACAATCACAACATGTTGTTGAATTAGATTTGCTAAAATTTCATTGAGGAATTTCTTGCATTTAACATTAAGGGGTGTTGTATAACTTTTATTTTCTTATAATTTTTTTCTGATTTTGGTCCGATGGTATTGTATCTAATAAATTGAGGAATAGCCAATTCTCTTCAGTTTCTAGAGGAGTTAAATTGGAAATATTTTTCCTTGAAACATTCAGAGAGTTTGATGGTGCTTCTTTGGTGTAAACACTTTTAAATCCAAACTCAGTAATTTAATACATCTAAGAAATTGTAATTTTAAAGTTACTTTTTCTTGAATGAGCATTTGGCAATTTATGTCTCTCAAAAATATGTCTATTCCCTTTATAACCAAATATATTGATGTAATGTCACTTATAGTATCCTCTGATTGTATTTTTCATATGTGTAGTATCTGTAGCTAATGTCAACTTTCTTATTCCTGATCTGCAATTTGTTTTATTTTTTCTTATATGATCCATCTGGTCAGAAATTTATCAATATAATTGATTTTCTCACAAAACTAGGCTTTTCATATTACTTCTTTATTTGTTCCAGGCACTCCAGTTTATGACACACAGAGGTAGAGATCTATGATTTAAAACCTTTCTTAATAAAGTCAGGAAATAAATCCTCATGCATTCATACACAAACACATATGCACACATGCAGCACAGCTCTACATGAAAAAACAAGACCTAAATAATTATTCTCATCATATACTATTCATTTTTCTAAACATTTTAAGATTTAATGATGACTCCTATTTTTCTTAGATCTCTCTAACCGATGTGACCTCTTAGTTTCAACCCAATGGCACATTCCATTCACTGTAGACTATTGATTAAATGATAAGTAGTTGCAATATTTCTTATATTTTGGTCATTTCTCAGAGCCAATGTTTTTTCCTCTTATCCTTTTCCACTTATCTCTTAAAATGGCTGAAATAAGCCTATTCTGAGAGTTAATTTTTTCATAATTTTAATACAGCATAATATTAACTTATTGTTATTTTTTTATTTTTTCGTACCAGGGATTGAACTCATGACCGCATGCTTGCCAGGAAGGCTCTGTGCTACTGAGCTATATCCCTGGTTCCTGGTACTTTTTTATTCTCCATAAAATATTTACATACTTTTTATTGTCTAATATATTTTGATTGACAAAATTGTGTATATTTATGGCAACATAAGACTTTAAATATCATACTTCTTGTGGAAAAGTCCTCTGATGATATTAAAATGAAAAGAACAGAATTATTGCTCATAATCATATTCTATAAAAGAATACTGACTAAAGTATGAGCTTTTACAAAACTGCAGCTCTATTACTTGATTCTCACTAAGAGTACATACATGTTTTACATAAATTTTTTAAAATGTGTTTATAAAAAATACCCCAACAGATTATGCTATGCATGAATATGACTTAACAGTGTCCAACAAAGATTTTTGTGTTGGAAGCTTAGTCTTGTCACAGTGTTAAGAGGTAGTGAGACCTTAAAGAGATGGGACCCAGGTACAGATCACTAGATCACAGGAATACTGTTAACAAATGGTTAAATGTAGTTCTCAGGGGTCCCTAGACAGTCCTTGGAAGACAGTTCTTATAATAAAAAAACACACTGGACTGGCATCACCATTTTTTCTGATTTCCTACCTCACTATGTGACGTCTCCCTTTTGCACACTCCCATCTTCCACAATGCAACACAGCTGGGGCACCTGCACCACAGTCTCTGCAATGCCACATGGGCTGTCAGCCTCCAAAATAAGTAACCTGTTTGCTCTACAAATCACCAGCCTCAGATATTTTTCCACAGCAACATAAAATAGACAAATACAATTACATAAAACCTAAGCATATTCATTTATTACTAATCACAATTTAGAAGGATCTATCCAAGGCACAGAATACAATCTATATAGTGCCAAAACTACCTTAGCATTGGTTGCTTGAGTCTATATTTTTTCTGCTTGTTTGTTTGCTTTTTGTTGGCTGTAAATAGTCAGAAATAACTCTCCCCAGATAGATTTCTACTTTCTTAAGGGAAAGATGTGGATATTTTTTTCATGTTTATCCTTAAACTCTGGCAAAATGCCTGTTCTATTTTTACAGACTCAAAAACTTTTACTGAGTATGAATAAATTAACAAATGAACAAAGAAAAAAATTAGTGCAAGTGGACAGGAAACCATATGGTTTCATAGAAATTCAAACAGAACATTTCTTTTATATAAGCAGATTGATTTTCAGGATATGTTTATATATATATATATATATATATATATATATATATATATATATATATATATATAATGCAATTATCAACAAGTCTATGACTCATCTTCTTCCAAGTCATCTATAATGGAAAATATTGGACCTAAAGCACATGTATTTGAGACTCTATAACCAAATGATCAAATGTTAAGTCAAAGGCTATTCTCATAAAATAATGGTTGGGAATTTAAAAATCCAACTATTCTATTGATTTAACTTTTCAAATTGAATAGATTTATTTATTTTAATAGAAATTAGACCATACCATAGTGTATTTTAAATGTGGCAAAATAATGCCATATACTCACCCTATTATTTCATTTCCTGACAAGCTCCCATACATCTGGGTGCAATCACATGAAAAGTTCTCACTAACATAATGGGAGCATGTGAGCAGAGGAGATGGGCCAAGGTAGGTGAGAATAAATGTGTCTTCTTAGTGTTCTTGTTCTTTCTTCCATGCTAGTATAACAGACTTCAAAAAAGTTGCAAGATGAAATAGTTCTGGATTCCTTAGAAAGGAGCTGTGGAGGATAGATTACACCAGAGTTTTTCTTTTGCAGATTGATTTAGTATAATATAAGCCAACCATAACATAAGAGAAGTAAAAATTTCTATACCAAACTTTTTGTGGTTGGAAGTCACAGAAATGTTAGTGCTTACTTTTTCCATCAGCATAATCAAGGTTACCCTATCCAATAAAAAAATGTTAAATTTATTAAATAATTTCTTCTTTTTAGGGAAATAACCCTAATGTAAGGGATAAGTCCTTATTTTTCAGTAATACTTGAGATGTAGTAACATTCTGAATGAATGGCATAACTTACAATTGATTCAAAGCTATTTTTTAAAATTATATGATTACATCTTACTTACTCATTGATGTTATCTGTTTATATGTAAGTAGACTGTTTCAAATGTTACTATTAAAAGAAAGTATGTTTCAGTACTGAAGCAATAATATTGGCATCTCAGAAATAAAATACTTGGTTTGCAAATAATGGGAAGATTGCAAAGTGCTCTGAAAGTGCAGCAAATAACAATAATTAAGGGGCCAGTAATGACAATTGCATATGGATAATATAAGAAAATGAGTGATTTATACTACTCCTTAATGATACTGGAAAGAAAGCATTAAGTACTGGTGAATTTGTTAGCATTTCCATTATATTTCAAATCTGTCCATGAAAGATGATAAGTACAGCTGCAGCATAGAGAATTAAAAGATAAAAGTAGCCTTGGGCTCTATAAATTTAAGATAAAGATGTTATCCCTGAGGTCTCCCCTCAATGCATATGTGCTATGCCTCTGCAATTAACACTGGCAGTTGATTTTATAGAAATCAGCTACTGAAAGGATGTGACACTGAGTAAGGAAATCCTTTAAAGCATAAGAAAGAAAATAATAAAGCAGGTAAAGGAGGATGACAGCAAGGATTTCTAGAGCATAATTTGATTACAAGCTAGTCACTTAGTGGTTTTCACCCTATTCATTACATTGCCATGTCTAACCCTTTTGACCTTGAGAAGATAAATATACACAAGAGGAAGAAATCCTTCAAATATCTGGCTGAAATTACTACATTAGGTAATAAACATGTGAATCATTTCCCATTTTTATAGTCCTTCATCTTCATTTTTACTCCAAATCTTTTTGAAAAGTGATGAATGCCATGTTACAGGTTTAAACATTTATCCCCTTGTGGGAAACTACCCAGACTGCTTCAGAGTTCAAAGGCATCTGAGGGCACCTGAGACATGCCCACTTGTCTAGTTCAGGCACACAGAGGAATACAGTTAGGTAACCATGACTTAGCACAGGTAAACACACAGGTGCTGGTTACAGCGCTATGTAAGAATGTAAATATGAGGTAACAATTTGTATAAGAATTATTCAATACAGACAGGCTGCTCTGGCACTTATACTATGAAAATCTTTCCTGTGCACCCCAAGAAAGTTGACAACTGCCATATCAGTGGAACATTGAGATGAGTGATCCCATTGTGGCTGTGGAAATGGCACCCTAAGGCAAAAGAAAGCCCTGGGGAATGGCTGGTAAGTGATCCCAATCTCACCATGGTTATCTGTAACCACCTTCTTGGCAGCTTGGAAGGCCAGGGTCAGAAGGCCAAAGCAGTCCCATTCGAGCTAGGTGTGATACTGGCCCCCTTTTAACCTGATTAGAAAACAGACTGAGATACCCAGGTCTTGGGAGTTTCAAGAAATCAGAGGAAATATGTGAAATTGACTGTTTACTGATGCGTCTAGCTATGACCCAACCTTGCAATGGAGAGCAATCACTGTTCAGCCCAGCACAGAAGTACGCTGGTTTGAAACCAGAACAGGTAGGTCAAGCCAATGGCAGAGTTTCAGACAGTGCAACCGTTTGTGATGCATAAAGAAGGTTCTCTATGTGTGTGTGTATGGACAGTTGAGCTGTCTTGAGGGGGCTAATACTCAGGCTACTAGCTTGGGCAGAGTGACAGGGCACCGTCTCTTGTGTGGGACCAAAATGTGGTGATACATATGGGAGCATAGCCAAAAAACATGTATGCTATCATGGTTCAGGATGTAAGCTCCTCCTCTGTCCAAGAAATGACTTAACAGTTGTCTTGACCAGGCATTGTAATGACTGACCAGAATCTGAACCAGGCATTGCAATGACTGGACAGCATCTGACCAGAAATATTGACTGCTGTGTATGGAATACTGTTAGGAATAGCATCTGACCAGGAGTAAGGACCATAAATTTAGCCCTCAAAAAGGGAAAGCCCTTGTTCAACATATGATGACCCAGGTCTCAAATGTTATGCACAAGGCTTTGAAGTTGCTTATGGATGAAGCTGTTCAAGTGAAAAAAGTAATTTTGCAAAACCACATGGTTCTTGAGGACATGAACCCTCTTATCGAGTGCAGGTGCACAGTGGGATACAGTTACATAACCATGATTTAGCACAGGTAAGCATGCATGTGCTGGATATGGCACCATACAAGAATGTAAATATGAGATAACCTGTATAAGAATCATACAATTTTTGGTCCCTGACCCTGCACTCTGGTGGAATTAAAGCACACGGAGGGGGACTTTGAGCCTGCTCCCAGGCGATAAGGCCACGTGCTGCATCCAAGACACCCTGGGCCGCACACAGGGATGGGGGCCAAACAGGTCATGCCCAGCAACTGTCAAGCAGGCAGCAGGACCCAGATTCCAGCTTTGGGCCCTAACCCCACGCTCTGGCGGAATCCCAGTACACTGAAAAGGAGTTTGAGCCTGCTCCCAGGCTGTAAGACCATGCACTGTACATGGTAAGACCACTCCAGGCTGCACACAGGGACCTGGGCCCAACTGGGCTGTGCCCAGCAACCACCAAGCAGGCAGCGCAACCCAGATTCCAGCTTTGGGCTTTAAGTCGCACTCTGGTGGAATCCCAGCGCACTGAAAGGGACTTTGAGCCTGCTCCCAGGTGGTAAGACCACAAGCACTGCATACCAGACCACCGCAGGCCACACACAGGGATGGCGGCCAACCGGGCCATGCCCAGCAAATGCCAAGCAGTGAGCAGGACCCAGATTCCAGCCTCGGTCCCTGACCGTGCACTCTGGTGGAATCCCAGCACATGGAAAAAAACTTGAAACTTAGCTCCCAGATGGCAAACCTTGGACTACAGCGGATTAATGGTACCAGTGTGGTGAGTATGCCCCTAAAATAGAGGTGTATAGTGAGTAAATAGGGCCAGTAGTAAAGCCACCTTCAACTAACTGTAAGACCTTGGTGAGTCTGAAAAGAGTGTGGGTGACCACTTCCTACACACAGAAAACATCAGGCAGAGTGAAAATGGCAAAACAAAAAAGCAAAATGCAATCTCAATCATCTAGCCCACCAGAAGCAAGTGCAGAGGATATTGAAATAGAGGACCCCAAAAGTAACATACCTGGAATCTCTGAAAAGATAGCAAGCAAAATAAAAAAAAACAACTCCATGAGGATATAGTGGAAATCAAATTAGAAATACTCTCCCAAGTAAAGACAGAAATAATAACCTTAGTAAAGCAGTTACTAAGCACAGCAAAAGAAGAAATAGAAAAAAATTACAGGACCAAGGGAAACTGATTGAAACCTTGAATGAACAATATAGAAAACATGCAGAATTCATGAAACAAACTCAAAGAGACACCCAAGAAACAAAAAAATTCTATTCAAAGCTTGCAAAACCACATAAGTAAAACTGAAGATAGGATTTCACACCTTGAAGACAGGATCACAATTAGTGATCATGAAAGGACAGAACTTTTAAAAATAACAAAGAAGCATGAAATGACAATCCAACAGCTTCAAGAAGATGCCAAGAGCAACAATATAAGATTAATACACATCAGTGAAGAGGCAGTAGTCAATGCAAATGACATAGCCAAAATATTCACAGAAATAATAGAAGAAAATTTCCCAAACATGGGGAAAGAATGTGATATGCAGATTAGTAAGGCATATAGAAGGCCAAGCAGTCACAGTCAACATAAATCCACAATCAGACACATAATAATTAAGATCTAAGACATACAGCATAAAAACAATACTAAAAGTTGTTAGAGAAAAGACATAATTCACTTACCAAGGAAAGCCCATGACAATCACAGCAGACTTCTCAGCACAAACCCTCAAGTCAAGAAGAGCTTGGAGTGACATCTTTCAAGCCCTGAAAGAAAACAACTTTCAACCCAGACTGATCTACCCAGCAAAACTTTCATTCAAATTTAATAGAGAAACAAGATACTTCCATGACAAAGAACAACTGAAGAAATTCACCTACACCAAACTGAAGAAATTCAGTACTCTAGAAATAGTACTGAAAGACATACTACACAGAGATAAAAACAAGCCAATCCCCAAAACAACAACAGAAAGAAACCACCAGGGAGGATAAGCAATTAAATAAGTGGAAAAACAGAAAGCAAACAACTGGAACATAACATGGCAAAGTCAAGCCAGTACACCAGTGATATCTATAAATGTAAATGGCCTCAATTCACCTATAAAAAGAAATAGACTGACAGAATGGATCAAGAAACATGATCCCACAATATGCTGTATACAAGAAACATATCTGACCGAAAAGGAAACTCATAGATTAAAAGCCAAAGGAAACAGTATTCCATGCAACAGGAACCCAGAAAAAAGCAGGAGTAACTATTCTAATTGCAGACAATGTGAATTTCAAACCTAAAATGATTAAAAGAGATAAAGAAGGTCACTACATACTCATTAGTGGAAAAATTCAAGAGGAAGAAATAACAATTATAAATATATATGCACCAATTACAGGAGCACCCAACTATGTAAGACAGATACTAATGGATATGAAAAAACAAATACACAAGAACACAATTATAAAAGGGGATCTTAACAGCCCATTGCCACAAAGAGATAGATCAACTAGACAAAAGTCAGCAGAAATAATAGAACTGAATCATACCTGTGAGCAATTGGATTTAATAGATGTTTACAGCGTGTTCCATCCAACCACATCAGAATACACATTCTTCTCAGCACTGCATAGGACATTCTCCAAAATAGACCATATATTATCCCATAAAACATTCTTAAGTAAATACAAAGGTATTGAAAACATCCCATGCATAATATCTGACCATAGTGCACAGAAATTGGAAATTAATGGCAAAAGAAATTTCAAAACTTGCATAAATACATGGAAATTAAATAACAGCCTTTTGAACAACCAGTGGGCAACAGAAGGAATTAAAGAAGAAATAAAGCAATACCTACAATTCAATAAAAACACAGACACAACATACTGTAATCTGTGGGATGCAATAAAAGCAGTCTTAAGAGGGAAATACATAGCAATAAATTGTCATATCAAGAAAACAGTATGAGCACAAATAAACAACCTAATGCTCCATCTCAAGCTTCTAGAAAAAGAAGAGCAAGCTAAACCCAAAGCTCATAGAAGACAGGAAGTTGTAAAGATTAGAGCAGAAATCAATGCAATTGAAACTAAAAAAAAAAAAATACAAAGAATTAATGAATTGAAAAGCTGTTTTTTTGAGGGAATAAACAAAATTGACAAACCCCTACCTAACCAAGAATAAAGAAAGAAAAACCCAAATTCATGCAATGAGTACTAAAAAGGGGGAAATTACTACAGATCTCATGGAAATTCAAAAGATCATGAATACCTACTTTGAAAATCTCTACTCACATAGAGTGGAAAACACAGAGGAAATGGACAGATTTCTACAAACATATGAACTACCAAAGCTCAACCAAGAAGATAGAGCAATTTTGAGCAACCCAATATCAGCTATTGAAATTGAAAATGTAATTAAAAATTACAAACAAAGAAAAGGCCAGGTCCTGATGGATTCACAGATGAATTCTACAGGAAACTTAGAGAAGGTTTGATGCCAATATTCCTTAAACTCTTCAATGAAATTGAGAAGAAAGCCATCCTCCCTAAATCATTCCTGGAGGCAAGTATTACTCTGATACCAAAACCAGACAAAGATCCAACCAAAAAAGAGAACTACAAACCAATCTCGCTAATGAACATTGATGCAAAGATACTCAATAAAATACTGGAAAATAGAATGCAGCAAATCATCAAGAAGATTATACATCATGACCAAGTGGTGTTCATTCGAGGAATGCAAGAATGGTTTAACATATGCAAATCAATAAATGTAATACACCACAGAAACAGAGTCAAAAACAAAAACCATATGGTCATCTCAATAGATGCAGAAAAAGCTTTTGATAAAGTCCAACACATGTTCATGATAAAAACCCTTCAGAAACTCAGAATTCATGGTGTCTACCTCAACCTTATAAAGGCCATCTATGACAAACCAACAGCCAACATTATACTAAATGGACAAAAACTGAAAGCTTTCACTTGAAAATCAGAACAAGACAAGGATGTCCACTCTCACCACTCCTTTTCAATACAGTTCTGGAAACACTAGCCAGGGCAATCAGACAAGAGAGAGAAATAAAAGGAATAAAGACAGGAAAGGAAGAAGTTAAATTATCACTATTTGCAGATAACATGATACTCTATACAGAAGACCCAAAAAACTCCATTAAAAAAATATTAGAGGTAATAAACAAGTTCAGTAGTGTAGCTGGATACAAAGTCAATGCTCAAAAATCAATAGCAATCCTGTACACAAATGAAAAACTCACCAAGAGAGAAATTATGGAAATATCACCCTTTACAATAACATCTAAAAAAATGAAATACTTAGGAATCAACCTAAATAAAAATGTAAAAGACCTATATGCTGAAAATTATACTACCCTGAAAAAGGAGATTGAAGAGGATATTAGAAAATGGAAGGACATTCCTTGCTCTTGGTTAGGAAGAACCAACATTGTGAAAATGGCCATACTCCCAAAACTGTTATACAGATTTAATGCAATCCCAATCAAAATACCATTGACATACCTCACAGATCCAGATAAAACACTCTTAAAATTCATTTGGAAACAGAAGAAACCTAGAATAGCAAAGGCAATTCTGGGCAACAAAGGCAAGGCAGGAGGCATCTCAATTTCTCCCTTGAATCTATACAAAGCCAGAGTGATAAAATCAGCATGGTACTGGCAAAGAAATAGACCTGAGGATCAATGGAACAGCTTAGAAGATGCAAGCACAACTACAAAGACACTCAGCCACCTGATATTTGACAAAGGAGCTAAATATGTCCACTGGAAGAAGGATAGACTCTTTAATAAATGGTGTTGGAATAATTGGCTCTCCACATGCCAAACACTGAAACTAGATCCATGCATATCACCATGCACAAAACTAAAATCTAAATGGATCAAAGGCCTAAATATTAAAACAGAAACACTAAATCTACTGGAAGACAAGGTAGGTAGAAATCTTGGAGACATAGGGGTAGGCAGAGAATTTATGAACAAAACACAAACTGCAGGGGAAACACTCCAAAGTATCAACAATTGGGATCTCATATTATTGAAAAGTAATCACCAACAGAGTGAAAAGAAAACCCACAGAGTGGGAAAGAATTTTAACCAGCAACCCCTCAGACAAAGGACTTGTGTCCAGAACATATAAAGAACTGAAAAACATCAAGCTTCCCAAATTCCTAAGACCCTCTCCAAAAATGGCATCTGAGATGAACACACAGTTCTCAGAGAAAGATATACAAATGGCAAATAAATACTTGAAGAAATGTTCACCATCACTGGTCTTTCAAGAAATGCAAATTAAAACAACACTGAGATTTCACCTCACTCCAGAAAGAATAGCTGCCATCAAGAAATCAACTGATAACAAATGTTGGCAAGGCTGCGGGGAAAAAGGAACACTGTTCCACCTTTGGTGGGAATGTAGACTGGTGCAACCATTATGGAAATCCATATGGAGAATTCTCAGAACACTAGGATTGGAAATTCCATTCAATCCAGCTATTCCCCTCCTGGGTATTTTCCCAGAAGAACTGACAAGTTCATATCACAGTGATATATGTGCACCCATGTTCATAGCAGCACAATTTGTAATAGCTAAATCTTGAAAACAACCAAGTTGTCCATCAACTGCAGAGTAGATAAAAAAGATGAGGTATTTTTACACAATGGAATACTACTCAGCTATAAAAAATAATGATCTTGAGGCCTTCATAGGTAAATGGAGACAACTTGAGACTATCCTCGTTAGTGAAATAAATAAGAATCATATTTATAAATATCATCTTGTGTCTCTAGTGTAAAAAGTGGTAAGAACTGTAAGAATAATAAAACCCAAAATGTGTAATTGCTATTGTAAAAAAAGGGTTCTAAGGGATATAACTGCATGTATGTTTGAGTGTGTAAAACAGATGAGCATATCGCTAAATCTTTGTTGGATCTTTGAGCAGAACTGTTTGCAGTCTCACTGTTTGAATGTTTACTCTTTATCCTTTAAATTTGTAACTTGAACAACTACATCCAAGATGACAATATGTAATTTATCAACTAGTGATTTCTTAGTGTTTTTTCTCTTTTTTCTTTTAGAATTCAGTATTGTTGCTACCCTTTTTTCTTTTGCTTTTTTTTCCTCTTTAAATAATTTTTTTTTTAAAAAAAAAAGAATCATACAAGAATGATGCAGGCTTCCCTGGCTCTTGTGCTCTTGCGGCTGCTCTGCTCCATGCTGCCTGCTGTTGTTGGTGATGTGTTACACATGTGCATTCTTTAACTTCATGACTTTAACCATGAAAATCTGCCTTGGGTCACCCAAGCAGGCCTGGACCTTTATAGTTCCACATTTATACTCTCTGTGTCTACAATTCAGAAAGAAACAAGGCTGTTTCTCTCCAGAAAGTTGACAGCTCTCCTACTAAAGCTCATAGATTATAGTCAGCATTAAGCACATTATACAAACAATACATTTGTCTATCTTACTTCTGAGCTCCTCAATAATTAAAAATTAAATGTGTGCTTTCCCTAAAGACTTTTCTCTTTTTCAGGCTCTCTCAGTTTAGTTTCTTTGAATAAAGTCACATTTTCAAGGATATATGTCCTATTAATTATAAACTTCTCAAAGACAGAAGTTGTTTATATTTTCATAGCCTTTGCACCAAAAATATCACTCAAATAACCAGCACTCAATAAATATATAAATAAGGAAAGTAAATAGAAGAAATAGGAAAGGAAAAGGAAGCAATTCTACCATGAAATAATGGCTAGTACATTGAACTCTATCTTGCATTGTGTCTACTTAGGAAATTTTAAAGTTTAACCTGGGGAGGTAGGACAGGATGGCAGGTGAGTAATATCCTGTAGCAATCATCTTTCCACAGACATATAGTTAACAGCTAATGACATACTAAGCTATGTTCCCAAGAGCTAAGAAAGTCAGACAAGAAAGCATAGTGTCTAGTTTAGTATAAGAAAAATATACATTAAAAAGGCAAGAAGAAAAATGCCAGTATATCATGTTTCTCCTCCCAACTTCAAGTAGCATGGAGAGAGAGATATCTCCTGCTTGGGACCTACTCTGGGCCTTAGACTTGAAACATAGTTCCAGTGTCATCATGGTGAAATCCAGAACCTGGCAAAACATTATGATCTGTGCCACCAGGATGGTACACACAGAATGCGCCACCAAAACAAAGAAACTGCCTCCACCACCATTTTTCCAAACTCAAGCAACAGAGCTGGAAGCTATACTACACTTCTGGGATGCAGTGCATGAAACCTAGCATAGGACTTTGTCTTGGAGCTCAGTACTGTAGCTATCATGGTGAGGTCCAGCACCAGGCTGAAGACAAAGGGCACTATTCCCAAACCAGAGGTCACAGATGGAACCACTAGACCTGCCTGGTGTCAGGGAGAAGACATCTGCACACTAGGGACAGCGTCAAGTTTCAACCTGCAATCATTGCCAGATTTAGAGGTGGCCTGGGGCATAACTTCCCACCCAAAGATGTGAAGGTCCCTATCACTATGAGACTCGTCTGTCAGCTAAATTAGAATCAGTCTTTATCATTCATGGTGGTGAACTTATTATTGTCAACTTGAGTGGGAAATGCTCAGCTGAACTGAGTCAGCATGGTTCTGGACATGGAAGACACACTTTAAGAAGGACTGTTGTCAGAACAGGGAAGAATTTCAGCTGGTTTTCTTGGAGAAGCTTTGTCCATTCTCTCCAGAGAAGTCTGATCCTTGCTCTCAGCAAGGATGGTTGTTGTTTTCTATAGAGAAGCTCTGAGCTTCACCTTGAGAATTGTCTCTTGGGTTTCAGTGTAGATTCTTCAGCTTCTTTTTTCACCTGCAGTGCAGACACTCTGGCCTCCAGCATCTGCCCTTGGGCTCTCTGGCACAGACCGTCCAGTCTTTCATTACAAGTTCCTCAGCCTCCTGATGCAGACTCATACAGCACATTACTTTGGGTTTTAAGCATTCAGCTGGACTTGTACAAGATGTTGCCATGGATTCCACGCTTCAACTGGGTATTTCAGATACCTAGCATGTGGACAGATCTGTTGCACTCTTCTACATTTGATTCTGTGGATGATGTTGTCAGTTAATCTTGTAAATTTCTGTGTCTGCATTAACTGATTCAGAATATGTTCAGTCTTTTGAGTCTTGTCCCAGCTCTGCAAACTACTGTAACCTCTGAGTAATGTTATTTACCATCTACCCTCAAATTTAAGTCACTAAATTATCCTCAATCCAACTTACAGATGGAGCTGTAGACCCATTCCAGCACTAGGTGGAAAGACCTGTACCCCAGTGGGATGGAATTATGGTTTGGCCTGCACAACTTCCAGGTGCAATGTGAGGCTTGGGTGTACTTCTGCTTCTGCTAAGGTTCTTGCAGCTGTGGAACATAATTTTGCATCAGCCTTGGTGCCCAGGTACTTCCTTTAACAATAGTACATGACTTTGGGCAGTATAGTGTGGAACAAGACTTTATTCATTGGAAGTAGGACAGGGAAGCATGGAACATAGCCATAGAACTTCATGCAAAGCTAGCAAAACCACACACTGGAGAACTCCTAACAGCCCCATCCCCAGACCTGTTTGCAAACAAAAGCACTAGCAGAGTATTAGTAGTACCAAGTTAGATGCTCATCCCTAGTCTATCAGACTACAATGTCAGTATTGGTCCTATCCCATTGCTATGCTGGTATTGGTAAGCTAAGGGTTCAGGCTTATACTGGGTAACCACAGGCATGGCAAAGAAGGGTAAGGACTGGTCTCTCCATGGTAATTCTGTCAAGAGGAAGACAGAATCCTACAGTGATTATTTACAGACCAATGAGTAAAGATGGGGCATCTGAGTTTAGCCAAGGCCAAGAGAATGGGCTTGTGGTGACAAACATCCCCTTTTAAGTATCCTTGCTCCATGTTAAAGAATACATAACTAGTACACCAAACCTGGCTTGGGTCACCATCTAATACTGAACCAATAATAGCAAAATAACAATGAACTTGTGATAATTCTAGAATTGAGCATCATATTGTGGTGAAAGAGGAGAACTGACTAAATGCCCAGAGACAATAAGCAGCCTGTTTAGATTTTTTGGAAAGACAGACAAACAAAGCCAGATTGAAAATACTGTAAGAAACATCGAATTCATTAAAGCACAGATGTCAGTACAAAGCAAGACGCATCAAGAGCTCGCAGGAAATCATGACCTCACCTAAGGGTCTAAATGAGGTGCCAGAAACAAAGCAGATAGTAATCAGTATGAAAGAATTCTCAGTGAACTCATAAGTTGTCATAGGAATCTCCATGCTGATTTCCACAGTGGTTGCACCAGTCTACACTCCCACCAACAGTGGAGAGCATTCCTTTTTCCCTACAGCCCTGTCAACATTTGTTATCAGTTGATTTCCTGATGGCAGCCATTTTTTCTGGAGTGAGATGGAATCTCAATGCTATTTTAATTTGTATTTCTCGAATGACCAGTGATGATGAACAATTACTTACTCATGTATTTATTTGCCACTTGTATATCTTCATCTGAGAAATCTGTATTCATCTCAGATGCCCATTTTTGGAGTGATTCTTTGAATTATTGGAAGTCCCATTCAATCTAGCTATTCCCCTGCTGGGTATTTTCCCTGAAAAAATTGAAAATGTCATGTCACAGTGATATATGTGTACCTATGCTTATAGCAGCACAATTTGTAATAGCTAAATCTTGGAAACAACCAAAATTGCCCATCAACTTCAGAATGGATGAAAACATGTGGTATTTTTATGCAATGGAATATTACTCAGCTATAAAAAAGGATGATCTTGCGTTTTTTTATAGGTAAATGGAGGCAACTTCAGACTATGCTCATAAGTGAAATAAATCAGACTCACATTTGTAAATATCATATTGTCTCTCTACTATAAATAATAATAATAATAATAAAAACCTGAAAGAGTAATAAAATCCAAAATGTACAATAGATTCTTTAATATTGAAAAGGAAAGTACAACTGGTAGGTATACACATATAACTGTATATATAAGTGTGCAGGATAGATAACAATACTAATTCTCTGTTAGCTCATCAAAAAGAATAATTTGTGCTGTCATTGTTTGATTTTGTTCTTTTTATGCTTAGATTTTGTAACCTGAACAGCTACTTCCTAGATAATGATATGTAATATATTAACTAGTGTTGATTTCTTACTGTTATTTTTTGAAATTCTGTATTATTTTACCTTTTTTCTGTTTTGCTTTTTTAAAAAATATTGTCATAAAGTCATCACAGGGAAACTCAGTGAACTTTAAAACCAAACAGATAAATGATTGACTACTCTAACAAAAAATTTAATGAAGCGGTAGAAGCAATTTTAAAACTCAAACAGAAATCTCTGAGCTGAAAAATACACTCTAAAAATATGACAGAGGGATAAGTAGCAGGACAGAGCAAACAGAAGAAAGAATAAGTGAGGTTGAACACATACTATTTGAATATACAGAGTAGAAAGGGTAATCTTTCCAATAAGTGATGCTGTGAAAATTGAATACTCACATGCAACAGAATGAAACTACATCCCTATGTCTCACCAGTAACAAAAATTAATTCAAAATGGATTAAATGTAATAAGTAAAACCATAAATACTAGAATAAAATATAGGGAAAATACTTCAGGACACTGAAATGAGCAAGGATTTTTTTTTGGTGGGGGGCAACCTCCCAAAAGTATAGGAAAAAAGAGCAAAAACATGGCATAAGACTATACCAAATTAAAACATATACCAAAAGAAACAATTATGGAGTTCTGAGACAGCTCATAGAATAGGAGAAACCATTCATAAACTATATATCTGACAATATCTAAAACAATATCCAAAATATATAAGAAACTTGAACAACTCAGGAGGAAAAAACAGTAGACTGATTAAATAAAGGGTGTTGTGATTTATAACCAGGTGTCTCACAAAGCCTCATGTATTCATAGGTGGGGTTTTGGAAGGTGACTGGATCATAAGTGTGTGATACTGAATTATGGCTGTGTGGCAATTAATTTGCTGATGTGTTTGTAGCTGGATATAGTTTTAGGAGGTGAAGATTGGTGAAAAGAGTGTGAGTAGGACTGAAGAGAGAAAGACAGACAGACAGACAGAGACAGAGAATAGATAGACAGGTTGATCCTACTCCCTTGAACACTGCTGCTTCCTACCTGCTGTGCCATGGACTGTTTCTCCTGTCAGCCCCCTCTGGCCTTGGAGCCAGCTGACTATGAATTAAAACTTCTACAAACCGTGAACCAAAATAAATCTTTTCTCTTCTAACCTGTGGGTGTTGGGTATTTTGCTCCAGCAATGAGAAAGTAACTGATACAATAGACAATAGACCTAAATAAAAATTTCCCTAAAGAATACATACAAATATCCAACAAGTATATGAAAAAATGCTCAACATTATTAATCATCAGGAAAATGAAACTCAAAACCACAGTAAGATATTACCTCAGCCCTATAAGAATGGCTATCATCAAAAACATTAAGAATAAGTATTGGTGACAATCAGGAGAAAGAAACCCTTACACAACAATGGTGGGAACATAAATCAGTATTATGGGAAAACAGAATACAGGGTCCTCAAAATTTTTTAAATTATAACTACCATTAAATCCAGAAATCCCACTACTGAGTATACATCCAAAAGAAATACTTGTAACAGACATCTGCATGCCCATGTTCTTTGCAGGACTATTTAAAATACCCAAGAAAACTGTGTCCAACAACTGATAAATTAGCAAAGAAAATGCAGCAACCTTACACAAAAAATATATTCATTATATAAAAGAATGAATCTTGTCATTAGTGACACTATAAACTAGATATTATCATGTCAAATAAAAGAAGTCTACAGAGAAAGTCTACACATGGTATCACTCATGTATGGAATATTTGAAACTTGATTTCATAAAAATTGAGAGTAGAATAGTTTGAGAATAGAATTTGAGAGGTTGAGAGTAATTGAGAGTAGAATAGTTTTTACTGAAGACTGTAGGTAGAAAGAAAGGAATTGGGAAGGGTTGATAAATGGGTACCAAGAAGAGTGAGACTTTCTGGTATGAATTGCAGAATAGAGTGCCTAAGACACCACTAATGCACTGTATATTTCAAAAAGTTAAAAGAAATAATTTTAAGAGTTTTCACCATTATGATAAATTTTTGATAAAGGTGTATTTAACCTAATTTAAACATTGTGTGTGTGTGTGTGTGTGTGTGTGTGTGTGTGTCTTAAAACAGCTCATTGACAATTTTTATGGTTTTGCTATCAGTTAAAAGTAAATTTAACAACAAAAATGTTAAATTTCATTTTCTCCACTGATTTAATCAGGAATATGAGTTTATTTGAAATTCAGCTGGTACACAGTTTCCAGAATACTTAGATTGGGTTTCAGGGCTATATTTCATGTCATAATTTCTAGCAATATCATTCATTGAAATCACTAGTATTTCTTTCTTAAAAAATAAAATTTTGAAATTTTTTTCAAGAAAACATGAAAAATATTTTTAAATATTATATTAAAATGAAATATCAGAAAGTATGAGCTCATTCATAACCACTTCCCAAGAATAATTGTTTTATATTATATCTAGTTCCTTCCTGAATTTTTGATTTTCATTTGTTGTAATAATTGATATTTTCAATATAGTTGTAAATGTTGGGTTTTTATATCACATTATGCCTAATTATTTTACAATTCTTTCTAAAAGATAGCAGCAATTGATAGTCCCACTATGAGCAAATAAGATAAATGAGTAATAAACAAATTCCTTAAATACCTGGTAAGAGTTTGGAATCCAACTCAAGACTCCTTATTCCAAAATTGGTACTCTTTACTAAACTATAACTTATCCAAGAAAAAAATCCAAGTATTATCCACTCACAGGTAGTTTCTTATTTTGAGCTGATTGCATTATAGCAAATATTTGAAAAAGAAAACATTTAATCAAGAATTTTGTTCTGTTTCTGTGATGTCCACCAATTATGTAAACACTATAATTAAAAAAATTTTTGAATCAGAATGACATGGTCTTACATCATCATTCCACAGATGACAACTCTGGATTGATAATTTTCTTCTTAAAAAAAAAAAAAGGAAAGGAAAAAAGAAAAGAAAACCACACACATACACACACACATACACACACACACCAGGGCTCTCCATGCATCTAATAAAAAGTAAAATTAATATTACATTAATAAGATTCAGAGAGGAAATGGTTTTTCTCTTATAGGCATTTCATTTAAATAGTCCCTTTTATATCCAGAGAGATGAAAGTTTCTGACACATCATTCAGTAAAGAAAATGCAGCCGAAATCACTTATGACAGTGACAGTAAGAAGCCACATATACCTTCAGGGAGCTATCTATTTTTGAAAGAAGCTGCCATGTGAATGAACTCTGTGTCTCATTCTCATTCCCAGATTTCTCTAATACATATAACTGATGTGACAATATCAGTGATATGGTCCAACAGGAAAAATCTTTTAAAGAAAAGTATTCTACAGAAATAAAGCATTTAAAAATAATTGGCTCCTTTTTTTGTAATGTATGAGTTCTTCACAAGTTGCGGAGACATATCACCACTTGCTTACTACAAAGCTGTGACAGAATCTGAGTGTTTGAAGAAATAAGACTTATACTGATGGCCCAGCAAAAGATGCTGTAACTATATGCCATTGAAAGGATGCACAGATTTCATTTATCATAGTAAAGTTTTTCTCTCTTATTTTCAATCCAAAGAGACACAGTGATGCCTACTAAAGTTTAATGATATTAGCTGAAATCTAATTTAGATTGCAGTGTCTGAAACATGAATAGATTTGTTCCACAATAATAAAAATAATCTAGGACAACAAAATGTTTTATAAGTAATCAGTGAGCATCTACTACATCTTCAGAGAGTGCCTGGCATTAGATGTCACATACCTAGGACATGTGCTGAGCTCTTAAATATGCATTAGTAACACAAACTGGCAAAAGCAACAAAAAGCCATAATTGAGAAGAAAATGCAGCACCTGCTGGACCATAGGTAGGGGCCAAACCAGGTCCTAAGACATGATTAACCTTTAGTTGCCTGCACCACATTTAGTGAAAAGAAATTGTCTTGGGCCACATCTACAATATATAATATACTAACATATATAAGTAACAAAACCTTGGTTTTATTGTATTTTAACTTACTAAATTATTGTTTAAAATCACACAATATGCCCAAATTTAGTAATTAAACAAGAAAACTTACATATCTGATTAGAAAAAATACCTGCCTTCAGAGCCACACAAAATTATGACTAGGTTGAAATAGTACTATCACTCTGTTTTGCTCATGAACTGCCACAAGCGCAGTAACATCTAATATACATGGGCTTGGACTGAACTGCTTGTGTTGTGCCTGATACAGGAGGAGACAGAGTTGATTCTGCACTGCAACCTTCCCTTCCAGCTTTCAATTGTTAAATGTGTAGTGTGGTTCTGTCTTAGTCACTTACCTCACCACTAGGACAAAATATCTTACATCATGATTTAAAGGAAGAAAGGTTTCTACTGGCTCACAGTTCCAATGCATGGTCAGCTGCCTCCAAGGCAGAATTGCCATGGTGGAAAAATCTGATTGAGAAAAGCTTCTCATGCCATGGTGGCCAGGAAGCAAAGAGAAAGGAAGATGCAGGGAGGGAGATAAACCTGACCAGGTCATGCTCACAGTGACTCACCTTCCACCAGACCCCACCTTCTAAGAGCAAGTCCAAAGGTAGTGCCCTATAATCCAATTACCTTCCAAACAAAGAAGGCTTTGGGGCCATTTTAGATTCAAATCATAGCGTTCCATCCCTGGCCACCAAAATACTTACATCTCTCTCTTTGTACAAAATGCATTGAGTCCATCTCTAAATGTTGCCAGAGTTTTCACAGTTCCAGCATTACCGAAAAGTCTAAGTCCCAGGTCTCCTCTGAGACTTGATGCACACTCTTAGCTGTAAGCCTCTATGAAAATCAAAATGAAAATGAAAAATAATTTCCAACATACAATGGTACAGGATAAACACTGCTATTACAAAAGGGAAACATAAGGACATAGAAAGAAATGGGACGTATATAAGAATAGAACCCAGCAAGGCAAGCATTGAATTGCATAGCTCCATGTCCAGCGCCCAGGGTAGGTTGTGGCAAGATGTGTGCTCCAAGGGCTTGGATGTCCTGCCCCTGTGGCATGGCCAGCTGCAGCTTTCATGGCTTCACTCACTGCCTCTAGCTTTCCTCAGCAGTCGTTCCATGTTCCTGGCTTCTCCTACTTTTTGAAGTCTCCATTGCACTTTTAGCTTTACTCCATGTACCTAAAACCAGCAACATGTGAATGATACCAATATCCACCACTAGCTCAAGTCATGAAAAATATAAAACCCATAGAAAGATGTCAAAATTTTATGATCTTGTGGGCACTGCCTGTCTGGGGCCTCATGTGGGATGAACCATCCTGGTCTAGAGAATCTTTAAAAGGACAGTTTCAATAATCATTGTTTGATACACTTAAACAATATTTATTAACAACTCAGTTTCTTTTTACTTTTAATAGTTTTTAAAATTTTAGATATACAGTAGTTAATAATTGCAAGTAATAGTGGTGCAATGTAAAATGTTGCTACTGTATAATGCAGCTTCCCTGCTCCTTTAGTTTGCATTAGTATAAAAAAAAATCCTATCTTTGACACCCTCCTTCCTGGTAAACAGCCCTGGCGTGAGCGAACAGCAAGTGAGCCAGGAAGAGAACCAGTCAGCGTCTCCGTTAAGCCTACCAGTGCATGGGCTGAGAATCCAACATCCCATCCCTGGCCCCACCTCCCCCCACCCAGGGCAGAGGGAAAGCTCGGGGCAGAGGTCTGAGCATCTCTTGGGAAGATAACCATATGCAATATAGCAAATATGGGGAATTTCCTCCTATCTTCTCTTTGAAAGAAAATATTGTTTTCACTGCTTTGCTTTGTTCTGGTTGTTTTGCTCTATTCAATATTCTGTTTTGATAGGTTTTATAATGTTCTGTATTTGGTTTGATTTTGCTATACCTGATTGAATTGACAACTATTGTGACGATAACAAGGTATACTATGGAACCTACTACTGTTATCCCGGTATCCTGTCCTGAAGCTCTGTACCAATTTCACTGTATTGTCTCAACTAGCTTTGTTCTGTCTTTTTCTATTGTATTTTACTACCTTCAAAATAAATTTTTTAAGAATCCTATCTTTGAGCAATATCTACTAGCATTTTAGTTGAAATATATTAAAGTGCTTTTTTCTATATTAAAAACAATCCACATATGTTAATTCCATATGGCCCACATTTGTTCAGCTTGTTTAGTGGAAGAAATTTTCAAAGTAACTCTTTTTGGTTATCATTTTATGTTCTCCTTTTTGTTGTTGTTGATTAGATCTTACAAGAAATACAAAATCACCAATTCTGAGCTTTAAGTCTACTCTCTTCTCCAAATATGAGAATTCATATGAGTTTCATTTTACATATGTTTAGAAATTAAAAGAAAGAGATTTTGATCTAAACTCACGAATTTATTATCTCTAGTCAGTGGTCTCAAAGAAAATTCTCATATTTCCAGGATAATGAAGATACTACTGATTCCATAAAATAATACCAACATTGCTCAAGTTTAATAATTTTTCTTGGAAACGAAAATGTGGTGACTTTTTTAGCATGCAATCAGAAAGAAGGCTTTCATCTCCTTAAGGAATTGGCCAAGTACAAAGAGCTTTTAAGCTAGCCAAACATGGGGAAATGTAGAAAAGATGGAACACAGGGAGGTCATTAAAGTGCTGTACCTTTCCAAGAGATTGTTGTCTTATGTACCTCATTATCAGATTGTTCAACTCTTGTAATATTCTATATTAAAATTAGCAAACACAAGTGAAGTGTTTCTCTGAGTTCTAAGAGCTATTCACTGGTGGTTGAACCTATGGATGGGTTATGACCCCAATTTTAAGGTCAAGGAAGAAGCACTGAAGCCCTGGAGTTGCAATTGTAATCTCCACAAGGAAGTTGGAATAGTCTTGTGGGACTGAGCCCCTAACCTGTGGGCTCTGGCCCTAACCCCAGTTAGATAGTACCAGGATTGAACTGAATTGTAGGATACTTGTTGGTGTCAGAGAATGAGTCAAGGTGTGAGGGATGGGACACATTTTTAAGATGAAAAATGTTGTATTGATAGTTCAGTAGAGAAAATTTTTATGTTTCCGTACTACATAATGCCCATGCGCAATGATACAATGGACCACATTCATCTAGGAGCTGGTATTGAGAAGACCGGCAATCCAACCTCATTAAAAAGGAATCAGAGGGACTGTTTGAATATTTACTATGTACCCTTTAACTTTGTAACTTGAACAACTACATCCAGGATGACAGTATGTAATTTATAAATTACTGATTTCTTAGTGGGGCTTTTTCTCATTCTCCTTTTTCTTTCTTTCTTTTAGAATTCTGTATTGTTGCTACGCTTTGTTCTGTTTTGCTTTTTTTTTCTTAGCTTTAAATAAAATTTTAAAAATGTATAATTGCTGTTGTAAAAAAAGAGGAAATAGGAAGCGCTATAAAAGATATAGCTGCATGTATGTTTAGGTGTGTGGGACTGATGACCATATTTCTAGGTTCTTGTTGGATTGTTGAATAGATCTGTTTACACTCTCACTGCTTTAGTGCCTACTTTGTGTGCTTTAATTTTGTAACTTGAATAACTATTTCTAAAAGAACAATATATGTAATTTATCAACTAGTGATTTCTTACTGTTTATCTTCTTTTCTTGAAATTCTGTAATATTTCTACCTTTTTCCTGTTTTCTTTTTCTCTTTAAATAAAAAATAAATAAATAAATAAATAAATAAATAAATAAATAAATAAAGGAATCAGAGGGCCGGGGATATAGCTCATTGGTACAACTGCCTGCCTGGCAAGCAGGAAGTTGTGAGTTTGATCCCTGGTACCAAAAAAAAAAAAAAAAAAATCAGACATTCATCCCAAATGCTGTGGACTCAACAAACTTTTTATTCAAGTAAGTTTTGGGAAAAAAATAGTGAGTGTAAATTTTACTATTATATTAATCATCTCAATAAATTTTATTAATATCTGAAATAAATATTTCATTAAAAATAATTTTAAAATATTCCCAAATGCATATTCAACAAAAGCATTTTCTTCTCAGTGAGGTATTGCATCCTATAATCTGTATCATAGTTCATGAGCTTCCTATAATCTGGCCTACAAAAATCTAGCATAAATGTTTTTACTTTCTAGAAATACTGGGAATTAGCAGCTGCTTCACTATCTTGAGATAATTTCCCAATTACTCATTTGATATGGCATTAATCTTTTCACAATATTCCCTGAAACATTTTCTTTCCTATCGTGAATATTCTACATAAGATATTGCAGTGCATGTAGAGAAAAGCAGAAATGAAAATTTTATTATTGATACTGAAGATGGATTTTTGGTAGTAGTGTCACACAGAGTTATTCATTAGCAGTGGGCATCTGCTTCCTTTCATTATGATTTTCTTTTGCAAATTTAAATGGCCAGATGACAGCATCATCATATATTAGAAATGCAAGTATTCAAGAAAAACTCTATAATATTCCCTTAAGTCATAGACAAAAATTAACACAAAATATATTAAAACTAATGAATAACATTAAGAATAAAGACATCATTATGATATGCATAATTGTTTGCAATCAACTTTAGTATCCACTCTTTTGATTGTGTCATGTTAAGGAAGCAAAATAATTAGTAAACTAATTTTAACTTTGAAAAGATGCAAAAACTTCAAAATTTAATCCATTTGCATGAAGTAAAACTAATAATACAAGAAAGAATTTTTCTATGTTTTTCAAAAGAATTACCAAAATTATGTCCTTTTTCTGAAGTAACTATGGGCATAATTTTAGGAACTTACTCAACAACGATGATTTTTTAATCTAGAACAACCACCACAGTGATTACATAGTTTTATTGCTCACTTATTTGAAAATTTTGTTTGAGTACTATACTCAATAGCTTTCTGTCAGTCCCACAAAAGGTTAAATATTATAAATTATTCCTTTTTTCTGATTATATTAGAGATTGCTAAATCCAAAATTTCTCTTCTCCCTATTCTTCATATTATATTCAATCCAAAGCAGTCACTTTTCACCTAACATCCCCCATGCATTTTGAACTATGTGCCTTGCTTCAAGTGATTTCTCTCCGGCCAAACTCTTTCTATTATGGTATTTTAATTAATCCAATATTCATATTTTCATCCAATATTGACATTGGCTTATAATACCCAATTGTGACAGCTTATATCTTAGATGTATCTCCAAAACCTTGTGAGCTAAGTGAGGCTTTTCAGAGCTAGCTGGATCCACGGGTACTCAGGGTTGTAACAGTAAATTAAATGCAGTGGTTGGATTAGCATAGTTCTTGGTACAGCAGAATAAATTTGCTGAAAACAAAAGCCCTACATGCGGCGGGGGGGGGGGGGGGGGAGGGCACCACCCTAAAGACTTGTAGCTTCTGTGGAATGAGAAAGAAAGCAAGGCTCCCTGCCTGCCTCTGCTGCCTCCTGCCTGTTGTGCCATGAGCTGTTTCTCCTCTGTGATAACCCTCTGCCACACTTCTCTGCCGCGGATCCAGCTGAATACAGACTGGACCTCTACAAACTGTGAGCTAAAATAAACTTTTTTTCCTTTAAGTTGTGGGCATTGGATATTTTGTCTCAACAATTAAAAAAAAAAAACTAACATGCTAGTGTAACTGTTTTAAGGTAAGATATTTAGGGAAAGGATTTAAATTACTAGCTTCCCACACTCATAAATGAGATAAGCACTCTTATAAAAGAAGTTGTAGGAAGCAACATTGTTCCTTGGCTCATTTTGCCCTTGGCCTTCTGCGGAGAGAGTCCAGCTGCTTCAGAAAAGATAGCAACAAGGAATATAGAGCAAGACCTCAGCAGACACCAAATCTGCCAGCACCTTGAGCTTTACTTTCCATCCTTTGAACGAGAGTGACATGAGAATGTCACTCTGAACCTTTTCAAGGTACATATATTTTTATGGTCATGTTGTGTTACAGTTGATTGTGCATTTTTCTTAGAACCATTGCCCACTACCCTCATCACTCTTTTGTTGGATTCAGTCTTTTATTCAGTGTATCTGACACTTAATGAACATCTATGCATAGATTCTGGACCTTGTTAGGCCGCAATAAAAATGAAGACATAATTAGCCTTTCCTCAAGAAATTTACCCTAAATTCATGCTGCACTCTCTTTTCTTACCCTTAATTTCTAGTACAGCACTATACATGTAAATGTTTGTATAATTAAATTCGTGTAGGAGTGTCAATGAAACTAAAAAATGAGAAATGCAATTTATATATTTTGTACTATGTATACTGTTCATAACGGACAGGAGGTCAGCCATTCTCTCACAAGAATGGATATGGTAAAATTAATGATTTTTTCTCTTAACTTTGGAAATGCTACCTAATGTGGAGAAAAACTGAATGTCATGCAGGTGGATTTAAAATAATAATTTTTACATGCTTGTCCTATCCTGGAGGCAAGATCAAACTTAATGAACATCATTTGAGATTCTTTAAACACGTTAAGTTTTATAAAGTACTTTCCAGTCACATTGTATGCTGTGGTAAAAAGACCAGAGGGGAATAAACTAAATTCAAAGTATAATCATACCTCCAGCAATTAAAATTGTTTTCAAATAATTTACAGAGATATGTATTCATTAAAACTATTTGTCAATGCATAGACACACAGTGTTAAAATATAATAAAGACAAAATATCAGACAAAGTTAAATTAGAGGATATTTGCAATTCTTTATGGTGTTTTCTCCTATAATTTGAATATTATCATATATGTGGGATTTATTCAAGAAAGCCTCCAAAAACAAATATTTTAACCTTTTAAATCCTTTTGTCAACTAAATTATCTGTGTTGTTCAGGTCAAAGAAATCGTGCAAACTAGTGGAAAAGTGCCTCCAATCATTACTTCACATATTCCACAAACATGACGAGAAATGTTGTTACCTCTATTCAAAGAAATGATTTTCAGATAAAAATAATATAAATATCTTACCCAATGAGGAAACTATTTTTCATTTAATTAACAAAAAATTAAAATTAGGTACCCCCCACTTTGTTCCACACATAATCATCAACATACTGAGAAATTTTGAACAGAAGCCTATACAAATCCTAAATAAGGTCTATGTATTTTTGCACCCTATAACTTGAGTAGGTCTGTCAACAAATATTGGTACTATTTTGCTCAAACCACAGCTATGTTTCTAACAGCTCATAAGAGGCTAAGAATATTTTTCTAACATGGATTAGTCACTATCTCATCACTGGGACGAAACACTCAATGCTTACAATTTAAAGGATATAGGTTTATTTTAGCTCACTAATCCAGTGCATTCAGTCCATGGTTAACACCAAGACAGAAATGGCCTGGTAGAACAACATAGCAGAGGAAAGCTATTCATTCACAGCAGGACAGCCAGTAAGCTGAGAGAGGAGCCAGGGATAAGAATGCACCCTTCCCAGGTATGCCACCAATGACCTGCCTCTTCTGACCAAGGTCAACTTCATAACCTCACATTTAGCTATGAACTCACTAGTACCCTTATGACCCAGTCACCTTCCAAACACATGAACCTTTGTGGGGATACTGTAAATGTAAGTCATAACCTAAATGCAACTGTCACTTTGTTGTGCATAAAGTGCTGGCCATAACCCATTTAAACTAATACACGTGTATATATGCGAAAACTGAAATGACTATAACTATCCAATGAAAATTTTGTGAAACAGAAAGTGTTTCTATAACTTGAATTGACAAGTTAGGCAGTTTTTTCAAACCAAGATTACTACACCCATTAAATAAAGACAAAAAACTGTTGAGAAAGATCTATTGTTCTTATTTTGTGTAAGAAATGATTATGCTAAATGGTATATTCAGCAGTTTTGGGTAGGCAATAGGGTAGAGTATGTTTTAGAGTGTGTGTTTGTGTATGTGTGTACACTGATGTTACATGTTCAACAACTTTATTTTCCAAATTTTTTTAAACACATGGTTTTGGAAAAGTTGGCTTTCTACATGCTGGATACTAAAATTAGATCCATGTCTATCACCATGAACTAAACTAAAGTCAAAATGGATCAAAGATCTGAATATTAAAATAGAAACACTAAATCTGCAGGAAGACCAAGTAGGTAGAAATCTTGACAACACACAGGTAGATAGAGAGTTCATGAACAAAATGCAAACTTCATGGGAAGTACTTCAAAGAATCAATAACTGGGATCTCATTAAAAGTTTTTGCATCTCAAAAGAAATTACCAACAGAGTGTAAGGAACCCATAAAATGGGAGAAATATTTAGCCAATTTTTTCTCAAAGGACTTCTACCTAGAATATAAAGAATTGAAAAATATCAGCACCCCCAGATTCAAAGACCCAGTCCAAAATGGGAATCTGAGGGATTCTCAGATGAAGAAATACAAATGGCAAATAAATACATGAAAAAATGCTCAATATCACTGGTCATTCAAGAAATGCAAATTAAAACACTAAGATTCCATCTCATTTCAGAAAAACTGGTTGTCATCAAGAAATCAAACAATAACAAATGTTGTGCTATGAGGAAAAACAAACCCTTCTCCACTGTTGGTGGGAGTGTAGACTGGTACAACCACGGTGGAAATCAATGTGCAGATTTCTCCAAAAGCTAGGATTGGAGTTCCCATTCAAAAAATATAGGATTACAGGTTCCATTTCATCCAGTTATTCCCCTCTGAGTATTTCTCCAGAAGAACTGAAAACTTCATGCCAGAGCAATATATGCATGTTTATGGTAGCACAATTTGTAATACCTAAATCTTGGAAATAACCCAAATGCCCATCAACTGCAGAATGAATAAAAAGATGTGGTATTTTTATGCAAGGAAGTATTACTCAGCTATAAAGAAGGATAAACCTGAGGGTTTTATAGGTAAATGAATGCAACTTAAGTGAAGTAAATCAGAATTGCATGTGTAACATTGTATTGTCTCCCTGGCATAAAAAACTGAAAGAGTAAATGAGATCCAAAATGTACAATAGATATTATAAAATGAAAAGGAAAGAAACTGCTCAAAAGGAAAGAACAATTGGGATGGGGAAAGGAGAAAAAAAAAGAAGGGAAAATAATATATATATATACAAGATAGATTACTATACCACTAATCAGTTAGTTCATCAAAAGAACAGTGTGCTTTCATTGTTCAAGTGTTTGATCATTTTTCATGTTTATATCTTGTAATCAGAACACTTTGAAGATAACAATATGCAATATATTAACCAATGTTAATTTTCTATTATTTTGTTTTGAAATTCTATATCATTTTATGCCTTTTTTGTTTCTAAATTAAAAAATATAGTCATCATTGTGCATTGATGTGTGTACATACTGCATCTTTATTCTTTTCACTTCCCCTTCCCCTCCCATCCCTACCACCACCCTAATCTCTAGATACTCCTTCCCTATTCTTTTTCTTTAATTTAATTCTTACTGTGTGTTTGTGCCATGTAACAATTACTTTCACTGTGGTGTATTACACACCCTAATTCTTTTCTAGATGCCTTGCCTGTCTGCTCCTTCTCCCTTTGCCCATCTCTTGGGCCCACTCCCGTTTGCAGTAGATCTATCTCTGTTTCTTTTTATCTTTTATTTTGCTATTTGTTATTTATATGTTGGGTTTCTCATATGAGAGAAACCACACAATATTTAAGCATATGGGTATGATTTATTTTACTTAACATTATAGTCCCAAAGTGCATTCATTTTCCTACAAATGACTCAAATCCATCTGTATACTGAACAGTAGTCCTTTGTGTATAAATACATTTTCTTTATCCAATCCTTTCCTGATGGATGTATCGGCTGTTTCTAAGATTTAACTATTGTGAAATGTGTTTCTATAAACATCGGTGTATGTGTATCATTGCCGTGTAATGTCTTTAAGTCTTTTGGGAAGATGCCTAGTAATGGAATAACTGGATGGAATGGAATTCCTAGTTTTAGTTTTTTAAGGAATCTCTATACTCATTTGCAAAGTGATTGTACTAGTCTATATTCCAACCAACAATGTACATAGGTTCCATTTTCACCATAGCCTCATAGGATTTATCATTACTTGATTTCTTAATGATAGTCACTCTTTAGTCATTATTTGATATTTTTTGTACCAGGGATCAAACTCACAACCTCATGTTCACCAAGCAGGTGCTTGTGCCACTGAGCTAAATCCCCAACCCTTGATTTCTTAATGTTAATCATTCTTCCTAAAGTACAATGGGATCTCAGTATTGTTTTAACTTGTGTTTCTCTAATGACCTGTAATGTCATTTTTTTTATTTATGTATGGTCCTTTTGCAGTTTGTCTTGTATTTTCTTCTGTTTCTTCTATTCATTTCAGTTATTCATTAATTTATTTTGGAATATCTTTATTTTTAGTTCTTTATATATTTTAGATATTACCCCTCTGTCGAAGGGAATAGCTGCCAAAATTTTTTCTCATTCTGTTCGTTGTCTCTTTATCCTGTTGGCTGTTTTCTTTGCTGTGAACAATGTTTTAATTTGATGTATTTCCATTTGTTTAACCTTCATGCTATTTCTTGTGCAATTGATATACTGCTCAAAATATCTTTGACATCCTTGCCTACACCTATGACTTCAAGAGTTTTACCTATTTTACTTTCTAGCAGGTTAAGTGTTTCTTTTCTAATGTTCAGATCTTTGGTCCATTTTGACTTTAGTACATGGTGAGAGACATGGATCTAGACTCAATCTTTTGGATATGTATAGCCAGTTTTCTCAGCACTATTTGGTGAAGAGGCTATCTTTTCTCCAGAGCACATTTTTGCCACCTTGTCCATGAATTTGGAATCATCTCTGTGTTCTCTATTGTGTTTCATTGATCCACACACCTGTCTTTTTTGTCAGTACCATGTTACCCTGTATTACTTTAAGTTTATAATTTGAAATTTAGGATTATGACATCTCCTAATTTTCTCATATTACCTAGAACAGATTTTGCTTTTTTGGGGTCTCTTCTGGTTCCATATGAATTTTAGAATTGGTTTTTCTAGTGCATGAGGAATACTATTGGTAAAATTTCAGTGAATCTGTATATCAGTTTTGGGAGTATGGCCATTCTGATACTCATTCTGCCTGCCAAAGAACAGAGGATCTCTCCCCTTTTTCTGACATCCTAAGTTTTCATATTCAGAGTTCTATAGTTTTCATTGTAGAAGTTTTTCACGTGCTTTGTAAGGTTAATTTGTAAGTGTTTAATTTTTCTTGATGCCATTGAGAATGATACAGTTTTCTCAGTGAGTTCAGATATGGAACCTTAATATTTTTTTGCTACTGAATGGCTTTCATGTCAAATAATTTTCTCATCAATTGGTTCTTCTGATCGTGTGATAGATTTTCATGTGCAGTTTTGAATCGAGAATAGTACACCTTTTCCATAAAAAGACCCACAGAGTTGATAATTCAAGTGTCGTGGGTGAATTATATTCTCTGTTACAGATGCTTTATCTTTTCAAAGCTTTTTTAAAAATTAGTACCTGGGTTGTTGAAGGAGAAGGCAGGGGCTGACTTTAGCCCCTGGGCATCATGTGCCAACCACTGTTTCAAATTATCAGCAGCCTAGTCACAAGTTATATGGATTTAAGTAAATCTGTACCAAATTTTAAATGGAATAGTTTTTAAATGGAATAAAATCAGTAGATCTGCTGCTATCTTGGGCAGAGTTTTTAATTCGTTTCTTGCATAGCTTCATATTAGACAGGAGTAACCAAACTTTATTAAGATGCTCTATCTTGCATTGTGTCAAAAATTTAACTTGTGGAGATTTCCAACTCTCTCCCTCTCCTCTCACTCTTACATACATGCACACATACACACATACACACACACACACACACACACATTTTCTCTATCAAGTAAATGCAAAGCACTTGAATGAAAATTGTCTTCTATATCTGAGGAAAAAGAGCTATGTGACTTTGGTGATTGCATCCAGTGATGGTTAACCTTTTACAGCTTTCAATAATGGTGACCAGCTGGCTGAGGCATGCATGCCATATGTTTGTCATCATCAGTTTAAGCTATGTCTTTCTAAATCTTTCACTTGTGTCTTAGGGCAAACCATTCTATTTGCTTTCTTCTGACCAGATTTTTTTAATCTAATAAATTCTCGTTGTGTACCTAATATGATGACTCTAAGCTTCTCAATTTTAATGTGGATGCAAATCATCCTGAGATACCATTAAACTGCAGGATATAATTCACTAGTTTTGAGCTGGGGCCTGAGACTGTGCACTGTTTTTCAGCACTGATGCTGATGGTGAAGGTTTTGTGGGTCATATGTTGGGAAACAGAGTAATGCAGAAATCAGATGAGTAGAAATTGGTTATAATCAAATAGCACTGAGTGCTATTGGGCTGAAATATGCTTTTGAAGCCAATAAATGTGGACCTAATACATTGAGACTCTGGAAAGATGTCCTAGAGGGTGTACGGACACAAACAGGAATCTTAGGTAAAGTAGAGTTATGCATATAAAATAAGCAAGTAAGGAAAAAATGAGAAGAAAATTGATGTACTAGAATTACAGGCAGAAGGAATTCTACAAAGTACATGCTTAGTGGCTATTAGAAAAAATGATGCAAAATCAGGAAAGTAAATAATACAAAACACAAGGAAATGAATAGTTAAAGGAGAAAACAAACTAGTTCTGTTTAGGATAGAGTTTAAAAATTCAATATTAGGTTTAAAACAAAGATATACTTGGTAATCCTGGTGGAAACTATTTTAGTAGTGACCTGGAGAAAAAAATAAAAGTACAGCAGTGATATAGCATAGCCCTCTTTCAGCTACACTCTCATAGCTTCATAAACTGCACCCACAGGGGCACACTGACTGGTCTTCCAAGCCTTCTGAAACCAGGGTGGAAGCCTCCCTGACTCCATGACTCTTACATTCTGCAATTCCACATGGATGATGTCAAGGTCTGATGCCAGCTTAATAAGTAGTCAGCACTTCTTGAATCAAATGGTCAGGCAGCGTCACAGCAGCTGTCTACTTCTCTTGTAACAATATTGGCCTTAATTACTCCCCTCATCATTGTTAGGACACAATACCCAACATCAACAACTTAAATGAGGAAAGCTTTATTTTGCTTCTGTTTGTAGAGGTTTCAGTACATAGTTAGTTGACTCTAATGTAGGACAGCATGTTAGAAAGTTATGGTAGAGGAGAAGTAAGGAGAGCTGATCACAGCATAGCAGTGAGAAAGCAGAGAGAATGAAGGCAAGAGGACAGAAGCAAGCTGTCTCCTTCAAGGCCATGCCCCCAATGACCCACCTCCTCTAACCGTGCTACAGCTTCCTACATCACATTTAGCTATAAACTCATCAGTGGGCAAATCCACTGATGAGTATCATGCACCAAAGATCCAATCATCTCTCAAAAGCTCCAACTATGAATACATAAAATATTAGGGGCACATCTAGATATAAATTGTAACACACAAGTGCATGTGCACACACACACACACACACACACTTGTTGGCTAGGCTTAAAACTCTTCACTGACATATCTAGCTTGGAATTATAATAGTCAGAGCTGTGTAAATGTCTCCTACAATGAGCCCTGACAGTTGTATTACTAAGAATGTTAAATATTCCAGAATATTCTTGACATTTTGATAAAATCATACTTCTTATGTGTAAAATATCTATATTACCATTAATTTATTGATAGCTGACAGTGAAATCTCTAATCATTGCACCTAGCTCAAAGAATCAAATTTTCTTATTTTCTCCTTTACCCACCTTTGATTCAAAACCAAATAGATCAAGGATCTAATAAATTCAAAGATACATGCATGGCTTTTCTTTCGGAGAGTAAAAATTTGGAACTTGACTGCTGTTCCCAAAGGCTGTTATAAAATTTAACACAGGATGGAAAACTTTTCAATGTAGATCATTTTAAAGAAATCAATTTTAGGAATAAATTTTCCTCCTCTACTTGTATTAGCAGCTGAGAAAAGATGTCAATACAGTTTAACATCCAAATTGTTTTAGCAAAGTAGTGTGACACATTGGTTATGAATGTGATTACTGGTGACACCAACCTGACCAATTGTATGTAGGCAACTTAAACTTACTTCCTGTCACTTTCTTCTTATGTAAAGTGGAAATATTAAAAAATGCCTACTTCACAAGATTGCTGCAAGGATTAAATAGGACATTTCTTTTGCAATAGCCTATAAGCACTCTGCACTGGTGAGGAGGTATATTTTATCACTGACATTTAGAACTGTCCATGGAATTGGTAATAAAATGGTACTGACTTTCACTTAATTTTATAATTATTTTTAAACTCTCTACAGTTAAATTACACTCTTGTTGCTTCCAGCTAGAACAGACCACTATTATATTTCTAAACAAGAAGTTTATGTAAACAAGACACTTGACTTCAAGAGATAAATTATGTAGAGTTCTTTTTTAAAGTAATTTACCCATTTAAATATTGCCTTACTTACAAATACTACCTACAAAAGAATTGTAAAATTATCCCTTAAAATGCAAAATGAAACAACAAGTACTAGGATTTTATGCTGTCCTCATTTTTAAAGAATGACAGCAAACTAATTTATTGGCTGGAATATAAAGACAAGAGCTGAATGAGAATGTTACTAGTAGAGAAATGTGATGGTTTTCAGTTAACCAGGTTTATCTCCCATCCTATCTGCATTTGATGTCAAACAAAACACACCACTGGTCATCTAGTAAAAGAACAAAAATACAATATTCTTATGCACAAGTATGATACTTTATGTAAGATAAAGGAATACGGGGTTGGGGAAGAAGCAAAAGAACACAAAAGATTACACTGCAGTTGTAAGATGGAGGACCCCAGTGCAGTTTTCTGAGACTGTATTCTTGATCAGTAGGAACAGAGTTCTGGAGTGAAGAGAAATTTCCTGTTTCAGTAAACGTTTCCTATCAGCTGCTGAATCACATCAATTGTATCTTTGTTCTGTGCTTCCAGTTGTACAGCTCAGAATTTGAAATGCATCATGATAAACCTTGTCACTCTCGATAGGCTTCCATCAGTTTATTGAGTGGTGGGTCCCTCTTAATCTTCAGCCTCAACACGGAGACATCCTGCCCCTCAACCATCAAATTAATACGATTTTTTTTTTCATTTTTGACTCCTTTCTTGATATTTTCTTTGGCCACAGAGAATACCAGTATCTCCTCAGGGTCCTTGCATTGAAGAGCAACAAGCAGCCCTAGGAAGGACACAGAAGGAGGCGACCCTACTCTGTCACACTATAATGAAATAGGTTGCTTTTGTATTTTAATGACATGAATATCAAAGTCTACAGTGACATTCATAGCAGTATTTTTTTAAAATAATAAGATTAGTGACAGCACCTTTTAAGGATAAATTTCTGAAAGTCATGTATTATACTGTTAAATTGCTTTGCTTAATATTAAAGTGCTACTGCACAGTGGAATCAAATGTGCTGCTACACAGCTGTACGATGGGATTGTCTTTACATCCTGAGCTGCTACCAATACACAGTGTGTACTCCCATTTCTTGAAGATTCGCTCAATTCTTCAGTGTGTGTCATAATTACTGTTACCTATGGAAAGAAAGCTTTTCATGCAAAAATCTGGTAAAAATGTTTGGACAACCAACCCTTTCATCTCCAGACTTCACATCCAGGCATTCTGAGAATTCTAGGGCAAATAGATGTCCAAAGCATCTCATTTCTGCTGTTCCAACAGTCAAAAGTAGGGCATCCTCCTCACACTGTGAATCATGATTCAGGACATGGGGCTTCGGAGCTCAGGACAGACACCTGCAACCAGGCAAATGTGTGTAAAGCAAACGCCAGGGAAAGGAAAGTGAAATCTCTCCCTCCTGCCTCGTCATCCCTGTGCCTATTCTTCCTCCCCCTTCCTTCTTTCTTTCTCACTGCTTTCTTTCCTCTCTCTCCCTCTAATGCGTATACACATATACACACACACACACACACACAAATACTTGTTGCTTCTACTAAAAAATAAATTTCCCCGGCCAACATCCAAGCTTAACACCTAAAACGCAGCACTGTTTCTGTAAAGTAACTTGTGAATAGCTATGCTTTGCTTTTCATTTTTTTAAACATGTGTTTTCCTGACATATCTATTGTTTTTGAAATCTGTAATTAGCAAAACATAAACCCGCTGTTTCTATTTCCTATCTGCCAGATGCCAAGTGGTCCCTAGAGACTCTCAAAGAACAGAAGCCAACATGGCTCTTTTCATTTGCATTCTTGTTTGCCAGAGTGGGTGAGGATGAAAGCTGAAAGGAATAGCCACAGCTGAGAGAAAATGGTTTGGTTTCTTATTTGTCCCTAAGCTGTGCCCAGGAAAAGTATAACGCTAAACCATAAACCTGCTTCAAAAACATGGTGGCTCACTGTTCTTTCAATTTTTCAGAGTCCACTATGATGAATTTAAATAGTATTATCCTTTAGTTACTGAAGCAAACTCACCTGAACCTAAACTATTCTCAGGTCTCAAATGAGATCACTCTGAAGTTGAATATATTCTTTCAATAATTAGCATTATTTTTAGCAAAAAAAAAAAGGTATTTAAAAATAACTTGAAAAAATAAGTTCCTTACAACAGTTATTAATGAGATAGAAGTATAATTTTGAAGCACACATAGAGCTGCTGAGAATTTAAGAAAGAGAAGGAGATGGCCTAATTTTACATATTGGTAAGCATATGTTGCAGAAAGTCAGCTACCCATTGAATTTCTCTGTTGCCTCACATATTTAGAATGTTCTTGCCCTCACCACCTAGGATAAGTACATTATGAAAGGAAATGAAATACTTTAAAAAGTCATTTCCATCAGTCAAAGATAAGAACATTAGAGTGCTAATCCAATCTGCTCTTTTCTGGTGAGAGCTAGAGAAAACAATCAAGATAAGCTGACATAAGTAGTAATATAAGCCATTTCGCAAAAGACATCATCTTTTAAACTTGGTTTCTTAGTGAAGTTCCCAGACACACAATACCTAAGAAATATATATATATATATATATATATATATATATATACAGACAATATAATGTCTTTTATTTACAAGATATTCTCTTCATATGCTAATCTTTTTATTGCTTCTTTATAACCCTTGGGACCTCATTTTATTATGTTTTTATACAATAAAAAATCTTACCATCCTTCATCCTTTACTGCTCACCCAAAGATGAGCCCATTGGAAGACTAGTTGTTCCTTCCCTACTTATAACTTAATCATTTGCCTTCATTATAACTTGACCTGTTATAACATTATGAAAATAGGAAGGAAATCCCACAGCTGGGATAAGCAGCCTGCTTCCCCAGGCCAGTCTTAAATGTTTTGTGACCTCCATTTCATTAAACTCTCACCATTATATTTGATTTCTTCATTCTTGCTGTGGTAGAATATAAATACTATGCATTCCATTTATGCAACAAATGTTGACTGAATGCTTACTTACAGTAAGGTACTGCTGCATATTCATTGGATCATGTAATGGGCAAGAAGGTAAAAATATATTCCTTGAGAAGTTCACACTCTTTTGGTAGGAGACAGAAAATAAATATCAAAAGTGATAAATCACCAAATTATATAGTACGACAGAAGTAAAAAATGCTCCAGAAGAGGAAAAAGGGAAAAGAGTGATAAAGAGGAAAAGCAATAGATGAAGGTAGTAGAGTTCACAATAAGCTAGTTGAGAACAATGACATGGGAGAAAAGGCATATTCTATATTTACCACTCACTTTATGTTTTCTAGCAATGTTTCATCTAGATTCCCTAAATAAGCACGCATAGTCTCTAATAGCCAATATTAATACCAGCACAGTCATTTTCACTCAATCTGCCCTTCTACAAAAGAAGACAGTTTTAGTCCTTAAGCAGGTCACTTCTGAAACAGGAATTAATTAGGTCAATGATAATTTTTACAATCTGTTCTTAAAATATGCACTTTATTGCCATGTCATATGTGGAGAAGGAATAACACCTTTTTGGTTTCTCCTGGGAATAAATCAGGGGAAAGCTCTTTAAAGCAGCCCTATGCCCTACACCAATGATTCCCTGCATGAGAATCGCCAGGAGGACTTATTAAACTCCAGAGTTTCTGAATCAGTGTATCTTGGTGGACCCCAAGGGTCTGCATTTTTAACAAGTTTCCTGGTGATGCATTACTTTGCATCACAGAGAACCATTACTTTGCATCAATCTAAACAAAATTTAATAACTTTCCAATTAAAATGTAAGATGTCAAATGCAGTTAATATTCTCAATTCTAATTCAATGTAACTAAAGGAATTAATGCTTGATATTTGTTTCAATCATCCTGGTAATCAAGAAAGAATAAAGGAAACTATATATTTTCCTAACTCTACTATTAGCCAAACCAAACTAAACAGCATCCTTTTTTCCAACAGTACTCCATTTGCCTAAAGATTATGTCTTATTCCTAAACTTACAGGGTGGAGTTTTATGATTTTCAAGGTCACTCAAACAGGTTACTTATAAGCTCAGCAAATATTCACAGTTCACTGTTCTTATTAACTTCAGAAAATTCATTCTGGACACATAAGGAACTAAAACTTCCTAAATAAATATAAATTGTGAGTTTGTGGATAGGAAAAACACCAGGAACTTCCTCCCAAGCATGAAACATGCTGATCTGAAATCCTACAGGTCCCTAAGGAATCCAATGTTTCATAAAAAGTCACACCCAGATTGATGGATAAATCGAGATGACTGGAAGCAACAAGTAATCCAGTGCTGCTTTCAGAAACCCAGGGAAATGAAGCAAGGAGAACGAGTTATGTTCTGAACAAGCTGTGAGATTGTCTCGGCTCATTTTTGTGGAACTGAAGCCTTGACTGAAAGGTTTCTTAGGCAGAAGTGAAGTACCACTCCTCTCACTACGGGAATAAACTTTATGTGCTCTGCTTGTCAAGGTCTGCTGGATATGTCAGGACACAGAAGAGTAACAGAGAAAATACTCTTATCTCCTCTGAAAGGAACATGGACAGTTGTTGAGCAGAAGTAACTAAAGATTCTTCCTCTTGCAAAGGGGGCACAAATACCTTATCAATATATAGTGGGTTGTTCATTACAGTGACTGATCAAATTCTTTAAATCAAATAAAGAAACGATAGCGAAGCAAAAGCTAAAAACCTGTGATAAAGATACAGCAATTTTACCCACTGGTTAAATAAAATGACAGCTGGATTTACCCAAGTCACCCTTGCATATTTAAAAAGTGATCAGATTAAGAATAATGACTGGATTTCAATGGGCTTATTATTTAATTGCTACCTCTGTAGAATTTCCACATCCCAGGAAAATATGTTGAATTACCTCAGAAATACCAGGAATGGTCTCACCTGGTCCTGCCATATATTAACTCTTGGACCTGCCATTTTCCTCCACTTTCCCTCTGTCTGCTTGAATCATTTTACTATTAAACCTCAAATTGGTATCATTTGAAAATTTCTTTGAATTCTTCATGTTCTGCTTGTCTGATTTACAGTGGCCTAGTAGCTTAGTCAAGGCAAAGACCACTGTGATATACTTTTTGTAAACTGTTGAAAAGAGCCAGAAAACCAGTACTATAGAAGTTTGTGCTGAAGAGATTGGCAAACTGCTAAATAATACATGCTTTGTGGGTTATCAGTGGATTCTATGAATGTCAAAATGTTTCTTGTTGGGTGTTCCAGTCCATAATGGACTTTAAAGTAATTCCCTTAAGAGTGGATCTTTCAGATAATGACCCAGTGTGTTACAACACAGATGGTGACTGTACTCCTGATTTATAAGCATTTCTGCCAAAGCTTCTCATGTTTGTTAAGTTTCATGAAATGTCTCTGCCTATAGCATCCAGGTCAGCAAAGTTTAGGCTTTAACTAAGTTCTTTCATATATGAAAAATTGCTTAATTATTTTTCTAAGTATATAGTTTATATATAACTTACTCCAAAAATGATGTTTCATTTGATGTATTGCAACAGTCTATTGAAAAGATATAAAATGAAATTTATAAAAAGCTGAGAAACAAAGAGGTTAAATAGATTAAATGCATTATTTAGCATAAGGATCCTTAGAAGTTATTGCTTTAACTATAAGTCTTTGTCCTTTGCCTGTCTCATTGGAACTAATTAGCAATGAATTTTCCTGAGTTTTGTTGTTAGATATAGCAAAGCAAGGAAGAGAGAGGGAGAGAGGGAAAGAGAGAGAGATGTACCAATTCCTTTGCATTATTCTTAACAACAGCATGAGGACCAAAAGTAGAAGATTTTGTACAGATGGTAAATAAGCTTGTGCTATCATCATTTATCATTAAGTAAATGCAAAGTAAAACAATGAGATAGCATGAAACAAGGACTCTGAACCTATGGTATAAGCTCATGATTTTTTGAGTCACCAAAGAGACAACAGACAGCTCTTTTTGATAGCAGCAAAGAATTCCATGGCTCAGTAGAGATGGCAGTGTATCAAGTGTTGCGGGAACTGTGTCATTAGTCTGTGAATCCCCAGGAGGTAGAGATCCTATGAGCACAATCAGTTCACTCCTCATGTGAACTCCTGCATTTCCTTGTAAGAGATGGGATATTTTTCCAGGGAGGAAAGAGGATGGCACAGGATAAAGTAATAGGTGGGGAATGAAAGGGTTCCCCTGGAAGCCCCAATGTAGTGGTGAGTTTGGTTATCCTGGAAATGAGGGAGATGGCCATCCCCCAATATTATTATTACAGTCATTGAGGCACATGATCACTTTAAGTTTAAAACCTGAAGTGCATTAATATCTCACATGAGAATCTAAGCTATAGTGGTACCCAGTAAGAGTTAGGATTCCTCTGAGATTCCTGTTGTCAGCTTCCCAGAAAATATTTGAGTAATAGATGATTAATTTGCAAGATAAAAGGGCAACTTTAGATATTGTTGATTGAAAGCAAGTGGCAAGCATTAGGAGATAAAAAAAAAAAGACCAAAATTGGCATGGTGAGTTTAATGCATAGTTAACTCATAAAGCCTGAGCAAACATTCTTACCTCAATCTCAGCCTGGGTATCTGGTGGCACTGGGTATATATCCCACCATCAAAGAACATAAATATAAAGTGGAATTTCTCAAGACCACTTATTATGTTAGTATGACATCAAGACAACTTCTAACATGTTATAGGAGAGCTTCTGACAATATTTCTGTTTAGTAGAGCATCAAACATGTCTAATAGACCACCAAACATGCAGCCACCACTTGTGTTGTAACACAATGGGTCCTTATTTGAAAGGGGACTACTTTTAAAGTCCTTTATGGACTGGAACATCCCAACAAGAAAAATTTTGACACTCATAGAATCTACTGATCACCCACAAAACACATATTATTTTCCTATTTTCCCACCTGTAAGGGGACTACTTTTAAAGTCCTTTATGGACTGGAACATCCCAACAAGAAAAATTTTGACACTCATAGAATCTACTGATCACCCACAAAACACATATTATTTTCCTATTTTCCAGTCTCTTCAACACAAGCCTCTACAGTGCTAGTCAGTCTGACTCTCTTTGATAATTCTCAAAAAGTACATTACAGTGTTCTCTGCCTTAATGAAGCCCGCAGCCCACTGCAAATCAGACAAGTTGAACATCAGCAATTCAAGAAAATTTTCACATATTACAAATTTGAGGTTTAACAGTAAAATATGCTCTCAGTTGCCAATTTGCATTTGACCTCAGCAGTTGGATAAACAGGTTATGCTATTTAGACTAAAGATTTCTGGAGAAACTCAAACTTGAATGCTAACTTGATCTCAAACAGTCTCATAATCATCTTTTACCCTTGGAGGTAATTATGATGACAAAGTAGTTAATTCCTGGCTCTTTCTTTAAAATAGTACAGTCTGGCTTACCCCCATTAAGGAATGGCATACCTGACTTCTCTAGCCAGTGTGCTGCAGAAAAACTGTAAGCCATATGAAAGGCCCAGAAACCTCTACCCACACCTGTCTGAAAGAAACCAGAAACATGACAAGACAGAGAAACAGCAAAAGGCCTCCAACCACCAAACCAGGGAAAATGAATCCAGGAGAGGTAAATGCAGAGGAGGTTGAGGGCAGCAAACATGCAATATCAGACACGGCCTCATCAGAAATAAAGAAATACTTCCATAATCTCATTGATGAATTTAAATCTGAAATTCTAACTCAGGTGAAGCAAAATATAAGAAGATTAATAAAAGAAATGCTGGGTAATCCTCAAGAAGACACAAATGGAAGAATGGAGGAACCCAGAGAAAGGAGAGAAGCCTTTAATGAAGAATATAAACAAAATCAAGAATACATGAAACAGATCCAAAGAGAATATCAGGAAATTAAAAACTCATTGAAAGCTGGCAAAACTTCTTAACAGAAACTAAAGACAGACTTTCAAAACATGAAGATAGATTTGCAATGTGTGATCGTGAAAGGAAGGATCTCTTAAAAATAACAAGGAACCAGGAAGTAACAATATAAAGGCTAGAAGACAGGAGAAGAAGTCAAGATGGCCAATCAGTGAGCAACAAAATACAAAGCCTCTCTGGAGAAAAAACTCATATGCCAGAATAAAACATCCTGGAGAGACCTAGACAGAGGGAGATGGATCCTCTTGACACAGGAAGAAATTAAAACATAAAAAAGCTCATCAAATATGTCAGGACTACAACTGAAACAGCTAAAAAAATTACAGGACACAGTGTTTTCACTGTGACCCACCAAGTTTGCACTAGCCTGATTTGCACCTGTCTGAATCTGCACCAGCCAGCAGAGCCGCACAAACTCGTTCCTGCCGCCACTCAAAGGGACCACAGCAGAGCTGATGTCAGGGGTTGGTGAGCCCAATGGAGAGCAGAGCCTGTGAAGGGACCTTCATTAATCTATGGTCAGTGCTGGGAATGAGACCCCCTCCCACGGGAAAGGCGTGACCAAATGGGCGACATGTTGGGATTGGGCAGGAGGAGCCTGAACTGGGAGCGACAGTGACTTCAGTTAGTTTCTCCCTCCCCAGAGCAGATTCCTGGGATTTGATTGGACTGGGCCATGCCCCTGGCCAGGACCCAAAGAGTTTTCCTGTGCCTAGCACACACTAACCGATGCAGGCCCCTGAAGTTTGGCTGGCCCAGTGGGGAGGGGCAGGCAGGAGAGGGTGGAGGTCCCTCGCCAGCATGCTTCAGAGGAACGGTGGCCAATAGGGAAGGGGGCTGGGACCTGTACTGTACACCTGTGTGAAGGAAGCCGGGACCATAACAGGAGACAGAGGCAAGAGGAGGCCCCCAGCCCAGAACCCTGAGAGCACTGATCCAGGAGAGGGAAAAACAGGGGAGACTGAGGGTGACAAACACACAACTTCAGACATGGCTTCAATGGACATTAAGAGATATCTTTGGGGCCTTGTAGAAAAGCTCAAAACTGAAATATTAAAGCAGGTAAAGCAAGATATGAATAGAATAATAAAAGAAATGCTATCAGGAAGCATCTCACAGGAAGATACAGATGGAAGAAGGGAGGAACACAAAAAAAGGAGAGAAACATTCAATAAAGAATGTAAAGAAAATATAGAATACATGAAGCAGATTCAAAGAGAATACCAGGAAATTTAAAACTCTATTGAAAGCTGGCAAAGCTCCTTAAAAGAAACTAAGGATACACTATCAAATCTTGAAGACAAGTTTGCAATGTGTGATCATGAAAAGAGCTCTTAAAAATAACAAGGAAACAGGCAGTAACAATACAAAGGCTAGAAGATGACAAGAGACTCTACAGTTTAAAAATAAGAAATGTGAATGAAGAAGCAGAAATACAAACAGGTGAATTACAAAGGCTATTCATGGAAATAATTAAGGAAAACTTCCCAAGCATGGGAAAAGAAAATGACATTCAGTTATGTGAGGCATACCAAACTCCAGCCACCTACAACCAAAACAGAGCTACATCCAGACATATAATAATCAAGATACCAGAAATTCAATATAAAAACAGAATATTAAAAGCTGTCAGAGAAAAGAAACAGATTACCTATAAAGGTAAGCCCATCAGGATCACAGCTCACTTCTCGACACAGACCATCAGATCAAGAGCTTGGAATGAAGTATTCCAAGCCCTGAAAGAAAGTAACTTCCAACCCAAATTGATGTACCCTGCAAAACTGACTCTCAAAATTAATGGAGAGACAAGATATTTTCACAACAAGGAGGAACTGGGTGAGTTTGTGACCACCAATCCAACCCTACAAAGAATACTGACATTCTAGAGAGAGGGAGAAGAAAATCACCAGGATTCCAGAAACAGTGGCAGAAAGGCCTCAATGAGTGGGGCAGGCAGTGGAATGAGGGACAAAAGTAAACAATGACAGAAATATAGCATAGCAGAGATGAGGCAGCGAAGATTGGCTATATCACTGTTTTGTCTTAACTGATTTTATTCAGATCTGGTATGCTTGAGAATATCAAGTCTGACAGTAGAGGCAATTACTCTGAAGATGACAAGATTCGATAGGATACCCATTCTGGTTTGATTATTAACTGCCTTTGAAGTCCTATAATGTCTCCAATGTTTGGTTTTTATTAAGTGTTATATACTGCTAAGTTTAATTATACTATGTCTGATGATATAGACAATTTTATTGAAAATAACAAGAGATATCATAGTAACTACCATAGGTCACTTAGTATTGTGGTTTTATATGTCCTTTTCCTTTCATGTTTCTCTAGGAATTTGTATTGTTGACTTGTTTTGATTTGTTTCTCTCTCTAATACAGAAAGGCTAGGTATACATGTAGAGACTTATACATGTGTAGAACTTCTAAACAGTTTACAAAAATGGATTATAGTTATTGTAAAGAAAAAAAGAGAGGAAAAGAAAGTGCTCTAAAGGATATAACTGCATATATGTTTAAGTGTGTAGGACTGACAACCATATTATCAATCATTTTTGTTGGATAGGTGAACATAACTGTTTGCAGTCTCACTGTTTAAATGTCCACTTTGTATGCTTTACTTTTGTAACTTGAACAACTACTTCTAAGAGGAAAATATGTAATTATCAACTAGTGATTTCTTACTGGTTATTATTTGTGGGTTGTTTTGTTTTGTTTTGTTTTTGGAATTGTGTATTATTTCTACCCTCTTTCTGTTTCATTTTCTTTTTCTTTAAATAAAATAAAATTTTAAAAAAAAGGAATGGCATAACTATCCAAGCTCAGGGTATGTTGAGGTTAAAGAGATACTAGTAACTTTCTTCAGTATTTCTAATGCAAACAAACCACTCTAGCCTTTCTTACATGCCTCAAAACAGTGACTCAAACTACAAACCATTTACCATTAGATTTGTCCTTTACAAATGTCTCCTGCATTATCCATAGCAATCTTACCACGCTACAAAAAAAAAAAAAAAAAAAACAGATACCTTTGTAGTTGATATATTCAGAGTCCTGGGTTGTTAATGTCAACAACTGTGTATGGATGGCTTCCAAATTTAAAATAAGGTATTCATGTCTGACTCATGACACACTGCCAGTATGCCAAACAGCACATGATAAGAAGAACAGCATGGCTGGCACATGTTCTGGAAGTACATGCCAACCTTTTCAACTATTTTATGTTGTGAAGTATTTTCAGTATAACATAGCTCCCACATTGGAGATACAATAAAAATTTTAGATGCTACAGATTAGCATGATTAGAAATATCTTTGAGCAATAAGACACAAAAAAACAAGTATTACATGATCGCACTCACTTGTGGAATTTAAAAACTTGACCTCAGAGAAGTTGAAAGGAGTATGGTGGTTACCAGAATGTGGGAGAGTGGATGACAGTTGTGAGGAAAGGTTGATCAGTGGGTAATAAGTTAAAGTTAGATAAGAGAAACAAATTGTTTCTTATTGCATAGTATGGTGAATGTAGGTAACAATAATGTACTGTATATTTCAAATGGCTAGAGGAAAGAATTTTGAATTTTTATTATGAAATTATAAACATTTGAGGATATAAATGTTTAATCATAAACACTATACAAAGTGTACATGTATCAAATAATAAATAGTACTCTGTTCATATGAGTAACTTCTGTATTTATGTTACAAAATAAATAAATAAATAAATAAATAAATAAATAAAATAGTTCTATTCATTCTTTCCTTAACTATTGTTTTGAAAATCTATTATATGTTACTATTTCTGGTATTGGAACAGTGAACAAAAGTAAGTATCCACTTTCACAGGATTTATATTTCAGTGGGAAACAAAGAATAACAAAGGTATATCTGATGGTGATGAGCGATATGAATAAAGTCAAGATAAGGAGAGAAAATTCTTACCATAGTTGAGAAAAGGATAAAAGAGATATTTAGACAGATAGTGTCTTTGCCACTTTGGTCTTCTATAACAAAGTACCATAGACTAGCCTATAAACAACAGAAATTTGTTTTCACAGTGTTGGAAACTGGACCAGAATATTCAGGTTCTGGTGAGGATCCTCTTTCAAGTTCAGATTGTAGATTGTTTATACCCTTTTATTTACACTTTCTATACCCATTCATTTGGGTGTCACCATTGCAACCTAATCACCAACATCTTACTTTCTAATACCATCACACTGGAATTAGAGTTTCAGCCTGCTGCTTTTGCAGGCATACAAATCTCCCTGACACTGCATGCAGTAAAGGAAGACGGAAGAGTAGGTGGTGTATGAGACCAGACCTAAAGGAGGGCAAAGAGCAGGCCATACAGATTGAGCAGCAGGGGCAGCTGGGTCTGATGGGTTGTCAGCAGGGAACAAGACCTGCAGGCTCTTCTAAGAGCACTGAATCTCATTAGAGGAAGAAAATTTCACCAGAAATTTTCAACATAGGATTACCTTGACCAGACTTAAAATCTTTCAAAAGTCACTTGGCTGTGGGAAAAACACTCACTGTAAGGGTGGGGGTGAGATAAATGGCAGAACTGTTGAAAAATTTTGTAAACAAAACCTATTCAAATGCAATACAACTAGTGTTTAGAAGGCACTTATTTAAAAACAATATTCATTTACAAATTTTGCAGTCCACAAATATTCTGTGCAATGCATTTAGTAACTCACAGAAAAAGAAAAGTCATATAACTGGGAATGCCCACTATATTCCTGTAAAGAGAAAAGACAATAAATTATTATTTCAAATTTTTCTCATGCTGCACTTATATCAAAAGGGCAAGTAAGAGACTAAAGCTACAAATCAAATCAAATCAAATCACGCTGAGGAAAGCCTTACTTATGAAACTTTCCCCTCACAATGCAGTTGACAGCTCCACCAGGATTGCATATTTATCATTCTTTCATTTTGAAAAAAGGAATTCCTAGGGTCAGGGCTTGACTCACGTTATTTCCTCTTTCTGGATGTCTTTCTGTTTCTCTAATTAATACCCACAGCTTCGCTCAAATCTCTTCATAAGACTCATTTCATGGATACACTTTCTGTGATTAATGTCACCACATGCTGAGCCTACTCCCTACTTTGCAAGTATAAATACTAAGCAAAATGCAATTTGCACATTATACATCAAGGGAGAGGCAACAAAATCCAGTGGAAAAAACTTCCAAGCTGACAGAAATCAGAATGATGATCTACCTCAGTGAGGGGATCTTTTGCAAGTTACCTAACCCCTGTATCTTCACTTCACCTTTCCTGATCATACAATAGGAATCTTGTTGGCCTATGTGCTTGATGTGAAAAGAAGTTAAATGATGATAATCATACTATTTTTGTATGAGATAGTTAAGAATCTGGCACCAAAGTTCACACTCCCAGTCATTACTCAGTGCTGCCACTTGATAGTATCTATAAAATTATAGAACACCTAGGCCAGTGTGTGATATATAGTAGGCATTAACACAAATAATAATTGTCTTTTAATTTTTGCTTAACTTCCCAGATCATGGTGCTATTTATCATTTCCCTTCAAATAAAGAGACAATTAGTCATAGAAAAGAAATATGACTTTTGCAAATGTCTCATGTAAGGCTTATAAAATACTGGTCACACTGTGGCCAATTCACAAATGACCGGACAATAATAAATAAATTATGTTTTTAATAAACTAGAGAGTTTTTAGTAAACCGACAAGCTTTGCCTTAAGGAAATACTGAAAGTAACAGTGCTATAAAATGTTCAATCCCATATGGCAGAATTACAGATAAATACCTGGACTCCTTAACATTCCATCCCAAAACTGACCAAGTGATCTAGCAGACATGAACTTACATCCATGATCAAAAACTGGTGAAACAAATCCATCATGCAGATTCTGGAAATTTCCACCAATACTCTAATGTTTACTTTAAACCCTATAATTCCTCTTCCTTTGTTTCTCAGTATTTCTACCAGTATTTGTTTCAAACTGTTACCATCCATGACTTCTCTTTTTATTTTAAGCAGATTTCTACAAGGCAAGGAAATGCCAGTGGGTCAAGTTAATAATGCTACAATTCCTGCCCTGTTTTTAAATTACCCTCCTCTCACCAGAAAAGAAGCCCCACTCCCCTGTCCTCTGTGTCATTATTCCATTGGCCATGACCACCCGAGGGACCCTGCCTCATCTCTCCCTTCCTTCCTTGCCTGGGAACCTCTTCTTTTCTTTTGGGCCAACAGAATTTAAATTACTGCCACACTAAGATTATATATATATATATATATATATATATATTATACATATATATATATATATAATCTTATATATATATATGATTATATATATATGATCATTAACTTGATGTCTTGCCGTCTGCCAAATTTTCAGCAGCACCATCAACAGGTGCTGTCTTCATTTCTTCTTTCATTTAAAAAGTACTAAAGTTACTTTACACAGCACTGGATATAAACCATTCCTTCTTCTTGAACACTACCTGGCTTCTGTTCATCTTCTTTTCTCTGCTTTTTCTTTCTTAGTCTCCTTTGCAGGCTTTCCTCATCATCATAGTTATGCCCTGGATCAATGGTGGCATGCCACAGTTGGCTGTTTGTCATTACTGAAAGCTCTAAAAGTTCACCACCACTGTCCTAGATCCTCCTTCCCCATCCTATGTATTCATTTCCAGGAACATCGTATTTTCCATGCATCGGCTTCTACCTACACTACTGGGAGGCAATCCGCAACATTAACATCAAAGGTAGGCTCCAAACCCCAAATCCATCTTCCAAGAGGACACAACAGGTGGCCAAGCACCTCCCCTCAATATATTAAAAAATGAACTTACATTCTTCAAATCCCAAATCCTCTCTATTTCCTCTATAACCAATTAAGGTGCCACATACACTAAGTCATCCATGCCAGAATCCCGCAAGTCATTTTTGACTCACCGTCCCATAATCTTCTATGTCTCAGATCTGTGCCCTTTCCAACAGGCGGTGATAACATGCAAATATCAAGCGAGCTGGCAGCAGAGTGTCCTCAGGCCAAGTCTGAAGGACCTCTGCTAGAAACTCCACAAACTCCTTTCAAATAGACTAAGCCTCATGGATTCTGTCATCTCTTATCTTTACTTCAAACCCCATGCCCTTGAGAATGATTGTCTGTACTTATTAATAGCATTTCTTTCATAGCAGTTGTCACAATGATTATTTCTGCAGTCATTTGTTTAAAATCCATCTCCTTATTTCACTAATGTACAAGTAACATATCTGACTTTGACAATTAGCAATTCTCAGTAAATACTGAAAATGTATAATCCTTTACCAGTTGTCTGTTTAACCACTGAGCTCATACTGTGTTTTATTTGATTTCAGGTATTTTTATTCAGTTCTATAATTTACAATTGTCTTTTAGAACCATCGTATCTTTCCTTAGGTTTTCAAATTTTGCATTTGTTTCAAGAGAATTTGTCACAGGTTGTTGAAGAATTCTCATGATAACTGCATTAAAATATTTTTTAGATAATTCCAACACCTGATTCAACTCAATGTTGCTATCTGCCAATTATCTTTTCTTATTCAAGTTGTAATTTTTCACTGTATCCTGGATATTTTATTTACTACATTAACAGATACTGGAACCTATTTGAATCTTTGATTTTAGAAGCACACACCCTTCATACAAAGCTGGTAGACCCCACTCTATACCTCTGAGCTCTATTCCAGCATCATTCAATTTTCAAAGCTTTGGAGGTATTACTTTGTCTGATTAGTCTATCTGGTACCATGGGACTTCTACTATCCCTGCTAGTGCTACCTGAAGGAACTAAAAGAGATCCCCACGAAGAGGCCTGTATCTCTTTTAATGAGAGAAGATTGTGAGGCCAAACCGGTGGCCCCTAGGTCCTCAAGTCTCTGAATAGGCAAAGAGAGACTCTTACAAAGACAGAGATCTCAGACCTGCTGCCTGCTATCACCAAACCTCTCCTTCCATCTCTACCCACCGCACTTCACATCACTCTGAAAAAATGGGATTCTCAGTGCCACACAGAAGTACTTCTCACTGCTACATATTTCTAATGGGGATCTCAATTGATCCCCTATGGGTAATGTCAGGCTCATCTATGATCAGAGATTTTTCTACTCCGCCTAGAGTAGCAGGGAAGAGAAGCACACCTAGGCTGCCTCCCCTTTTCCTTTGGTGAGTGCAGAATGTCCTATCTAGATGACATCTTCTGTGGAGTGAGGGAAGGAGTCGCACACCCAGCCTCAGTGCTATTCCTCAAATTCTGAGTCCCAAGCCAACTTGCCTTCTTAACACCTTTCAAAGCTATCCTTGTATCATACTCACCAGGGAAGAGTAGAGGGGGAAAAATGGGTGTGGCAGTATGTTTCTGGACTGGAAGTTTTACCATTTCTTTTGTTAAAAACCTCATAACTTTCACATTTTGAGGAAGAGATGTCAAATATTATTGAACATGCTGGTCCTCTCAAAAACATAATGTATATTTCTAGTCAGTGTCCATGGGATTCTGTTCTCCAGCTTTTGTTACTGACCACAGATATACAGCATGCTACTGAAGACATGGTCAAAAGTTCACTTTAGCCAGAAATTCGCTGTTCTAAATCACGGCCTAAATGTAAGGCACTTATTATTGATACAAGCTGACTTTGCATCAACTCCAGCTGAAGTGTACAAACTTGGGCATCAGCTTCTAAGTCTCCAGCTGAATGAGATTCTACACTCTGCTGTTTACTGCAATTTACTGAGTGCCAACCACTGTTATAGATGGTGGTGGTAAAAGCAGAAAGAAAAAAACTTGTCTCTCATTAAGCCTACACTCTATTCAGAGAGAGGAGGGAAGTATTAAACAAACATTTCAAATATTAACTAGGTATTGAAAGGGAAATCATAGGAGGGGACAGAGTACGGCTGGAGAATATGACACTTAGTATTTCCAATAGTCAGGAAAGGGACTCTGAGAAGGTGTACCTGTGTGAGCTGAGCAGTTGTGGAAGAGCAGATAACTACAGAACCGGTAAACTCAAAGTCACCAGGGGACAGAATATAAGGAGGTCACTGTGCTTTAAGAGAGTCCTTTAGACCGGCAGAAAGTGAGTTTGGAGAGTAATCATTCACCGCCCCAAGGTAAAACTTTATCCAGTTCTATCTAGTGACAAATACCTATGCTGAGAAATTTTGCTTTTTGTTGTTTCCAGTAGCTCCCAATCTTTTCTCTTAATTGTATAACAGCCTGTGAATTTTGAGCTAATAGCTCTAAAGTGAAGCCCAGTGATGCATATTTTTATATTAACCATGGATAATTCTAATACACAAACTACTTTAATAATCATTGCCCTTGACATGAGCTGTGTAGAGCAATAAATATTAGTCACATATAACTAGTGCCCGTAAGGAACTGAACTTTTTTATGTACTATTTTAACACATACTTAGAGTCATCATTGGAACACATTGAAGTATACTTGGAATAATTTTCAGTATGTAGATCTAATTTTTCAACTATAGATTGTATAAAATTTAAATGTAAGTCAAGCATTTCAATGAAAATTTGACATCTGTATTTAGATTGCTATAAGAACAGAAAACACATCAAATTACAAGTATTTAGCATTAAAATGGGAGAATCTCATTAACAAATTTGTATTGCTTACATGTTGAATTGATAATTTGGAGATATAGAATTTAAAATATATATTAAGGTATATGTTACTGAAGTAATACATTAAAATTAATTTTACCTGTTTAATTTGGCTACTAAAAAATTGAAAGAACATAAGTGGCTACCATATATCTATTAGACAGCACTGCCTTAGATTAAAAGTTTATCTGTATCTCCATCCTTACACTGACTTTCCTGAAACCAAAATGAGGGCCAAAAGAAATGGGGAGGAATACCTGAATTGTTGGCAGTTTTCCTCAGGTAACTGAGTAATAATGGATATGGTATCAGTTTACAATGGGAGCACGTCAAGAACAAATTTTCTGACAAACTATACAATTCCTTGAACTTTGAAAGGACTCAGTTTCTCATTATTTTTCTCAGTACAGTCCTTGTCATTTAGCAAATAACACCACTCTTTAATTATTGTTGTAAACTAATATGGGGAGATGACCAATTTCAAAGGCCATTTCTTTTTTTCTTTTTATTTTCTTTTATAACAAGGGAGAGTGTGAATGCAGTCCCCATTACAAGTCATGCAGCCGAGTTTCCCACATTTAGAGAAATTCCAGGGGTCAATTTATCCATTGCACTCAAAGCCATTTGTTAGTCCAGCACAATGTTACAGAATTCCAGTGGAAGTCCTCTCCTGATCTATTCATCTTCAGACACCTAAACAATAATAAAATCCACATTTAAAAACATAACCTCGGGGCTGGGGATTTAGCTCAGTGGCATAAGTGCCTGCCTTGCAAGCACGCTGTTGTGAGTTCGATCCCCAGTACCCAAAAAAAAAGAAAGAAAAGAAAAGAAAGGAGCTAAAAAGATAACCTCATAAAATTTCTTCTGTGATTAGAAAGTTTTCCTGGTTATAATAGTGTCAGTGACCTCTTGGTCTGTCTAGTTTTTCTTCGTGTGATGTAATAATGGTTTTGAGTTGCTCATGCCAGAAAGCATGCTGTCGTTGATTTTATTTGATCTTACAAACTTTATTTTCATTCTACACTATGAGATTTTAAAAATTTTGGAACATCTCTTAGATTTCTCCATAAGCCTTCAAATCCTCACTAAATAAAGTATCCTATATAGTAGAGGGTCAGTCACATGGATAAGATTAAGTATAAGCTACTTAAGCAGACAAATTATATAACAACTAATTTCATTGATGTATTTGATTTATTTTAATCCTAGCTCCCTGATTTACTGTAAAAAATGCAAATTAACTCCATTTTTGACCATTTGAATTATTTAAATTAACACTGATTCAAACAACCAATTACTATGATTAAGTTTTTCCAGCAACATCTTCATGCTTTAAACACAAATAACTTTGTGACTAATAGAATCTGTTTCAGCTACTCAACTGAACTGTGCTACAACAGAGAAAATCACTTCAAAACAAAACAAAACAAAATAACCTCATTGCTGAATACTCTAAAATTCCTGGATTTTTAAAATTTATAATATTTTATGTAGTTTTTGATGCATAACTATCAGATTTTATAAATAAGCTTATCGATCCTTTTAGAGTGTCACAGGTCCTGTAATGGTTTGTATTTAAATGTTCCCCTAAATCCTGAAGCAAACATAGATTGGACATTTACAAGATGACTGAACATTGGGGACACTCTGGCAGACTTGCTGTGAAGAGGTGAGGCTGAACCAGAAGAGCTGGGACACGAGGACTTGGCCTGGAGGGGAGCACCCCTTTCCAGCACCTCCCTTCCCTCCTGCTCTGCTTCTTACAGCCCTCAGCTGAGCAGCGTCTTCCACCCTGGCCCTTCCACCCTGGCCCTTCCACCCTGGAGTCAGCAACCTATGGATCCAATCCCTTATTTTGGACTGAGCTAAAATAAACTTCTCCTCCCCTAAATTATGATGTCAGGTATTGTGTCCCACTAATGAGGAGAGTGACTAAGACAGACCCCTTAGTGAATGTGACTTTAATATTCTCTTTCACAAGAAAAACAGCACACAAATTCATATAAGTATAATAATTTGTACTGGGTACTTTTGATGCATTCAAGCAGATTGTGAAGCTCTCTCATGAAATCCATGGAGGTTATTTTTCTCAGGTTAAAAATCCTTGTCTTAAAAGTAAGACAAGTTAGTTAAATTTCTGATAATTAATGAAAATTTTTCCTAGTTAGAACATAGCACCTAATTAAGATAATAGACTGGACAAATATTAAGGCACCTAAAGAAAATAGGCTTTTGAAATTTTTCTGTCACATTTTCCCTCACTGAGGAGATTAGAAATACTCATCTATGATAGAAAAGTTCTGTATAATATATTTCGAAACTGAAGAAATAAATATGGAATTAGGAGTTTCTAACATACACCAGTTTACACACACATACATAAACTCACACACAGTAACACTCACACACACACATTTGATCTAAGATTTTCCTTGTAAAGATTTTCCTATAGAACTTTTTACCTTTTGGAAACTTCAAAGACTTACAACATGGGATTAAAATAAATTTTAACATGGATTTTCCCCATAAATCACATATTTGTGGTCCAAATAAATTAGTGTGACATTCCCAAAGTGAAACAATATTCCTTTTTTTTTTTTTTTTTTGACATGGAGTGTCATTATTCAGACTGTCCTTGAATTCCTATGTAGTCCAGGTTGGCATCAAACTCGCACAACCTTCCTGTCTCAAGCTCCCAAGTTTTAGGATTGCAGGCATGTGCCACCAAGGCCAACTCTGAAACAACAAACATTTTATCACTTTTTTTTTCCAAACATAGTTCCTCAAGTCAGTTACAGGAATCTTACACTTGAGCTCATAGAGAAACAAATGTAGCAAATATCTAAAATCATAGAAGGTAGAGCTAATAAGCTTTATACTATACACACTATAAAATTATATATATATATATATATACTTTTTAAAATTATATCCTTTAAAATATACCTTTCAAAACTTTAAAATCTTACATATATTTTTTAAAAAGTATGTGTTCAAGGGATGATCAGGTGTCCACTTTCATTAGTGTCTCTATCAGGTATGACAAAAAATATACTGATGCCACTGCCCAGGGTCATCCAACAGAAAGGCAGGCGAGTGAACACACTACGGTGTGTCCCTCCCCACCTTATTCATTGGCTGTGGCGCCATGTGATTTCTGGCTCTGTCCAAAAATCAAAATGACTGTGAAGCATGAACATTTTGAATTGATTTAGGATCCTGAGGCAGCCAGGACATCCCAAATAAAGACAGTCACAAAAAACGACTTCCAGAACTGAACTGCTTCACACAGTGACAGTGACAATGGGATAAAAATGTTCAAAGCAAGGGTCAGCATCTTGAGGGAGATTAATGGCTATGTGATTTTTATTACAGTAAATTTTAAAAATTTAAACATTAACCATATTTACTAATCATACCTTGTATAATTTACTTTCTTCCTAACGTATGTGTCACATGTAACATGGGCATGGGTTCATTCAAAATTCAACAAATATATCACACTGAAGTTTTTTTAAATAGAGAAATTAAAATTTTCCTTGTATGAAGATGAACTATATTATGGAGGAACAAGGAATTTCAGCCTGCACAAATAAACTGATTCTAAGATTATAATAAGGAAATATCACTCTGCTGACTTGAAACAAAACATGAGTATAAAATGGGTTAGATATATGAAGACAGTATACTCCGTTTGCTAACATATAAGGTGTGGCTCACCTAGAAATAGGTGTTAAGGGAAAAAGATGCAAGTAATATTTTTAAAGGGACTCATTATACTATTATCTACAATATCGAAAATTTGGGAAAATCTGAATATCAACAGGATCTACCAAATTATAATATATCCATATAATAATATATCTATTAAAAACAGTTATAGGATAATATTTTTGCTATTGGAAAATATACTCTTCACAATATAATTAAAATCAGTGTTTGAATGGTATGCTCAAGATAATATATTATTCCTATGTTTGTAGGAAAAATAATATGTAAGAACATATTCTCAATTGTTATTATGTTTCAGATTTTTGAAATTTTACAGTTTTTGGTCATCTTGCATTCCTGCATCAAACAGGTTTTCATTTTAAAATGAAGTAAAAGTCTATTAATGGTATTTTTAAAAGATGAAATTCCATACTGAGAAATTATTTATGATTTTTTTGTAATAATAAGGCATACTTCTAAATGATAATTAGTCTTAAGGCACACTATAATAATAAATGCATTTTCTAGAAAATGTTTCCTAACAGAAAAATCATTGTTCATAGAAAGCTAAGTGAAAACAAGAGACACAGATGACCATTTGTTAAGTGGTTGTACAGGGGTATGTAAAAGAACAGTGTCTTAAGAGACTTCTGTGTTGTAGGCTGTAAGAAGGCTTTGGAAGCAGGGTACATGCCAGTCCAGATTAAATACTCTGCAAAGCTACACAGGACCCTTTGCTCAGAGAGCATACTTCTGATTAATCATTTGATTGCACTGGTATCTTGATAGACTAAAGCATGGACTTATGAGATAAGAGAACTGTAATAGTCCCTGAGAAAGCACTGGTCTGCCTGAGTGCCCACATGCACTCACTATAAATTTACAAGGTTGTATGCATTGATAAACTATTTTCTTCCACATACTATTTGTTTGTGGCTATTGTTTTGGTAATTTAAACTATCCTGTACATTCTCATTATCCATAAATTAACAGGAAAAAAATCTTTAAACTAGAAAAATTAACAACCTGGCATGTCATTATGATATTATACACATACCAAAAGCTTTAACCCAGAAAACCAATCTCTTTACCCAGACCTCTGTACATTTCAACTGAAACAAGGATCATCACTCATTTTACAGGCCCCTAATATCTTAGTATTTCTCCAAGACCTGAGTTTTCCTACTTGGTTTCACTGCTGACAAGAACTGTAAACATTAAACAGCTCCAACTAGAATAATTTTCTGTAAATTTAAAGTTAGATAAATCTCTGGTGAGGACACTTGTTAAGATGCCATTTGTGAGTTGTTTGGATGTGGTAACATGAGGGGAAGCAGATGTTAACCTCTGCACATAATGATTTCCCAAACACTATGCTTAAATTCAGACAAGACCTGAGTCCATGTTGTGCTCCTCTAGCAAAATACCACAGACTGGTAATTCACATGGAACAGACATTCACTGACTGACCTGGAGGCTACTACGTCCATGTCCAAGGGGCCAGCATCTGGGCAGGATCTTGTTGCTGCCTTGTTCCAGGACAAAAGGTTAAAGTGGGGGCAAGAGAGACCAACACATCAAGCTCATAATTGTAAGCCCTTGTACAATTAGCCCTAAACACCTCAAGTTAGGTCCCATGTTTCAATACTGTTATCTTGAGAATTACGTTTCCAACACAATCTTTGGGGGGGAGGCATAATCAAGCTATAGCAGAGTGTGTGTGTCCGAATTTATAACAGACGTAAGAGGTCTTACAGGAATGTTCTGATTTCTGGAATTGCCATACATTCTGTTCATAATTTAAGAGATGCATTTCCTGAACTACTCTTCCAACATTGAAGGAGACCATTCAGAAACCCTGCCCTGGTTGACGTCCGCTGGAAGAGAGGGAATAGTACTTGACTAAGAGCTGTTGTGCACTCAGTAGTAAGTTTTTCACAAATCTCCCCTTACTTGATCAGATTACTCTCGCATCTGCGTCATCCCACTAACAAATCATGCAACTGACAATCAACGTAGGCTGAACAATTGCAATAGCTCTTAATGGGTCATCCACTTCCGTGTTCACTCTCTTTCTTCTGATTATATAAACCAAATATTTTCCTCCTCTTAGAAGTGTCAGTGGTGTTCCCTATATTATTCCCTATAATATAAACTTGATATGGCATTCAAGACTTTCATGATATGACTCCTGAGTCCTTCAGATGATATCTGCATCTGTAGCCATATCTACATACACATCTATACTATCTATCTGTCTCTTCCTAATTACTCTAAGAGCACACAAATATGCGCACACACAGAGTTATATAGACCAATATCTCTGTAGTTTTCAGAAAATGAAAAGATTTTTCCTGTTCTCACGTTGTTGCCATTTGTTTTTTCTCCATACAATGGTATCTCGCCTCTCTCCACTTATTTGCCTGTTACACTCGTATTTATTCCTCAGTTAAAGTTCTCTGTCCACTAACACCTCTGACTTGTAGAAGACATGGATGTAGTTTTATTCACAGATCCCTTAACTTGGTACTTGACTCACTTAGGAGTTTTCACATTACTTGGTACTTGGATTCATATCTGCAAATGCAATAACTTCTTTAAATGTCTTCCCTGGTGAGCGGCACCAGCGTTGCTTGGAAACTTTTAGAAGTGCAACCTTTTAGATCTCTCTTCAGATACACTGGATCCGAACCTAGGAGTGAAGCCCAGTGATATGCGTTGTAATGAGTCCTTCAGATAACTTTTTTTATATAATTATTGCCATCATTTTTATGTTTTTCTGTTTGTTTTTGTTTGTTTGTTTGTTTTTGTTTTTGCTTTTGTACCTGGGATCGAACTCACAACCTTGCGTATGCCAGGCAGGCACTTGTGCCACTGAGCTAAATCCCTGGCCCTTACCATTATTTTTAATCAATAGAAAATTATTCATGTTTGTGGGGTACAATATGATGTTTTGATATATGTATGCAAAGTGAAATGATTGAATCAATTAACATATCCATCATCTCATTTACTTTTCATTATAAGACAGCAATTTATTCCCTTAGGAATTTTGAAAGACGTCATTATTAACTATAGTTGCTGATTTGTGAAAAAAACCTTACAAATTTTCTTCTGTCTAACTGAAACTTTGAGCCCATTAGGCAATATTTCCCTCTTCCCTCCCCAACTTCAGCCTCTGGTAATTACCATCCTATTCTTTTCTTTCATGAGTTTGACTTCATTAGAATAAACATATGTGTGTGGTTGACTTCTTCCCACTTAGCATAATATCCTTCTGACCCACTTTGAGTTATGTTTTTGTGCATACTGTGAGCTAGGGATGTAATTTAATTCTGCCTCTGGATATCTAGCTTTGCCAACAGTTTATTGGAAAGACTGTCAATTTCTCACTTTGTGTCTTAGGCATCTTTGAAAAAAATATCAGTTGATTCAATGTGTGGACTTATTTCTTAGCTTTCTATCCATTTTGTTGGTTGACATGTTTGTTTTCATGCCAGTGCCATGCATATTTTATTATAATAGCTTTATAATATCTTTTATAAGTCCTAATATGTGCTACCTCTATCTTTGTCCTTTTTTGCTCAATATTGTTTTGGTTTTTTGATTTCTTTGTGTGATTATCCAGTGAAAATGAAGAAAGCTTTCCAAAGATTTATAGGACCCTATCAAGAAATAATGGCATTCACACAAGAGACCTAACAATTAAAGATAGCCAGAAAACATAATGATGAGGAAAGGAAATAATGGCTGAAAATTTTCCAAGCCTGGAGAAAGATGCCAACATTCAGTTCAGAAAGCTCAGAGGTTTCCAGTGAAAAGCAATCTAGAAAGAAGTTCACCAAGACATGACATAATCAGGCCACCAAAAAGCAAAGACAATAAAACAGTTCTGAAAGTGGTAAGAGATGATAAATTTATCGTTAAGAAGAGGCCTCCATACAGTAATCAGGATACATCTCAGCATTTACCATGCACTCCGGGAGAGAGTGAGATAATATATTCAAAGGTGAAGTAAAAAATGAAATGACCAACCAAGAATGCTTCTTCCAACAAAGCTATACTTTTGAAAAGAGAGAAAAATAAGAATTGGTCAGAAGAGCCCTGCTTTAGAGCAATTGTTAAAAAGATTTATTTAACATGAAATGAAAAATTATTAATTAATAACACAAAGTATAAGAAAGCACAAATTTAATGTATAAATAATACATAGAAATATTCAGAATATTCTAACATTACAACAGTGATAAAGCAATTTTACTCTAACTTGAAGGTTAAAAGACAAGTTTATTAAAAAATTATAGCTACAATAAATTGTTAACAAATATACATTTTTAAAATATGTAAATTTGATTACAATATCATGAATTATAGAGAGAGGAGAAGAAGTGTAGTTTTTATGTCACTTTTTTGTTTATATGTTTGTTTTGTTTTTTTCCCCTTTCTGAGGCCAGGTCTTACTATACAGTTCAGGCTGGCCTTGAACTCAGTATGTAGCCCAGTCTGGCCTCAAATTAACAGCAATCATCCTACCTCAGCCTCCCAAGTTCTGGGATTACAGTTGTGTATCACCACATTCAGTATATGTCACTTAAATTTCAGGCAATTTAAAATAGTCTGCTATTAATATACAATGTTTTCTGTGAGCACAGTGTGAAAATCTAGTAAAGAAAAAACAAAAAGAGCAGATAAAGCATGCCACGACAGAAAATCATCAAACCACAAATGAAGACAGCAAGAGAGGAAGAAAGAGAATTTGGGGAAAAAAACTCCAAATGAATCTAATGTGCAATAAAATTGGAGAATCACTGCTTAGCAGTATATTAGTAACATCACTGACGCAAAAAACAGAAGCTCAAAGAACAGTGTCTAACCCAACAAAGGTTATATTTTCTCAGTATAGATGCTCAAAAAGTTATTAAGAACTTAGATATTATTTACCTACATGTTCCACAAGTCTAGTTAAGTCTTTTTCTTTTTGTTAGTGAAACAACCTATCCCAAAAATGACTTGTTAGCTTCCAGTGACATTAGAGAACTATACTACATAGCTAAAATTGTCTGAAAAGACTCTTTGAAAACCAAAGTTCTAGCTGGACATTTTATTGATTTTTGCACAATCAGGATTGTGACAGTAAGAAAATTAGAGCAGGGAAATAGCATGCCTTGTTTAGGGTAGGATAATTCGTTTCTGTCTTATGCCATCAAGAAACTAAGGAGTCAGCTCAGTTAAGAAAATCCTAATTTTTTTCTTTCCTTATGAGAAATTTAATCACTCTTTAGTCATTAACTTTATTGATTAGACTATATAAAATTGGTAATGTTAGACTTTAAACATGCAAAATGACAATTTTATAATTACCTAATTTTATAATTACCTACTTACCTAGTATAACTCCTATAATCTTAAAATATACACTTAGTTGTGCAAGTAAAAATACACTAAAAAAAAAGGATTGTTTAATCGAAGGAGAGGAAAAGGAATCCCAAATTGAATTCATGAAAATATGAATCTTCCAGTTCAAACAACTGAAGTCTGTGATTTGAATTCCTTGGACAATCAATGAGTTATGATAGTGTATCATTTTCAGGAACTAGGCTTGAAAAAACTATGAAATCAACACAAACCAGTGTTTGGAAAATAACTCAAAGCATTTGCTAACTTTTGGTCAGTCAGTCCATTTGTACTCACATATAAAGCCTTTGTTCTTAATAGGAGAGCATAGGAATTCAAAATTTTGCTTATTTGAGCAGCATGATTTTGAACAAAGACTTTTCCCAAAACATTTTTTGTTACTGTCAGATTACCTTGTTAAATGAAAATTACTATTTATTCAAAAGTTATAGAAAGAGTAATTCATGGAACTAGTCTGGTACCAGGTCTATATACACGGCTCATTTTGCAAACACTTCAGATTTTTTGAAAGCTCAGATTTTTGTTATGCATTATACAGTAATAATTCATAATCCATTGGAATTCCTTAATTATCCCGATTCTATATGTGCCCTCTAGCATTAATTATTTGTAAAGTGTATTCTTTATAGCTCCTTATACAGACAGAGAAGAAATACTTCCAAACAAGCATTTGGCCAAAATTTAGAAATAAATAGAAAATAATCACACTTCTTTTAAATGGAATGATTGCTAACACCATAAAACATTTATTTTAAGAACTATATTTTTTTGTGCACACCTGTGCTCAGCTTTTCAACTAAGTGCACTTTTAGGGCTAGAATTTAGATAACTTAAGAAGTCAGTAGTTGGGAGGAGCTAAAGATGGCTGATCAGTGAGCAACAAAACACAAAGCCTCCCTGGAGAAAAAACTCATATGCCAGAATAAAACATCCTGGAGAGACCCAGACAGAGGGAGATGGATCCTCTTGACATAGGAAGAAACTAAAACTTAAAAACCTCATCAAACACACAGTCTCGGGGCTACAATTGGAACAGCTAAAATTACTGGACACAGCGTTTTCACTGCAACCTGCCAAGTTAGTGCTGGCCTGAATTCGCAAATTCATGCCAGCTGGCAGAGCCGCCCAAACTTGTACCCACCGCCACTCACAGTAGCCACAGTGGCGCTGAAGTCAGGTGTTGATGAGCCCAATGGAGAGTGGAGCCAGTGAAGGAAGCTTCAATAATCCACAGTCAGTCCTGGGAATGAGACCCCCCCACACAGGAAGGGCACTACCAAATGGGCAACATGTTGTACTCGGGCAGAAGGAGCCTGAACTGGGATTGACAGTGACTTCAGTTGGTTGCTTCCTCCCCAGAGCAGATTCCTGGGATCTGCTTGGACTGGGCCATACCCCTGACGGAGACCCATTGAGCCATCCCAAATTGATTCCCTGCACCTAGCATGCACTAACCTGGTGAAGGTCCCTGATGTTTGGCTGGCCTGGTGGGGAGGGGCTGGCATACACAGCTACTGGTTACACCTCAGTGACAAGAGCAGGCAGGAGAGGGCAGAGTTCCCTCACCAGAATGCTTTGGAGGAACTTGGCCAACAGAGAAGGGGACTGGGACCTCCACTGTACACCTCTGTGGAGGAAGCCGGGACCATGACAGGAGAGAGAAGCAAGAGGAGGCCCCCAGCTCAGCTGAGAGCACTAATCCATGAGAGGGAAAAACAAGAGAGACTGATAGTGGCAAACATGCAACATCACACATGGCTTCAATAGACATTAAGAGATATCTTTGGGACCTTGTAGATGAGCTCAAAACTGAAATATTAAATCAGCTAAAGCAAGATATGAGTAGAATAATAAAAGAAATGCTAAGCATCTCTCAGGAAGACATAGACAGAAGAAGGGAGGAACACAAAAAAAGGAGAGAAACATTTGATTAGGAATATAAAGAAAATATAGAATACATGAAGCAGATTCAAAGAGAATACCAGGAAATTAAAAACTTCATTGAAAGTTGGCAAAACTCCTTAAAAGAAACTAAGGATAGATGATCAAAACTTGAAGACAAGTTTGCAATGTGTGATCATGAAAGGAAAGAGCTCTTAAAAATAAGGAAACAGGCAGTAACAATACACAGGCTAGAAGATGACAAGAGAATCTATGATTTAACAATAAGAAATGTGAATGAAGAAGCAGGAATACAAACAGGTGAATTACAAAGTCTACTCACAGAAATAATTAAGGAAAACTTCCCAAGCATGGTAAAAGAAAATGACATTCAGATATAAGAGGCATACAGGACTCCAGCCACCTACAACCAAAACAGATCTACACCCAGACATATAATAATCATGATACCAGAAATTCAATATAAAAACAGAATATTAAAAGCCATCAGAGAAAAGAAACAGACCACCTATAAAGGAAAGCTCATCAAGATCATAGCAGACTTCTCAACACAGAGCATCAGATCAAAAAGCGAAGTATTCCAAGCCCTGAAAGAAAATAATCTCCACCCAGATTGATGCACCCTACAAAGCTGTCACTAGAAATTAATGGAGAAAAAAGATGCTTCCATGATAAAGAGGAACTGGGGGAGTTTGTGACCACCAATCCAACACTACAGAAAATACTGAAGGACATTCTAGAGAGAGAAAAAAATACAGGATTTTAGGAACAGTGGCAGAAAGGCTTCAATGAGCAGGGAAGGCAGTAGAATGAAGGAGAAAAGTAGACAAAAAAGGCAGAAAAATAGCATAGCAGAAATGAGGCAGAGAAGGATGGCTAGAATCCCTAACATAGATGGCCTTGATACACTATATTGTTAATAGTGTACCAGGATTAAAAACCCACATTACTCCCACCACTCTACTTAGATGTATTATATTCTGTTCCAGTCATTCTACCTGGACTAGATTTGAGGGCACAGACAGTTATCCCAAAAATAACAGGATATAGTACAGTAATCATCCTTAATTTCCTATTAACTTAATCTAAAGCTCTGTATAACCTACACTGTTTTGCCATGACTGAACTTAATCAAATCTGGTTTGTTAGATCGCTGTTTTTTATTGATAGATTTTATTCAAAGGTATTATGATTTATAGTATCAAGTCTGAGAGTATAGGCAACTGCACTTAAGATGACAAGATTCACTAGAATATCCACTATGGTTTGATTATTACCTTTCTTTGAAGTTTTATACTGTCTACAATGTTTTTTTACTAATATTGCTATGTACTGCTATATTCAATTATGCCTGATGATATAGACAATTCAATTAAAGATAATAAGAAACAACACAATCATCATTGTAGATCGCCTTATACTGTGGTTTTATATGAGTTTTTGGTTTTATGCTTTTATAGGAATTTGTTTTGTTTTATCTTGCTAGGTTTTGTTTTTCCCTCTAATGCAGAAAGGATAGAAATACATGTAGAGACTCATGCATGCATAGCTGTTTACAGTCTTACTGTTTGAATATCTACTTTGTATGCTTTAATTTTGTAACTTGAACAACTATTTCTAAGCAGACAATATGTAATTTATCAACTAGTGATTTCTTACTATTTATCTTTTTTTTTTGAAATTCTGTATTATCTCTACCCTTCACATATTTTTTTCCTCTTTAAATAAATTTTTTTTAAAAAACCAGACCACCCTCAAATTTAAAGACCCAGTATAAAAATGGGCATCTGAAATGAATAGATATTTTTCAGATGAAAAAATACAAACAGCAAATAAATATAATGGAAAAAAAGAAGTCAGTAGTTGCATAAATGAGTCACTGTAGTTAAACCACTTGGAAAATATTGTAGATTTCAGGACTCTCTGAAGAACTTTTAGAAGATTTTCTCAGTGGTAGGTCATTTTGGTATCTGAATGTAAGAGTTGATAGAAGTTTTTTAACTTTGAAAAGGTGAGCTCTGAAATAAATTCTACATGTACAAGATGTTAAAAAAAATTTAAAAGGTGACTAAACATTTAAATTATCTCAAGGTAAGTGATGGCTTTATAAATATGAAAAGGAATAAGAATAATCAGAAATAAATATTGTATTTCTAAATTATAGTTATAAAAATTTCATATGGAAGAAAGACAAGTTATAGTCAAGTACAAGTTTATCCCATTAGTTCAGCAGATATAAAAAAATACTATCACACTAAATGTGTCACCTCAAGTAATCTCAAATCAGTGCTATAATACAGGAAAACAGCTCAAGAGTATTGGGGACCTGGCCAAGACCCCCAATCTCCAAAACAAATGAATGGTGAAGGCTTAAATAAATAAGGCAAGTGGTATGATTTTATGGCTCCAGGAGGTTCAAAACCTTGTAGCAGAATTAGAGACTCCTGGGGCTTAGACAAAGAACTTCTGTGGGTGGCCCATATTTATTTGCATTTCAGACAAAGGGAGGGGATACTGAGGAAAGCATGGGAACTGAACAGGACCTTGGGAGTCAGTTCAAAGGCTTCTCCGAGTAGTAAATTACTTCAATTTAGGAGAAATAGCTTATCTCCAGGTTGACATTTACAACAGGACTGAGACATCTGCAGCTGCAGTCTCTATCTAATTTATTGGGGCTGGAACCAAGTGTCCGCAGCTGCGGCCTCATCTTGCCCTTTGAGGTATCTCTGATCTCACAAACCACTATAGGCCTCAGCCAGGACCAGTGATTTATAGAGGTTCACTTACTGTGCATCTGCTAACCATCTCCAGACAAGGGGCCTAGGCCTTGGACAGACTCACAGTAAACACAGAAAGCCAATTGGTTAATTTTAAATCCTGCTCAGAGCCCCTTCATAGTGGTCTCCATCACAAGAAAAAAAAATTAAAACCAGATGAATGAGGTGAAAAGTATAAGAAGGGATATAAATTGCCAAAAAATTTAGATTACTAAATCTCATATTAATTACTGACATGTGAATTGCAAGGAGATAGACACAAGTTTTATATTGCTGCTGTAATACCATAAATTTAATATCTTTAAACAGGGTCAATTCCCTGCTTTACAGTACTAAGGTCCCGATGTGCATCTCAGTGGCTTAAGTCAAGGTATTGGCATGGCTGCATTCCTTTCTGGAGGCTGCATGTGTCCATTTATTTCCCTTTTAGCTCCTGGGGGTTATTCCCATTCCTTGACCCTTGCGCCTCTTCTAGTACCATCCAACAGAGTGTGTTAGTTGGCTTCTTTATTGCTGAGACACAGTTCCTGTTTATCTACAGTTTAAAGGAATTCAGTTGGCTCATGGTTCCAGTCCATGATCAGCTGGCTTCAAGGCAGAGATGGCACGGTAGGTGGGTGTGTGTGTGTGTGGAGAAGCAAAACTACTCAGTTTAGTCAGTGTTCAGCTGATCTAGTTTCCAAGCGTCTTTTATATTCCTGCAGTGTGTTTACATTAGTCATGTATTTTCTCTGTTAGGTACCAATGATATAGAAAGCACAGAAAGGAAAAAGGCAGGACTCCCTATTCTCAGTGATCTTTCAATTTGTTAGCAGAAGTCAATGCTGAGCAAGTGTTATAATGAGAAACATGAGAGTAACTGACAAGGTTCTTCTCCTTTAAAAGTGGAAAGGATACCTCTGTGGATATAAAAGCTGAGTTTTGGTGGAGGGGCAGAGTATTAGTCTACTTGATCTACAATACCAAAATACCACAGAATGTATGGAATAGACAACAGAAATTTTATTTTCACATGGGTTTGAAACTAAAAAGTGCGAGATCAGAATTCTAGTGGGAGTCAGTTTCAGATGAGTGCTCTTTTCTTGGCTTTCAGAAGGCTACCTTCTTACTGTGTCCTCACATGGACTCTCCTTCATCTATATGGATGAAGGGGAGAGAGAGAGGGACAGAGAGAGAGAGAGAGAATGTGTGCATGCCTTTTTCTCTTTATATTTTGAGACAGGGACCCTACACAGTCCAGGCTGGGCTTGAACCTTAAATCTGCTAAATAGCAGGCAGGCCTTGAACTCAGGATCCACCTTTCTCAGTCTCCCAAGTGCTGGGATTACAGGTGTGCACCACCACATCAGGCCTCTCTTCCTATTCTTATGAGGTTACAGATCTACTGCATTGGAGGAACACTCTTAACACATCATTTAACCTAATTCCTTCACACAGACCTATTTCCAAATACAGTCACATTGGGGGTTAAGATTTCAGAAGATGAATTTGGGAGAAACACAATTCAGTCCATACCAGCTAAAATATAGCAACGGAATGTAGGCAGTGGGTAGCATGAGAAGAAAAGGGTGCAGCTGAGTCTGGAAAGATAGGAATTTGGCTGACATGAATTTTATAGCCAAGGAAAACAACATTAAAGTTATCTTAAAGCAACATGAAGCTATGGAGAGGGATGCTGTCAAACAATTTTGTCATAGGATAAAATAAGACTATTCTGCCATGAACTATACATAATGAACTTCCCCAAAACTTAGTTGCTTAAAACAACATTTGTTTTATCACAGATTTGGAGTCAGAAATATGGCTGTGACTCAATCGAGTTTTCTGGTGAGTCCCTTCTGAGGCTAAAATCAGGATGACCAGTAGCAACAGCCATCTCAAGGATCAGCTATAAGAGAATCAAGTTCAGGCCTCAGCTCAGTATGCAATATTATTGAGTGTCATCTTGGAGACTTCCTACCACAGGTCCCAAATTGGTTTGCACATGTTAATACTTAAAATCCTTATTTCCATGACTGACCAAAAAAATTAGCTGTAAATTCAATATATATCTTCATAAAAATAACCAAAATTATCTTTCGAGTTCCATCAGTTAATCAGTTAATCCCAGTTGGAAATATTTTATTAAATGAAAATCATTACAATGTTCCTATTGTATTTAATCTTCAATTTTGCAAAGTAATGCATGAAATAGCATTCATTGTTGTTATGGTTTCTGTCTAGCTGTCTTCCCCAAAGCCTCATATGTCATAAAGTTGCTTTTCATAGGTGGCTGGAGCTAGACTGTGTGGCACTGGGATCATGGGTGTGTGATTACTAAACCAGCGCACTGATTGGTTTGGCACAGTTCTGGCTAAGATTAAGTATGTGAGTGCTATACCCATCCAACCCAGGCAAGTAGCCTGCATAAAATATAAAGGACAGAAAGAGGGCAAATAGCTTTGGCCTGCCTACTTGCTATGGACTATTTCTCCTCTACCTTTCGCTTCTGCCACAACACCCTGCCTTCATGCCAGACAACTATGGATTGAAACCTTTACAAGCTGTGAGCCAAATAAAGCTTTCCTCCTTTAACTTTGGGTGTTGGGTATTTTGCCTCAGTAACAATTCTATTTAAGAAAATTGTTTATAATTGATGTTTAACTTGTTTGGACTTTCCACATCTGGAAACCTATGAAACACATAGGACATTGTCCTATACTACTTCTGTTAGTGTTGCTTGCTTTTTTATTCCGGAATCATAGAACTTAATAATTCATTGTTTGTAGAAACTCATACATTGTGACATTTTTCAAATCTACATTTGAAGATGTAAGCTGTGATATGTGAGGTTTTACAGTGCCTTTAAGGCAAGAATTTGAAAACCACCCACTTATGTGCTTCAGGCTAAATTTTAAATTTTCACTTCTCTGACCTTCAAAGGCAACTCTTCTAACTTTCAGGAGCAGCTTTCCTGTTATCCATGCCACAATGTCTTTTAGCAGCCTTGCAAAACCTAAGGCAGCTTCAGTTTTTTTGACTGAACCTTACTGAAACAATAGGTGCTACACCTCTCTCTATTTTCCCAAAGAACCAACTGGAAGCAAACTTGAACCACTATTCCCTCATCAATGCCTTCTCTTTTCTTTTCACCATAAATTTTCTGCCCCAGAAATAATGAAAATAACAATCCTTGAACATCTCTCGACCTAGGAACAAACTAAAGGCAATAGAGCTAGCTGGTCAAGCGTGCAGCCCCGGGGCTACCACTGGTGGCCACAGAGTTCTCCAGCCATCTGAATTCGTGCCACTGTGGTGACAGGCTGGGGTGGCCTGAGCTCTTACAGCCACGACCTGCTGAGACTGGCTAGAGCAGCCCAAACCCACTGGAGCAAAACCATGCCACTGTGAATAACCAGTCGCATTGAAGATGGAGGTTGGTGAGCCCAAAGGAGAATGGAGCCAGCAAGGGACCTCCCCATTAAATCACTGTGAGTGCTGGAAATAAGATCCCCTGCCTCGGGAAGGGGGCGACCAAATGGACAGCATGTTGGAAGCAGGCAGGAGGAGCCTGAACTAGGAATGACAGGGACTTCAGTTGGTTGCTCCCTTCCCAGAGCAGATTGGTGGGATATTCTTGACCTGGGCCACGCCCCTGGCCAGGACCCAATAAGCCATCCCAAACCAATTCCCTATGCCTAGTGCACACTAACCCAGTAAAGGCCCCCAAAGGTTAACTGACCTGGTGGGGAGACCAGCATATGCAGCCCCTGCCTACACCTCAAAGACTGAAAGCAAACAGGACAGGGCAGAAATCTCTCACCAGCATGCTTCATAAGAACCATAACCAACAAGGAAAGGGGCTGGGACCTCCACTATACACCTGTATGGAAGAAACCAAAAACATGATAAGAGAAAGATGCAAGAAAAAGCCCCCAGCCCAAAACCCTGAGAACACTGATCCAGGAGAGGGAAATACAAAAGAAACTGTAAGGCAGCAAACATGTAACATCAGACATGGCATCAATGGACATTAAGAGATATCTTCAGAAACTTGTAGATGAGCTTAAAGCTGAAATATTAAATCAGGTAAAGCAAGATATAAGTAGATTAATAAAAGAAATGCTAAGCACCTTTCAAGAAGACACAAACAGAAAAAGGGAGGAACACAAAAAAAGGAGAGACCTGTTCAATAAACAATATAAAGAAAACATACAATACATGAGGCAGATTCAAAGAGATTACCAGGAAATTAAAAACTCCATTGAAAGCTGGCAAAACTCCTTAAAAGAAACTAAGGATAGACTATCAAAACTTGAAGACAAGTTTGCAATGTGTGATCATGAAAGGAAAGAGCTCTTAAAAATAACAAGGAAACAGGAAGTAACAATACAAAGGCTAGAAGATGACAAGAGAATCTATAATTTAACAATAAGAAATGTGAATGAAGAAGCAGGAATACAAACAGGTGAATTACAAAGGCTATTCATGGAAATAATTATGGAAAACTTCCCAAGCATGGGAAAAGAAAATGACATTCAGATATAAGAGGCATACAGGACTCCAGCCACCTACAACCAAAACAGATCTACACCCAGACATATAATAATCAAGATACCAGAAATTCAATATAAAAACAGAATATTAAAAGCCATCAGAGAAAAGAAACAGACCACCTATAAAGGAAAGCCCATCAAGATCACAGCAGACTTCTCTACACAGACCATCAGATCAAGAAGAGCTTGGAGCCAAGTATTCCAAGCCCTGAAAGAAAATAACCTCTAGCCCAGATTGATGCACCCTGCAAAGCTGTCACTAGAAATTAATGGAGAAAGAAAGGTGCTTCCATGATAAAGAAGAACTGGGGGAGTTTGTGACCACCAATCCAACACTACAGAGAATACTGAAGGACATTCTAGAGAGAGAGAGAAAAAATACCAGGATTTTAGGAACAGTGGCAAAAAGGCCTCAATGAGTGGGGCAGGCAGTAGAAAGAAGGAGAAAAGTAGACAAACAATGGCAGAAAAATAGCATAGCAGAAATGAGGCAGAGAAGGTTGGCTATAATCTCTAACATAGATGGCCTTGATACATAAAAAAAAAAGAAAGAAAAAGAAATACAAGCAGAGTAGATCAGGAGGTAGAGTCATTGAGATGCTCTTTATATGAAATATAATCAACATGAGAGGAGGTTTATGGACCAAAAATCAAATATGAGAAAACAATACTCTATGTGACAGGGAGCCAGAGAGAAATAGGGGCAACTCGACCACCACCTGCAGATAGGCTGGAAAGACAGGATACTTATGTGCAGTAGAGAACTACCCCGCTATACCAAAGGAAAACCTTGAAGCTTTTGTAGATAAAGGAATACAACTTGAGATCAAGTTCAGAAGTGAGAAGGTTCGGAACTACTTGGGTAAATAGCAGGTTGCCCCCTCAATCTAAACACTGAGGGAGTTGGTGGGACCCAAAATGCACAGCAGCCTGTGGGAGTGAAAGGGGAGGAATAGTCTAAACCAAGAAGGCAGAGGGTATTGTTAACAGTGTACCAGAATTTAAAACCCACATTACTCACACCACTCTGTTTAGATGGATTATATTCTGTTCCAGTTTGTCTACTTGTACTAGATTTGAGGGAACAGACGGTTATCCCGAAAATAGCAGGATAGAGTACAGTAATCACCCTTAATTTCCTATTAACTTAATCTGGAGCTCTGTATAACTTACGCTGATTTACCATGACTGATCTTAATTGAACCTGGTTTGTTAAATTGCTGTTTCGTATTGACAGATGTTATTCAAAGCTATTATGATTGATAGTATCAAGTCTGAGAGTATAGGCAACTATGCTGAAGATGACAAGATTCACTAGGATACCCACTCTGGTTTGATTATTACCTGCCTTTGAAGTTTTATACTGTCTATCATGTTTTGTTTTTACTAATATTGTTATGTACTGCTATATTCAATTATATTGCTTTATTCAATTATGCCAATGATATAGACAATTCTATTGGAGATAACAAGAGACAACACAATAACCAGTGTAGATTGTTGTACTTTTATATGACTTTTTTGCTTTCATGTTTTATAGGAATTTGTTTTGTTTTGTCTCGCTGTGTTTTGTTTTTCCTTCTAATACAGAAATAATAGAAATACATGTAGAGAATCATGCATACATAGCTGTTTACAGTCTCACTGTTTGAATGTCTACTTTGTATGCTTCAATTTTGTAACTTGAACAACTATTTCTAAGAGGACAATATTTAATCAACTAGTAATAAATTAAATTAGTGTTTTATCTTTTTTTAGCTCTGTATTATCCTTTTCCTGTTTCTCTTTCCCTTTAAATAAAACCTTGAACACTATAAATGCTTTTTAATTTCAAATGTCTACTTCCATTGCCTTTTGTGAATTATTTTTTTCCACTTTGCAAGTAGACAAATTGAGATCCCCAAAGGTTCCATGAATTACTAAGCTTTCACAACTAGTGAGAAAAAAAGACTAGAACTTGAAGTCCGCATTACTTATGCTAAGGTAAGGGTTCTCTCTCCCCCATACACCAGAGAACACTACAAGGCATACACAAATGAGGTGTTTTTAGTAATGTTTTCAGCTGATGATAATTATAGGCCTAAATTCAGGGATAAAGGTTAAAGTCCTTATCATGGATGCATAAAGTCCACCAAAATCCACCTCATCTCCATTTCTCCAGCATTAGTTTTTGCCAATCCCCCTCCTACCTCTTGAATTCTAACTATACAGTGCTTCTTTTCACACCTAATTCCACACATTTGCTTCCTCTGGTATCTCTATATAGAGCTCTTCCCCCTCACCTTCCATCCCACCATCCTTCCAATTTCATCACCTCAAGAACATTTACTGCTTGTCTGTGACTCATACCACCATGATGACTTTTCTGTCTCCCCTTTATATCTCTCCAGCATCATATTTGCATATGCATTTAGAGCTGCTGTATCACTTAAATTTCTCTTCGTTGAACTGGCTATAGTATAACTTATTATTAACCGAATGTTACCATAAAGTATTACAATTAATTCTCAAAAGACACACATATCACCTTCATCAGTAGAGAGTGCGTTACAATTCAACCTTCTGTTCTAAATTCCCAAGTATATAACTTAAAATAAATTTTAGTGACTATTTATTGATGAAATGAGGCATAAACAAAACAGATATATAATGGCTAGCTGGTGTACTGGAGGAATAAAAAAAAGCCATGCAAAAAAGCAACATAATTATCAACATTAGTATCACCTGGAATCATTACTCAGCTTGCTGAGTAAGACAATTGCCTCACTTTTATTTACCCACAAAGCACGTTATAAGTCTAAGGTAGAGGAAATAAATAGATTCAAACATAAGGAAAAGGAAGCTACTTTAATTAAAGAATTAAAGCGGGTCTGATTTTCCTACCAGAACTGAAAACATGCTTGGGTATTTATGAGTAGTGTTGTATAATGTAAAGAGCATTAAACACTGAGCTTTGAAACTTAGATTTGCTCTGCTATGCTTCTAATTAGCAAAGTGAAATTGAAGAACTCATTTAGCCCCTCTAGCTTCAATTTTCTCTTATATAAAATGAAGATGCAAGACTCAAGAATTTCTGAAATTATTTGAAGTATTCAAAGATCTCACATATTCTTACATCTTCATTTTTGATTAGCATGATTATGTAAAATAACTTTCATCTACCATTTAATGAGAATCGTGAGCAAGGTACAGGATCTATAATGGTCCTGGGGCTTAGTAGCTTAAAGAATGTTATTACTTTATTCAAGTTTCCAGAAACAGGTCATATTTTAATAGAAACTTATTATGTGTAATTGAAAGTTATGTTTTTAACTTTGGTTCTCAAAAATAATATTTTGGAAATTGAACTTGGTAAGAATGGCATCTATTTTTATCTTTTAAATTTTATTCATGAGCAGATTTCTCAGGTAAGCACAGTTATACACTGTCATGGTGACTATTTACAAGTATGATAAAGTTGCTGAGTGTCTACAATATATCAAGCCCTAATCCTGAGTCTCTGGGGGAAATCAAAAGAATACAGCAGTTTCTTCTCTTATGAAACAGGTATTCTTTCATTGAACTTTTTTATTCTAATTGGCACATTAAAAATAGCCAAATCATAATCCACATAAGTTTTTAAGAAGGTCAAAATGACTGAAGTCAGGTCACATCTTGAAAGAGAAATACACATATGCATATAACTACCATCTGGAATTATAATTTTAAATTTTTATTTTTTATTATATTTTTCCTTCAGTAGACCATCTGCAGTTTATAATAAACAGATGACATCTGAAATCATGGAAAGAGATAAGATTACTTAATGCCTGTATGTACATAGAGAAAGACTTTTAGAAGGACGGGGAACAAGAAAAGCTATTTTGGAATCCTGAGATTCATGAAAAAGTCTCAGAGGCACCAGCAAGGTTGCCTTAGAAGTACTCAGAGAAGCAGGAGATGTAGGAGGAAAATATGCCACAAAAGCCATGTAGAAAAAAATAAAATGAATAACAGTTGCCATCTAGTGTCTCAGAGAGAAAAGGAGTAAAAGTACTTAAAATCCATTATTTGATAGAAAAGTCACTGGTGCCTCTAGGAGGAACAATCTAGGGAAGGAAGAGGAATCAATCTCTAATTTACAACAGGCTGAGGTTTAAATGGATGGTGAGAAAATAGAAGCCAAAATGCTGAATAGTCCTACAAGAAGCTTAATGCCAAAAATCACAGACATGAGAGGAAAGTGATGATTTTGACTAATAAAAATTAAAGAAGTTAATGAGAAGAAAAAACCCCATAGATGTGAGAAAGAAAAAGTGTTTACTGGTGTAAACTTGGAAGAGGAGAAAACCCTCAGAGAGGCAAGGATCGGGTCACCTGAATTCAGGTGCATTTAGTGAAGGAGGTAAGGCAAGATGAAGGGCTCAAAAGGATGATTTGCTCAGTGGCAAAAGCAGCCGCCATTGAGAGAAAGGAATCCAGTATGGGATTAGGAAATTTAAAATAGTGACAAGATAGAAAAACTAGTGTGAAGACTCAGAAAGAATAGAGATGAATATGAAAGAGCAACATGGCACTAAGCCAAATGTAGAGAATGTGTTTTATAAGATGCCACACATTAAAAAGCATGTGCACAAATACTCTATATAGAAGACCCAAAAAAACTCCATTAAGAGACTACTAGAGGTAATAAACAAGTTCAGCAGTGTAGCTGGATACAAAGTCAATGCTCAGAAATCAATAGCATTCCTGTACACAAACAAAAAACTCACTGAGAGAGAAATTATGGAAATATCACCCTTTACAATAACATCTAAAAAAATGAAATACTTCGGAATCAACCTAAATAAAAATGTAAAAGACCTATATGCTGAAAATTATACTATGCTGAAAAAGGAGATTGAAGAGGATATTAGAAAATGGAAGGACATTCCTTGCTCTTGGTTAGGAAGAACCAACATTGTGAAAATGGCCATACTCCCAAAACTGTTATACAGATTTAACGCAATCCCAATCAAAATACCATTGACATACCTCACAGATCTAGAGAACACACTACTAAAATTCATTTGGAAACAGAAGAAACCTAGAATAGTAAAGGCAATTCTGTGCAACAAAAACAAGGCAGGAGGCATCTCAATTCCTGACTTGAAACAGTACTATAAAGCCACAGTGATAAAATCAGCATGGTACTGGCAAAGAAATAGACCTGAGGATCAATGGAACAAATTAGAAGATGCAAGCACAACTACAAAGACACTCAGCCACCTGACATTTAACAAAGGGGCTAAATATGTCCATTGGAAGGATAGCCTCTTTAATAAATGGTGTTGGAAAAATTGGCTCTCCACATGCCAAAGACTGAAACTAGATCCATGCATATCACCATACACAAAACTAAAGTCTAAATGGATCAAAGACCTAAATGTTAAAACATAATCCCTAAATCTACTGGAAGACAAGGTAGGTAGAAGTCTTGGAGACATATGGGTAGGCAGAGAATTTATGAACAAAATGCAAACTTCACAGGAAACACTTCAAAGAATCAACAAGTGGGATCTCACATTATTGAAAAGTTTCTGCACTTCAAAGGAAATCACCAACAGAGTGAAAAGAAAATCAACAGAGTGGAAAAGAATTTTAACCAGCAACCCCTCAGACAAAGGACTTGTGTCCAGAACATATAAAGAACTGAAAAACATCAAGCTTCCCAAATTCAAAGGCTCTCTCCAAAAATGGCATCTGGATGAACACACAGTTCTCAGAGAAAGATATACAAATGGCAAATAAATACATGAAGAAATGTTCACCATCACTGGTCATTCAAGAAATGCAAATTAAAACAGCATTGAGATTCCACCTTACTCCAGAAAGAATAGCTGCCATCAAGAAATCAACTGATAACAAATGTTGGTGAGGCTACAGGGAAAAGGGAACACTGCTCCACTGTTGGTGGGAATATAGACTGGTGCAACCACTATGGAAATCAGTATGGAAATTCCTCAAAAGACTAGGATTGGAAGCACCATTCAATCCAGCTATCCCCCTCCTAGGTATTTTCCCATAAGAACTGAAAAGTTCATATCACAGTGATATATGTGCAGCCATGTTCATAGCAGCACAATTTGTGATAGCTAAATTGTGGAAACAACCAAGATGCCCATCTACTGCAGAGTGGATGAAAAAGATGTGGCATTTTTATACAATGGAATATTACTCAGCTATAAAAAAGATGATCGTGAGGCCTTCATAGGTAAATGGAGACAACTTGAGACTATCCTCATTAGTGAAATAAATAAGAATCATATTTACACATTGTGTCTCTAGTGTAAAAATTAATAAGAACTATAAGAATAATAAAACCCAAAATGTGTAATTGCTATTGTAAAAAAGAGAGGAAAAGAAAGGGCTCTAAGTGTTATAACTGCATGTATGTTTGAGTGTGTAAAATAGATGACCATATTGCTGAATCTTTGTTGGATCTCTGAGCAGAACTGTTTGCAGTCTCAACGTTTGAATGTCTACTATGTGTCCTTTAACTTTGTAACTTGAACAACTATATCCAAGATGACAATATGTAATTTATCAACTAGTGATTTCTTAGTGTTTTTTTCTTTTTTCTTTTAGAATTGTGTATTGTTACTACCCTTTTTTTATTTTGCTTTTTTTTCTCTTTAAATAAAATTTTTTAAATGGTAGGCACAGCTTTGAGACATAGCACCATTTAAAAGGACATTCCAATAGGTACCAAGCAAAAGCTGTCAGTCAGTCCTGTCAAAAGGTATATGAGGTTATTAAGAGTGTCCGTATAGCTACCCACCACAGGGGTGAAATAAATCCACAGTAATTGGTGGGATCTTTAGGAGGCCCTCTTTCACAATCAGGGGAACCAATAAAGAGACATGAGCATGATGGCCCCTGTGCCACGCCAAGGAAAAGAGCTAGGCTTCAGAATAAAAAGAGCACCGGCTAAGATTAATGGTTGTGACATTAAGGGAAGCATGCTTCAGGCTTTCCCCAGATATTGCAGGAACCAGACACAGCAGGGAGTCTGAGAGGAATATCAGAAAGTGCCTTGTAAAAGACAGATTTCTCCAACAAGAAATCCTGTAATGTTTTCCGGGTGATTAGCTTCAGAAGGTCATTTTAGTAGGTCTGAGCGTTGCAAAAAAATAATCTTCAGAGTTTTCCTTTCAATTCTGTATTGGCTAGCATTTGCTTTCTAAGTATATTGAATTTGACTGATTATAGCAGAATGGTTGCTTCAGGATGATGTGATAAAACTGCTGCTTTTGTATTTGCTTATCAAAATATATCCCTGCATGAGGAACATAAATATCTCTATTATTTTAATTGGTTGTTAGATGATATATTTAACCTGTACGAAATTGAGTAATTCCTTCTGGAATCTAGGAGACAGCTAGCCTTCTCCACCATGCTTAAAAGCATCGGTTACTACAATAAAAGCCATACCTGCCATAATAAAATCTTACTGGAAATGAGTTTGATCAGCCACAGGTTCTATCACTGACAAGCTACAGCCCAAGAGACACAGCATCACCTAAGGACAAGACACATAACCAAGAGCCAATACTTTGAACCTCAGACCAGCATGAGCACCCTTGTCTTTTCTCTCCCTGCTGCACAGACATCAGCAAGGGGTAAGAAGGTGTGTTTCACTGGGTGTTAAAGTGTCCCCACGTGTACTGAGGGGTCAGGGCCTTCAGCTTTGGAGGTGCTTTCTCAAATGTGTGCCTTCTTATATAATGCCACAGCACCCAGGAGCATGGCAAAGAGTTTCATATGCAGAAGAGTTGTGTCTTCATCTTTCCTTCCTTTTGGAAAAAAAAACTCGTAAAATACTAGGTTTATCCACCTTACAATAGAATAACCATGATGTGGAAATTTGTAACAGCTACTCTGTTTACTAAACTCCCTGGGTGCCAGGATAATTACACTGATCCCTTTATAGTTGTCACTATACAATTAAGAAAAGAATTCAGAAACTATGCTACATGGGATTTATTACAAATACAGAAACCAAAGCTCACTAAGACTAAGTCACTCAAGTTAACTAGGTCAACACCAATGTTCACATTCAACTTCTGACTTCAAACCCAAACTCTTCCCACACAACCTGCCCTGGTAGCATTCTTCTTATTAATATTTTGTAAGACAGGAGCAGGAGAAAAATAGCATTTCTAGAATAAGTTAAAATTTTCCAAGGGGGAAGAATGAAAATTGGATAAATTGGATATCCTCCACAGGGCTCCAAAGTTTCATTTTTAAGAACTTTTCAAGATACTGCATTATCTTTTGGTATATTATCCTATATTACCTACTTTAATTAAAGTTTCAAATGCCTGTTTACAAAAGAAAAGTGATAGAGGAAGGCAAGAAAAGTGTAAGTAAAACAGACTGGTGCTGAAGCACTGAGATGTACCAAAGGAACAGATGACAGAAATAGACCCTATTATCAGAGTTATCATATAATTAAAAAAAGAAATCTACATGGCAACGGAGTAAGTAATATTTAGTAGTTCTATGACACAATACATTTTTGTAGAGAGGATCGAAAATGGAGAGAAGGAATTAGATTCCTGCCTCATATAAGCCAGGAAAATGTGCTGGCATGATAGTATACACCTCAAATCTCAACATTCAGGAGGCTGAGGCAGGAGGATTACTATAAATTCAAGGCCAACATCACTATATAGGCTAGCACTTATATTGAGACACTTTTTCTAAATTAATTGATTAATTACTAACAAAAATAAGTTTATATGTTCAATAGAACATTCAGAAGGCTACCTTCTTAAATATAGAGACAGTTTTCCAGTCACCATGAGAAACATTAATAGATATGGTGACATAAAAACTGTAAGATCAGAGAAAAATGTCAGCAATTATAATCAATATGTAAAAAGTATTAATGCTACTATTGTAAGTTTGTTATTTAATTTAAAAAGATAAATATGCACAGAAATAAGGCAAAAGACATGGCATTTGAAAAAACTGAGTCTCACTAAGATCTGAAAAATGTCTACCTCTTAAGATACAGAACTGTGTTGCAATTATAGCAATGGGACATATTCAAAATCATGAATAAAACAGGTGTTGATGAGTATAAAGTGAAATGCAGTTTCTTTTAAAGTTCATAAGAGTGCAAATGAATACATTGATTAAAGAAATTAAAGCATATATCAAGGGTTTAAAATGATTACACATCTTGACTCATAAATTTCACTTTCAGGAACTTATACTTTAAGAAAATTAATAGATGTGTTGAAAACATGATAGATCATAGAGACATTTATAATTAAAACATATACTAATATATATAAACCACCTAAACATTCATCAACAGAGATTTTTTTTCCCTTAAATTTTGGAATCTTTATTCAATTTACATTTACATAGTTCTTTAATATTATGGTTCTTTCGAAAATGTATAATGTCCTAAAAATTACTAAGTTGAAATTTTCTACAACTAATCGGGAAATTCTATGAAGTGTTTGCAGTAAGATTGCTGTTTTCGGGGGGAGGCAGTGCATATGAACATGGAGAACTATGCAGAAAGAAAGAAGCATGGTTTCAGAATGATAGAAAGAATTTCTGAATATCTCCTTAAATATGTCACAGGACTTCTTTCCCTTACTTTGGTGTCCTTGTCTTGGCCTCTTTTCTTGAAAGATCAGAGGACAGGCTGTGATAGCGTGATATCCACAGAGACATTTTTCACAAGCAGAAATGACCTGAACTTACCAGATGACAATATAAGTCCAAAGTTAAATTTATTAATTTGCAACAAGAAGGAAATGTCACAGAAACAAAAACATTGGTGAGTTCATGTTTCTAGATATCCGCTTACTTAACCAGGCCTGCATGAGAAGCTGAAGGTTGCTGCATGAGCCCAAAATCTGAAGAGGGAAGGAGAGGAATGAAACAGTGACTGTACTGGGAGACAATAGCCTGATACAAGCACCTAAGCACAGGACCAGAATATTTATCTATGGTGCCTCTCTTCTATCTCCACATCAGAAATGTTCTTGCTAAAAGGCTGTGTAACAGTGTAACTAAGAGGAAGCTAGAGGAGGTTCCAGTCCCCTGGACAAGAGGACTTTATACCAAACACAGGCTTAGAGAATACAGAAAAAAACAGAGTTTACATGCAGCCTCCCAAGGCCCATTAGGAAAGAAAAGGATGCTTAGCTGAGGAGGAGAGATAACAGTTACAGCTTGTCATTACTACAGGAAGGGTCTGTACACACAGACAGCCGAGCCTGGAGGGTGGATTTATTCCCGTGATCCATCAGCCCTTGAGGGAGCTGAGTCCATTTGTCTCTGGCAAGAGCAATAGCTGCACTTGCAGGAACCCCTCTTAGCCAACTGCCAAGAGGCTATGAGGGCAGCATGTGTTTTATTGCCCTCAGGTGTCCTGCAGCGACAGCCCAGGGCCTCTGCTCTTGGCCAGCTGTCAGAAGACCTCTCTGTGCCCAACTGTGGCCAGTCAGGCAGCATTGAGCTCAAGCAGGTGCTTAAATTGGGCTGCCCGAGTTTTCAATTAAACCATGTAGTGCTGCCAATATTGGACCATACTGACCTACAAAAATGGCAATTTCAAATGGTTGAAACTATATGTCTAAGTTAGCCATAAAACTCAAGCTTTGCAGTCCCCTCCCAAAAATAAGACAACAATTCCTTTCAAAAATATGTTCAAACTCAAATCCATTTAGATTTTAAGCATCATAAAGAAGACTAAATTCCAATTGCTCTAGGAAAAGGTTGATCCATCAAGCTCTCATTATAAGTTTAAGTAACTTCAGAGGACTATCTGGTGACAAACAAAAAAAGACAAAAAGAATTTTCTCTGGAGACACAAGTCAGGAACCTATACCAGGGACTCACTACCAAAGCAGGAAAACATTAAGAAAAGTTATACAGCTATGATTCTTTCCTCGTGGGGAAGGGTGCACAGACAATACCAACGTCTGCTTAAAGCTCTTCTTCCAGAACACCTCTTTGGCTAATACAGCCTATTTCTTGCTATTGATAGTCATCTTCTAGCTTCATTCATTCACATAAAAAGTTATAATACAGTCTTTTTGCCCTAGAAAACTTTCATTGTAACACTATTTGTATACTTCTACTCTGATGTATTGATTTTGCAACTGAACAGTGAAAACAATTTCATTTCCAGAATTCCATAGATTTATCAGTATAGTCCCTCTTATCAACTAATAGTTAAAAGAACATATTACTTATTGAGCTCTTATTATATGTCTCATCCAGGTATGGGGCACTGTTATAAACCTTTCCCATGTGCTAACTCATTTCATCTCCTTGGTATCCTAACTGGGAGAGGCAGGACGTAACCATTGAGGATTCTATGTTTAGATTTCCTTCGTCACCAGTGGTGATTTTCTTAGCCACTTTATAAAGCCTTTAAATTTAGTGTTTTCCATTAAGAAAAAAATGTATTTAACTAATATCAGTAAGTAACTAATATCAGTAAAGTCTATCTTTGTATTGCTTATTATCTGTCTCTCCTTATTCCAAGTAAGAGTTAGAAGGCGAAGACTTGACTGTGTTGTTACTGTATTTCTGGTGGAACAAGTATGGGAAGCATCCTTTAATACAGGAACAATGCTTTTGTCTTTTCTTATTTTCCACTTTATTTCTTTTTGGACAAAAAAAGATCAGAGTTGTGGTTTGTATAATATATGACCAACTTATCCGTACACTGATCTGTTGCATGAATAGATGATCCGCAAAGATTCTATGACTTTATAATTTTTATACCTTTACATGGTCTATAACTCTCAAAACACCATCAATTCCAGAGGCAGCTATATACATGAGAATCACACCTACAGAAGAAGCCAAAAAAGCATCTAAAGAAAAGAATCCTATATTATAACCCCAATTTACTGGGACAAAGTTCACAAAGAACAAGCCTGTGAACTGACCAGAAAGTTGTTGTCTTAGTTATTTTTTACTCATCTCTGGGACAAAACACCCGATATCCAATATGAAGGAAGGAAAGGTTTATTTCTTACCATTCTTGGAGGTTTCAGTCCATACTCAGTTGGCTCCAAGCAGCATGGTGGTGGCATGGTGGGCTGCCATTCATGACCAGCTGCCATTCAGGGCCTGCTGCAAACAGCAAGCAGGAACCACCAAGAGAGACACACCTTCGTCCCATGGATACATCTTATCCTGGCTCCACTCCTGGGCAGGTGAAACACTCAAACCACCAATCCAAGTATGAGGCAATGAACCAATCGCAAATGCTAGATTTGGTTGAGTGCATAATTGCATGAGGCTTGGGGGCCACTGGAATCTCATTCAATGAGAAAGGAAATGTATTAAATAAAGAAAAGGCACAACCAAAAAGTATATTACTTATGTGACATTACAAGCAAACAAGAAAGCATATTTTAAAGAACCTGTTCAGTAAAAAATCATTGTCAATATAAATTCAAAGAGAAAAAAGATCCAGTTACATTCCTTTTCAGATTTGTTTTTTCTAATTGTTGTTGTTGTTATTTTGTTTGTTTTTTGGTTTTGCATTGCAAGGTATTAAACCTAGAGCCTCACACATACTAGGCAAACCCTCTATGACTGAGCTATACCACCAGCCTTTTTAGAGACAAGATATAGTTAAGTTGCCAAAGCTTTTCTCAATTTGTGAGTCTTTTGCCTCAGTCTTCTAAGTAACTAGAATTTCAGGCACATGCCACTAATGTATGGCCAGATAAAGTAACAGTTATTCTATGAGATGAATATGGCCCCCAATAATTAAAATTAAGAGAAACTCCGTGTTTCAAATCAGATAACAAAACCTACTCAGTTGTGTTATAATTAGAAAGGCACCAAGGAAATGAATACTGGAAATAAATTTGAAAGGATTAAAGAAGTGAGTAAGATCATGAAGGGATAGTTTGGGGGACTATAAGCAATTTGGGGGAGGAGGTCATGTATCATTTCATGAGCCTTCATACTGGAGATTTCTTAAATAAGAGAGAACTATCATTTCATTCACTCACTTCACCAATTAGAGTAAATAAATTTAGTGTCCCATGTAACCAATACCACAGTTAGAAATCTCAGACTGGTTGAGCTTATGTCTTCCTCCAGTGGCTTTCTATATTGGCTAAAAAAAATTAATAAAAAAAAAGAAAACTGAAAGGGACCAATTTTTTGATTCCTCTGTTTGACTGCTATCATCATGAAAAGCCCAGTTAACCTATAAGATTCATTTACTACTTTGCTTATTTTGGTGCTGGGGATTGAACCCAGGGCCTTGAGCAAAAAAACTACTACCACATCTCCAGGCCTTCTATGTTTTTTGCTTTTTTTTTTTCTACAAGGTTTAGAAACAAGTAATGAGTAGCAGAATGTAGACTGGTGGCCAAATCAAGTCTGCCACTTGTTTTTGTGAATGAAATTTTATTGAAACAGCCATATCCATTTGTTTACATACTTGGGCTGCTGTTCTTGTGCTGTTTGCACACTACAAGAACGGAACTCACTCTTCAGACAGAGACTGTATGATGTAAAACTAAAAATAGTTATTACCTGCTTGTTTACGAAAAAATGTTTGCTGACTTTCTGGAGAAAAAGAAGATAGATTAGATTCTTATTTTTTAAAAAATCCTCATATATTTAAGCCATCCTCTTTCTGATGTTTATGTCACTTTTTTGATGATATTTTGAGAAATTTTTGTACAATTTTTAATACAATCCAGACTCAGGCATCATCCTTGTTTATATATGCTAAATAGTAGACTAACGATTTGAAAGACTCATTTCACCTATTAACCACTAGAGAAAATGTAGCTTATCTGAGAATAAATGCCCATAAAGCATAGTGATTACTCTGTTTAGTATTCCATCAAACTGTTGAATTTTGTAAGACTCTCATAAAACCTTAATGTTCTTCCAGTGCTGTAATCAGATGAACAAAGCCATATATTAGCACAAAATACTTATGATTTTATGACATGTTAAGATTTTTAAGAACATATGTTCAGTCAACAATCTGATAGCAACAGAATGTTGTATAGTTGATGATCATGGTTAAGTCTACTATAAACTACATTATTCTTTTTAAATCTGAATAAAATTCAGCAACAAAAATGGTTTATATTCAGCCATTAATGTGAACAGGCAGTATGAGTCAACTATAATGTATTAAACAAATCACAGCTGTGAACTGTTTGTTAAGTAATTTATTTCATGCCATGTTTATCTCTGTTACTCATCAAGACATTTTTACCTCATAAAATGGTATTTCATTTCTTTCATTTGAATGAAAATATATACTAATTTACAGTTTCACAGTTTTTCATTTCTGCTATGAGCAAAAAAAGACATTTTAATCTTATGAGATTGTTCAAATATAAATAAAACATTCAGAGTTATGAAAAGATTTTCATTTTATAATAACAAAAATGTCACTTTTAAGTAGGTTCCTCGAAGTAAAGTGAGAAACAAGGAAAGACTGCTTTCATTTAAACATTCAGTTTATCAATTAAATGACAAGAACATGATCTTGGCTTTGTATACCAACCACCATCTGCAGATTTTTAGTAAAATAGTTTAATAAAGCAATACTCTGAGAGGAGAGCTTTATATAACTTTCATTTTTTTCTGGAACACCAGAGAATATGAATTAACTTTATCAACTGAAAGGATATATTCAATATCCATTCTTTTAAAAACTCAGATGAGTTCTTCAGGGTACAAGGTTAAAAGAATTACAAATGATTTATTGACAATGACTGAATACTCTGAATTCTCTGGAGGAAGATGTTATACATCTTTCTGTAAAGTTAATGACAAATTCTGTAAATATATCACATTGAGGAAAGGGGAAAATAGTATATAATTAAAGCATATAGACACATAACTTGTTGTGACTCTATCAGATTCAGATTCTTACTTCCTCTTCTGTGTACGGCACACAGGTTTTCTGCTTCTGTGTTTTCTACATAAAGCTTTGGGCATCACTTCCAGAAGACTGAGCTGGTTCAGGTCTGCAGCTTTGTCTTCCACCCTTATCACTGACTCTTTTTCATTCTGTGGATGTTTCCTGCTGGTATGGGAAAAGAAGTGTCCTCCTAATTGGGCTCTTCTCCTTTACTGATTTTTTTCTAGTAATGAACTATGTTGATACACTGTACATTTTAAGCATTTTTGAGCCGCTAAAATTAGGCAGGGGTGCTACTTCTTAACCATGTCAGACTCAAGAACACAAAAACTACATCTGTATCCCAACATTTCACATCTGATAGACTACAGAATACAACTATACCATTTTATTAGATATTTTTAATTAAACCCTCTTTGGTAGGGTCAGTAGACTTCAAATCTATCATATAGGGTCTTACTTCTCTGAGACAATATTGAAAAGAACAAGAAATATGCTGTCTTGCAGAAAAGTTAAAGAGAAATATTTGTTAAACACAGTGGATGTATACTTTTCTCTATTGGTCTTTTTATACAAATGCATTTCTATTTTCTATTGCAGTATGAGCATAACCATGTCATAATACCTCATTTTGAATATGTTCTTTCATTAAGTAACTCATTATAATTTTCCAATTTCTCAGATTGTGATTAAGTAATGTCAGTCTCCTACTAGTAGGATTAGGTGACATGAGTTTAATGAAGAGATTGTACTGGGTTGGGAACATTAGTTTCAGATGAGAGCACCTGGATTAAGTGTTGGTTCTACATTTGTTAAACCATGGTTCATATAAGAGACAGAAAGGGAGGAGAAACATGCAGAGAGAAGTCATACAAAAATGAATGTGGAGTAAAAAAAGAATGATGTATCCACAACCAAGGAACAATAAGACCTCTGACAGCCAGAGGAGGTGAGAGGCAAGAGGGGGCTCTTCCTCTTCTTCTCCAAGAGAAACCAATGCTGCCAGCACTCACTCTGGGAGAATTTCTATCATTTTAAACTACCATTTTTGTGATAATTTCTTATGATTGTCCAAGGAGGAGAGTTATAGAGATTATTAACAATGTTATAGCAAGAGTAAGAAAATCAGTTGAGTGATGGACATGAGACTTATTTAGTGAAAAGGGGCTAGAGATTGAAAAGGCAAGGGGTGGAGAAGTTACCAAAACCCCAAAAGAGTTGAAGCTGTAGGAAAGGGCCACCTGGCAGGAGCCATGGACTCCAAAAAGGAAAGAACCCCCTGACAACCTGCCACCAGCAGGGAGTGAACAGGAGAAATACCCCTGCCCTCTCTTCAGCTCTCTGGCTTCCTGCCAACACCTCCCACTGATTAAATCAAGAAAAGTAAAAAGCCAACTGAAAATTTGTCCCCAAGGGCATAGAGCAGAGGGAAGAGAGAATTGAGTAGATTCAGAAGGGTTGATGAAGAATATTTAATACCATAGAATAGGAAAAATACTTTAGAATTATTTTTGCAGCACAAATTTCTATCTAACATTTGTTTCTAAGCACAAGCAAGGAGGAAAGGTAGGAAATAAAATAGCTTTTTAAATTGTGGCATGTCTTGATAGAAATAGTTTTTCTACATTTTTTCAGTATCTATAGACTACTAAAGTTTACAACAACTGTTTTATAAGGCATCTGTGCTATAAACTAGAAGAAGCACTTTCCTATATAAGCACTAAGATATACATCTTTTACAGAGCATAGATCTTGGTTTTCAGATATAAAACTAATATTACCTATAAATAATGTGAAGAAATTGCATTTAATTGTACTTACTGTGTCAAGTGTTGTTAGTTTTTATAATTATAAATTTTCCAATTGTTTTTTAACTTGATCATATTCACTATACTAAAAATTCTATTCTTACTAAAAGATTTTTATAAAGCTGATGAATAAAATTTTCTCTTTTATAGTTAAACCATATTAGGTAAATTTCTAACTATTATTACATAGTTCACCTATTTAACTGATGTGTTGTTTACAACCATTAAATATCCTAGCAAAGAAATAACATTCCCTGGTTCATTCAATCAGTCCAGACTTCACACTTGTTTTATCTGCAACTAGGTGTCTTGGGATTGTGGGTTGACCTTTAAAATATATCTATCAGAATAACATTAAATATTCTATCTTGAAACTCATTTTGGCAATTTTTTATCCAACATAATCAGTGTTTCTACAATCATGGGATATATAATGACTTGAAACTATAAGACATATTAATTTTGTTCCCAGCATCTCCTATTTCTAAGTGTAAAATCTTTCCCAGCAGCTCAGAGAGGTCAGAGAATTCAAACAAACAATGCCAAACTGTGAAAAAAAATTTGGAGAAATACAAAGAATTTTTCCAGAGATAGCTTCTCAGCTATAGCTCTCTGATGATGAAGAGCTCAGGTGGAGAAAGAGAATATTTTACATAAGGTGCTTTGTCAGCCACCATCAGGAATTACCATCCCTAGGCCACTATCAAGAAAGTAGAAGCTAAAAGAAAAAGAATGAAGATCAATGCGTCCAGCAGAGAACATATTACAGAGACGGACTTCCTGCCAGACTAGATCTTGAACAGACAATTCCAAAAAAAAGAAACCGCTTTCATCAAGTCAGCAAGAGGGGAAGGTGTATCAGTGAGTGCCTGTCTTTTTGGTTCATTTATCTTAGCTGAAAGGATGTTTCAAGTAAAAAAGAAAAATCTACTTGAAGATCTCAAAGTGATAAAATAAATATACTTAACTTTGGAAATAAGTAATTAACATAAAAATTGAGTTTACCAAATCTTACCAAGAAATAAATACCCATGAAAATGTTTCTGAGAATAGAATGAATAATAATGAAAGCCAGTGGGAAACTGGTTTTATGGTTACTACTGGTACAGCTGGATATCTCTCTATAGTCTACAAGAATCAAGGACTTGTTTCTCTTCCTGACCCATGACCTGTACAATGGCTACACAGATGAGAGGACACCCCCAAAGCTGTGGGCATAAGTTATATTCTCAATGTAAAATCAAAAGAGAAATTGAGCTACAAGAATACATTCTATAAGAAAACATTTCATAGGCTAATGATTTTTGTTCTTTAGAGAAAAGCTGGTAATATACCAGAAGCCTATGAGTCCATATTACATGCACTAAAGCAAAATAGAAAAAATGGTGTCAAGAAAAAGCAATCCAGATGATCACACTGTGCACAAATGATTCAGAATTCAACAGGAACACACTTAACAGACATTTGGCAGAACCAACTTTAAATATGCTGTATTTACAAGTCAGAGTGTCCTCAGGCAAAAAGAAAATTACAAGTCAGAAACATAAAAAGAGTTAAGACCTATTCTGGCTTTGGGAATAGGAAACAGGGTTAAGGCACTATTCTATGTCCAACGGTAATTAGATGCCTATTTTCTGTTCTCAGTTGTAAGAACAGGTGAATTAATCCCCAGTTTCAGAATCATTCAGATTCATTCTATTCTGGCTTTTTTTAAAAGCATTATTTTTTTTTTGCAGTATAATTTGAATCAAAATACTCAAAAATTTACCCAATACATAAATTGCAAGCCCACTTTTATCAGAATACTTAAATTTTAGTTTAAACATGGATTGATAAAACCTATATACATGGCTGCAAAAATCAAAACCAGGTGAATACACCAAACCTTAAAACAAGTAAATATGAAGATACAAGGCACTCACTGACTTTTACAATGACTCTGTTCCAAAGTTTTATTCAACTTAGTTTGTACAAGTTTAAAATAACATATATATATACATGTTATATGTATGTTATATACATATACATATATATATATGTTATATGTATGTTATATACATATACATACATATATATATATATATTAATCTAGACCCTCAAGTAAACATGAGTTTTCTGAGTGCCAAAAGTATTGATTTTAGTTTTCATTGCCAATTTATATAAACATTAAAAAAGGGTATACATTTATCTTGTTTTTGTAAATTAGCACTTTTTCCCTTTACTTTTTTAGTAGTGAATGTGCATGATTAGTAATAAAAATAATATTAGTTTGAGGGAGTTAGGAATCATCTTGATCATTTTGATCCCTTTTCCTTCTCCAAATGCCCCTCTCCCCCTTTCCCCATCCCCTTCTCTATCTCCACAAAGTCTACCCCCCTGTTTCCTATCATCTCTCCTTTATTTTGCACTTTAAACTCTTTACAGTTTAGGTTTTTCATATAATACCAGCCATGTGATGTTTACCTTCGGTATTTAATGTATTTCACTTAACACTAGATCCATCTATTTTCCTATAAATGTCTCTAGATCCATCCATTTTCCTATAAATGACTCAAATTTATCTTTGGAATAATTATTTTTTTGACAGAATAGAACTCCATGGTATACACATACCCCATTTTCTTTATCCACTCATCTGTTGATGGGTATGTATGTTGTTTCCATAATGTAGCTATTGTGAATTGCACTGCTATAACCATGGGCAATCATGTAGTACTATAATATGATTACTTTAACTCTTTCAGGAAGTTACCCAGGAAAGATATAGTTGGGTTAGGTGTAATTTTATTTTTACTCTTTTGAGTAATCTCCATAATGATTTCTATGGTGATCGTACTAATTACATTCTCATCAACCATGTAAAACAGTTCCTTATTACCCACGTGTTCACTAGTATTTGTTTTTTTCAGAGTCCTCTATGATAATCTTACTTTCTTTCTTCAGGTGAAATTTTGACTTTGTTTTGATTTCATTTTCCTAATAGCCAACGAGGATGAACACTTTTGTTAATTGGCTGCTTCTTCTTTTTCTTTTACCAACTGTCTATTCCATTCAATGGCCCTTTTTTTATTGTATCATTTTTGGAGGGCTCCAATTTTTCTGAGTTCTTTATGTATTTTAAACATTGATATTCTATCAGAAGAGTGGCTACCAAAACATTTTTCTCCATTTTGTAGATTGTTTTTCCACTCTGTTGTTGTTGTTGTTGTTGTTGTTGTACAGGGAATCAAACTCAGGACCTCACACTTGGCAGGCAGGCACTGTGCCACTGAGCTATACCCCTGGCCCTCTTCACTCTATTTATTATTTCCTTTGTGGTGCAGAAGTGTCTTAATTTGATGTAATCCCATTTATTGATCTTGGAATTATTTCTTGTACATTGAGGTTGTGTTTAGGAAATACTTGCCTATGCCTAGCAAGTGTCTTCCCTACTTTATCTTTCCACAGATTGAGTATTTTTTAAATATCTTGTTGTTTTAGTTACTTTTCCTTATTGTTAAGACAAAATATCCAACAATCAAAGTTAACTGGGAAAAGGTTTATTTCACTCATAGTAGAAGTAGAGATTTCAGTCCATAATCAGCTGGTTCTAAGGTAGGATGATATGACAGAGGAGAAAACAAGAAAAAGGTACAGGCAAGAACTAAATAAAACACAAAAAAAACTAAAAGCAATGTTACACTCATGAAAAAACAGAACAACCAAGAAAAAATAAAAATCCCAAAAGCAAGAGGAAAAAAAGAGAGATTTCAAGCCTGCAGTTTTTTTCTGCAGTCTACAGTTTGTGGTAGTGTTCACTTCAGGGTGTGTCTCTGCTGTCTCTGGTTAACAAAGGAGACAGACAGACCCTTGATCCATCTTGATGACCCTGAAGTAGGATTAGTGTAGGGTACTATTTCTGATGCTTTCAACTCCACAGAAGTTCAGCCTGATTCTAGCCTCTGTGGTGTTGTAACCTAAGTTGTTCAGCCTTAAACACTCTGGTGTGGTGTTGTAACCTAAGTTGTTCAGCCTTAAACACTCTGGGTGTCTCTTGATGGCTTGACCCTGGATGTCTCCTATGGTTGCCCTTCACCAAATCACTGAGGGTCCTAAGATAAAGCCAACCCAAGGCTGCTCTGAGTCCCAGATTCAGAAAGTTCCTCCCTAAAATGGCATCTAGCCAAGCTCCCTCCCCATGGGTTGCTCCCTCTCACCAGCTGTTGTAGTATACAGCATCCACTGCTCCATTCCACTGGTGCATTTCTCCATGGAGGATTCTGGAGTCACCCACTTTACTGTCTCTGTAAATTCGAGTCTCCTTTCTCATGCCATGAGCCATGAGTCAGGGAGAAAAAAAAGTTTGCCACCACCTTTTTCTGCATGAAGTCTGAATCTTCATTTCCCAATGAGCTCCGTGAGTTCCAGTTCTTTCAGATCCTTTCAGGGTCTCATGGATCCAACTCCCTCCTTCTTTTCCTCTGCAAGTTATTATATTCCAATGCCTGAATTGGATTCTGAGTCTCAGAGAGGTTGACTTGCTACTGCTTACTGTTTCACCATAGTCCTGGAACCCTACTATTTGTTTTTAAAACCGTGGTTATGTTTACTACCTTGTTCGCACTACCATCAAAGTCTTATTTTTCTTGAATTAGCAATAGACTGAGCTGGTAAAGGCTGTAATTTGAAAACAGTGGACTGTGATAAGATATGAATGTGCAATGTAACACCTGAAACAAACACTGAAAGTTCCAGACAAATAGACACATTCAAAAACATTATGGTTAAATCAAAATGAGACATTTAAGTATCACATGAGAAGACAATAAAAAGATAAAGATCAAAATCAAATGAAATAAATATGAAACAAAATAATGCAATGGTAGAAAAAAAAGATGGTGACAGGAAAAATCTGGAGTGGTGGTACCAGTCCTTTCTCCTGTCAGGTTCTATTTCTTCCCCGGGAAGTACATTGTAAGGGTACCATGGCTTGTATCCAGATGTCCCACAAAGGCCTCATATGCTCATAGATGCATCTTTGAGACATGGCTGGATCACACATGTGTCATACTGGATTAAGGGTGTGATAACTGGGTTAGTCCACTGATTGGTTTAGCATAGTTCTGCGAGTGGATAATAGGAAGTCTCACCCTACATGTGGGAGGCAACATCTCATAGGCGTGGAGCTGGGGAGGAATAAAACGCAAAGCAGAAAGAAGGCTGCTGCTTACCATTTCCAGCCTGCTATCCCGTGGTCTATTTCTCCTCTGTCATGTCCCTCTGCCATGCCACCCTGCTTTGGAGCCAAGTGATTAAGGACTAGAAATCTCTACAAACTGTGAGCTAAAATAAAACTTTCCTCCCTTACTTTGTGAGTGTCAGGTATTTTAACTTTTGGGTTTCCCAGCAACAAGAAAATAACTAAGACAGGTTTCCTCATAAGTTATGTCATTTTTCATTTGTTTTATGTGATTTTTCTGTTTTATTTTTAAATAAAACAGTAAATTTTTCATTAAAAAGAATATGTGGGAAAGAGTGATCTTACACTTACAAGAACATCTGAAAGATTAGGTTTAAGAAGTAAATGGATCATTGCAATATAAGGAATCAGAGTAAAAAATTAATGGCACATCCTTTATTAGGGGCCCGTTGCTTAATCATCTCCAATTACTTTCCTTCTTAAGTATTAAGGGTCAGATTTACACTTATGGAAGAGGAATTCTGGCTGGTTTATCTTAGGTAGAATGACAATTCTCTTCCACAGGATCTGGTGGACCCTTTGATTAGCAGTTCCACCAAGAGAGACAAAAATGAAAACACTCAAGCTCCTAGAGAAACCAAGATGCTCCTATCTGGATCCACATAAATGGAAATTGATTCCAAAGTTTTTGTTGAATGAACTTCAGTTGTTAACTGTGAGTAAAATACTGCCTAATGCTATGAGTTTATGTAACCTACAATTTGCAAATTTTGATACCAAAATTCTGTGTGCCATTTTTGTGCCACCTTTGCTAAAATATCACTTGTTCTTCAAGATTTATAGGCAAGGGTTAATTTGCATTCTTTGTTTTATACTTCTTAAAAGATTTTTGTATGTACACACAAACAGGGCCAAAATTTCTTCATCAACCAATGCAGTTTTGATTCATAAAATGGTTAAAAGCCTGGGGAATGTGTAGTTTTCAGATTCTCAGTGAAGACAGTAACAATAAACCAATGGTGTTCCTACTACTCCTCACAACTATCATCTTCCAAGGAAAATGTATTATTAAAAGTAAGGCGATTAAGAAAGTTTGAAAATAAGAAAAGAGAACACATGGTCCAAGTTTTCCTTGTGACATGTTGACTTTCCTAGGCATTAGAGAAATTCTTCAGAAAAGTTTGGGGTACAAGTCTAGAATACTTGAAAATAAACTCCTGTAGCTTTTAATGTATCTCAGAGATAAAATTTGAGAGAACATATATTCTTGTTCCACAAGTAGAATGAAAATGTATTGGAGTTTGCTTGGAAATTAACTCATTCCTCTTATGAAACAGAGATGATTAGGAGAAAGAGAAATCAATGAGTACAAAGTATTATCAGTAATAGTATTTTCATGTGTAAAAACTGAGTTCTTTCTCCAGCACCAGAAAAAAATATGCTGTACTTTAACATAAATCCATAGGCAAAATACTCAACAAAAACATACCAAAACTCTCCAGAATAAAATGACTACATGTCTATGGAAATATGGACATGAAGATATCTTCTGAACTGAACAGTTATTATCCTTACTAAACTCTTGTTTATTTTTTAAAAGAAAGGAAGTGAAACTGCATCATAGGAATTTTAATATAGCACATTCATTCACTACTAAACTCGTTGGCAAAGGTCATCCAAAATTCTCTTTCAAAAACCACTTAGCCAATAAAACTCTTATCTCCTCTTCTCACAAAGGAAACTAAATTTTTGTTCTCCTCTCCCTTTTGAAAATAGCTAATTGAATGAGAGATTCATAATGGGATTCTCTTGCAGTGTCTAAATATTTGGCTTCTGGCCAAAATGGAACAACTCTGAGGCCTAAGAACTTAAAAATTAACCTTATGTTGCAAATAGATGACTTTTATAATGTCTAAAATTACCCAAAGTGCTTAATAGTCTATTCTCAAAATAAGTCACTTTTTCAAATATTAAGGGAAGTAGGACTGGGGAGGAACTCCACGTTCACCTTTCATGGAGAGGACAAGGGCAGGCTAGAAATCCTTTCCCTGTTAAACTCCATGGCATAGCTGAACATCAGCGAATCTAAAAGGAAAAGTTTCACTGCACAGTAACACCCAAAGAATTGAAGGAAGAAAAGAGTGTGACCTGCCAGTCACTCAGCAGAAACTACTGACTATTTAGCAACAAAAATGCAATGCAACTCTTAGAACATGTAATCTTTTTAGTTTGACTGTCTGAAGAAATAATGATTCACCTAGAAAAATTAAAATTTACTTAATTTTATTGAGCGTAAAACTTCTTTGTGCATACTATAAAAAACCATAGCTCACTACTAGTTCACAATAGTATGGGCTACAAGACAGCAAGTCCACGTATGGGTAGACTGAGCTTTAAATTATGGCAATAGAAAGAGCTACCCATTATTAAGTAACATGTGGATACAAGGAAGAAAGTCTCAAACCGACGGTCTGTAGACTTGGAAAGAGATATAGGTCTATCGGAAACCTACAAAAACCTAAACAAACCTGGCCTCTGATTAAGAGCACCCAGCCTATGGATGGCCTCTTCAGGACTGATTTCTTGTACCCGCGGTTTAATCATCTGCGCCAGTGGTAGGCAGAAGTGGTACAGCTATGAATGCAAAGACAAGAGGAAAGTTATGTTAGGAGTGGATGAAGTACCGATTGATTAGACGAGGAAGGAAAGAGACTTCTATGACATGCTTATCATAATACAAAGTCCCCTATGCTTGTCCTTCATATGCACTTGATCCCAAATCCCCACAATGACCTAATAACTACATTTATAACAGTTAAACTCCCTTCCCCTAAAAGAACAGAATCATCACAATGACTGAAACATTGTAAGGATGTATACCAAAAACTTACTATTTACACACTCCCACCATTCACTCTGTGCTAAAACATAAAGTAAATGTGCTTCTTATGCAGCAATTTCTGCATTTTTTACTCAGCCCTCTATCTGGCACATGATCCTTACAAGTCACAGATATATAAATAAAGACTGTGAAGTTCCACTTTTCAGACATGAACAGTTGTGTCATTAGAATTTACCCCAAAATATTCAATAATGATTCCAAATGTCTCATCTTCTTCCTATCCTTTATTCCCAGGGCTACCAGGCCTTAGATCTTCTCATATATGGATATATATTTCTGACCAGCCTAGAGGACATAGAACAAACAACCCTTCCTAAAGCTGAAAAGCTGCAGCGAAACTGGCTCAGAATTTTTTACACTTTCTTTTAAGAAATGGGTTTAGTATTTGAGAGCTGATATTTAACAATTCTGAATATTGAGTAGTGTTTTTTTCAAAGATGAATATTTTAAATGAACTGTATACACTGTCTACTACCATCTATGATGGCTCTTAAACGAAGTACCAAAATACAATCTGAAACATAGCCTATTTTCAAAGAAACATCCAGTGTTCAATGTTTTCTCTAGTCAGATATTAAAATTGTGTGCTTTTCTAAGTCTTTTTTTTTTTGTCTTTGTCTTGGCTGACAGGAAGGTTAGAGCCACGATCAGTGCCCTAATTTTCACAATCATCTTATTTTGCATGCCTGTTCACCTCATTCCCTCTGCTATATTTAGATGATATCTTTTTGTTATATCCTTAATTGCCTTATTTTGCATCATGCCTAATTTCATAAGCCACTTCAAGTCTTTTCAAAAAATAGGCAGAATGTAAATTCTGAGTAGCAAAGATATTTTAGAAGTTATAAAACCTTTAGAAACTCTTAAGAGACTCTGGTGACCTAAATGTAGTCATTTTTAGTTAAAAATTTATAAGATAAAATGATTTTATATAAAAACCACTAAATGAAAAATAGTGATGGCTTTCACTTACAGTTGTATAATCATTAGTAAAAAGATCATAAATATATAAAAGATAAAATCAGCGTAGTATTTTCAAATACTTTTGCACAGCTATTATAGAAAAGATCTATACATTTATTATTTTAAAAAATAGAAATCATGTTAAAATTTATTAATTCTACTCATAAACACATACATAGGGCTGGGGATTTAGCTCAGCAGCACAAGCGTCTGCCTGGCAAGTGCAAGGTTGTGAGTTCGATCCCTGATACCAAAAATAAAATAAAATAAACACACTCCTATTCTCTTCATTTTTAAAGACTAGTTTAACTATCCATTTGTTATTTATACTCTTAAATACTCAGTATCACTTGAGTTAGCTCTTTCCATAAAGTAATAGAGATACCATATTTATTTTGTGAATCATTTTATCTTTTATTTAATGTTCTTTCTTATTAAAAAAGGTTAATAGAGAAAAAAGGTCAATAGAGTTTCTGCCCATAAATTCTTAAAAGAGAGGTTTTTTCCTTCTGATTTTATAAATAAGGAGACAAAATATTCAATAATGTTTCACATCATAGGGAAAAATAAAGTTATACACAAAGTAATTGCTACTCTTTAAAGGTATATAGTAAGTTCATACTATTGCATTTTTCTCTGAAGACAAAACTTGATTTTCTTTTACTATGTTATATCTAAAAATAAATTTGATTATCTTAACAAAAACTCGTTATTTGACACTTCTCTTTGATAGAACAATTCCAATCTATTTATGCAGGCTAAGAAAGCACTTTTGTAGAAATTCAAAAAGAAAATCATTCTTGTAGTAATCAACCCTGGATTTGTTATGATTATTAATAAGCAATTGTATTAAAATCCCCAGATTATGCAATGATACGACTTCATCATTTGTCAAGATGATACAATCATCAGGACAAAATCAATTATACCTCAGTTCAATTTTTAGGTAATGTGAACCAATACTGTTACAAGCAGTGATAAAAAGACTGTTATCAAGAATATTAACAAATGAAAGTTACTCATATTATCTTCACATGCAAAGCTTAGTTCTCAAAAAAACCCCAAATTATGATAGAGTGTTGAAAACAAACAACAAAATATGCTTACTCTTCTACTATTTCCTATCAAATGATATTACACAATCTATAAGAACATCCTATAAATAAGTGCATTGTTAATTACTAAAAAATTGATAGTTACTTTGAGTCTCTCAGACATCTAACACATCATTCAATTACTGTAGAACTTTCAAGGCAGGAAATTCAACACTGAAAGATATCTGTTGCTCTCTGGCATCCTTCCTGGTCTCTCTGAACACATGGGGCTACCAATTTCTCCCTTCTAGTAGAGCCCCACCTCTGGTCTTCAACCAATTTCAATCTTGAGCAGAAGATCTAGCCTAACATTCTGAAATTTAATGAAAATCATTAGTTCTGTTTCTTTTATAACTCAGAACTTTGGAAAATTTCTCTCTCAACCTATAGTTTAGCCTTGATTGAGCCACATGATTTCTAGTATGTATTTATTTGCTCCTTTTATTTCATTTTACTACTTTCCTACTGTGCACTGTACACCAAACCAAGATTCCTATGCCCCGTTCCCTCTGAGAGGGAATAATTATATAAATGGAAAATACCAATTAGGGATCTTTGTTTTTTACTGATTTAGTCCCCAATACAAGGTCCCTTGCTCAGTCTTCTCTGAGCAGGAAGGATTTAGTAAAAGAAGAAAGAAAATGATGAGAACTCTTGACTCCTCTTGTTAGATTTATAAAAATATACAGCCTTTAATAGAAGCAAGTCACCAGTCTGGTAGTAAAGTCTAAGCAGATAGTTAGCAAGCACAACTCACTGTATATATGTAACATTCTCTTCCTGTTTTGTGTAAAATGCAGGTCTGATTAGCTGCCATAGTGCTTTGTGCCAGTCTATTTCTTAAATGATGGCTACAGCCATAGTGACTATTCCATTTCCTCTTGTGCAGTATTAACTTATCACACACCATTCCTGCCTCATTAAGAAGTGGAATCTATTTCTCCGTCTCTTTGAGTTTGACCAAGGTACTACTTTGACAATACAGGAATACAGAAAATGTGATACTTGGTCAGTTTTCATCATAGTTTTTAGTTGGACTACAAGGATCTTATTTATACATGCTGCAAGTCAGTCATTACATTATTCATATGTAAAACTCATACCATAATGCAACAGGAAGCTCTAACCATGCGGTGAGGCCAGGAATACAAAATACAGTGTGGGAAGAGAGAATCCAAGGAGCATCAAAACATCAAATATGTCCATGCACAAGCCATTCTGGATGGCCCACCTAGGAGTACATTCAAACAACTCCAGTCCTAGTTGCTATGTGACTGTGACCACACAAGATACACTAAGTAAAAATCTACCACCTGAACCCAGTGAATAAGTATTGTTTTGAGTCACTGTTTTAGAAGGCTTGTTATAGAGATGATAGAACTATGGAATTCATGGGTTCAAGATTTTATAAAGTCCTCTTCATTGTAAACTTTCATTGAGCATATATGAATTAAGAAATTTAAAATTAAAACTTGCCAAACAATATTTTAAAATATAATGCCACTGAGCAAAATATAAGTGCAAAATGATCAAAAGATTTTTTTTGGAACATAGAACAATAAATTTAAGTACTGTTCAACCTTTCTCATGAACCTGGGTTGCCCCTGTATTTGGGGAATTATTATCCAACTCTCCCCTCTGTTTTCTCCTTCCTACTCTAACAACATACAATCAGTATTCTACCCCCTTCTATGAAGTCAACATTTTAGCTTCTACATATTAGATCATGCATTTTTTGTCTTTCTGTACCTGAATTATTTCATTTCACTTAACATAGTATCATTTAAGCCCAACCATGACTGCAAGTGACAAATTTTCATTCTTTTCAGCAACTCAATAGCATTCCACTGAAGGTATGGATCACAATTTCTTTATTCATGTGTTGATAGATGTTTCCATTGATTCTATATTCTATCTAGTGCTCCAAAAAACCTGGAAGTATAGGTATATACTGATTTCATTTCCTTTGGATGTGTAGCCAGGAGTGAAGTAACTAAATCATATGATACTTCTACTTTTAGCTTTTTTTATGGAATCTAAATTCTGTTTTCCTTAATGACTATAATAGCTTATGTTCCCAACAACAACAATGTATGGATTCCCTTTTGTCTGCATTATTATCAGTAATTTGTTGTCATTTTGATTGTAGCCATTCTAACTGGAATGACTTAACTCATTGTAGCTTTTATTTACATTTTCCTGGTAATCAGCAATGCGAAATATTTTCATATGCTTGTTCACACCCATGTGTATAGCTTTGTTTGGAAAATGTATATGTGGATCAGTTGAACATATTTTGATTGTATTATTTGGTTTTGAGCTTTTTGGTTGTTGTTTTTATGCTTTGTTTTCATTTGGGGGTTTTTTGCTCTAACTTTATAAGTTCTTCACATCTTTTGGAATTTTAATCTGTCAGAGGAGTGATTTGCAAATATTTTCTCCTACTCCACATGTTACTTCTCCCATCTGTTGCTTCCTTTGCTATGCAGACTGCTCTGAGTTTGACAGTCCCACTGGATTGCTTGTACTTTTGGTCATGCCCTAAATATCACTATCTCTATGACATCTTGAAGTGTATTACCTATGTTTTCTTGCAGGAGTTTTACAATCATGAGTCTTATTTTGCATTCAGTTTTTTATCTGTTTTGTGTGTATTCTTGCATATAGTGAGAGATAGGAGTATAGTTTCATTCTTGTGCACAAGGATATCCAGTTTTCCAACACCATTTATTGAAAAATTTCTTCCTGCAATGGTTGGAGGTGATTTTGTTGAAGATTGGGTAAGTATAGATGCATGAATTTATTTCTGGGAACCAATTTCTCTTCCTTTGGGCTGCATGTCCATTCTTGTTTCTATGCAGTAGTATTTTGTTAACTACAACATATACTATGTTTTCAGGTCAAATATTGTGTTGCCTCCTGTTTTGTTTCTCATACTCATGATTGCTTTGACTACTCATGGCCTTTTATAATTCCACATGAATTTAGAATATTTTCTATTTATCTGGAAAATGTCATTGACACTTTGATAGAGACTGCATACATCTATCACATTGTGTGGTATATATGCACACTTTTACAATATCACTTCTTAAAATCCATGAAGATGGGATGCCTTTTCATTTCTTTGTCTCCTCTTAAATTTTATTAATCTGTATTTTCTAATTTTCATTGAAAAGATAATTCACTGTCTGGGTTAAATTTATTCCTTGACAATTTTTGAAGCTTATGTGAACAGTATTTCTTTTCTCAGCAAGACCCTTATTGTTGTATACAAGCAATACTGATTTTTGTACTGATTTTGTTTTCTTCAACTTTACTGAATTCATTTACCAAAAAACCTAAAAGGTTTTAGTTTTAGCTTTTAATAGTCTTTAAATTATTTTGTATGTCAAATCATGTCATCTGATATCGGGCCCTGACCTAGATCCCTGATCTCCCAAACGAGTGTATAGCAGAGGTTAAAATGAGACAATTAATATGATTTTTTAGGGCTCCTAGAGGGTCAAAACCCTTTAATTAAGCGCGCGACTCTGAGGACTAAGACAAAGACTTCTCTGGATCAGTCCACTTTTTATAGGTCCAAGGACAAAGGGTGGAGAAACTGAGGAAAGCGCAGGAAATGAGCAGGACCTTGGAAGTCTCTTCAAAGACTTCTCCAAGTAGTAAATTACGCCAATTTAGGAGACCTGTCCTATCTCCAATTGACATTTATGGTAGGAGTGAGACTGCAGGAGTGAAATTCCTCCAGCTGCAGTCTCTATCTTGTTAATTAGTGTTGGAGCCAAGTGTCCGTAGCTGTGGCCTTATCTTGCCCTTTGAGGTATCTCTGGCCTCACAGGTCACTACAGGCCTCAGCCAGGACCAGTGATTCATAGAGGTTCACTTACTATGAATCAGCTCCCGTTGCCAGGCAAGGGGCCGAGGCCTAGGACAGACTCACAGATAAACATAGAGAGCCAATTAGTAAAATTTAAATCCTGCTCAGAGCTGATTCCTAGTGGTCTCCAACTATCTGAAAATAGTATAAGCTGACTTCTTCCTTTCCTATCTAAATGCATTTTATTTCTGAAGTGTCTGATCAATTCACAAGGTTTATAGACTTTGCATACAAAGTTGAATAAGAGTCATAAAAGCAAATATTCTTAGATAGCCATGTCTTATTCTTGATCCAAGGGGAAATAATTTCAATATTTCTCCATTCAGCATCATTCCAGTTGTGTTTGTTATATTTAGTCTTTATCATATTGAGGTAAATTCCTTTGATACCTAAATTATTAAAGGTTTTATCATGAATGGATTTTAATTTTTTCAATTTTTTTGATATTAAGATAATTGTATGGTTTTTGTCCTTCATTTTGTTAATGTTACATAATATATTGATTGATTTGTACATGTTGAACCAACCGTATGCTCCCCATGTATCATAGTCATAGCCATGATTTATAACCTTCTTTATGTGCTATTGGATTCAGTTTATTTGGATTTTGCTGAGGATCTTCACATCTCCATTCAAAGAGAATTGAGGTGTAATTTTTTTCTGTTAGATCTTTATCTGGTTTTAGTACCAGGCCTTATAAAAAGAGTTTGGAAAGGTTATCTACCTCTGGAATCTTTGGAATATTTTAATAATCATTGTCAGTTTCTGTAACAGTTACAATTCATCAGTGAAGCTATCTGGTCCTGGGATTTTTTCTTTTCTTGGAGATACTTTATTACTGGCTCAATCTTATTACTCATTACTGGTCTGTTCAAGTTTTCTATCCATTTCTATCCATTCATGGCTCCCTTTTGTTAGGTTATATGGACTCAAAAATGTATCCATGTGTTTTAATCTTGAATTTTTGATGTATAATTATTCATGACCCTTTGTATCTTTATAGTACAAGTTACAATGTCAGCTATTTTTTATTCTCTTATATATTTGTGATTTCCTCCTTTATTCTCTATCAACCTATGTTTGTTCATTTTATTTTTTCAAAACTTTTTTTTTGTATTTTGATCTATTTTGTTGATTTTTGCTCTGTATTGATTTCTGCTATATATTTCCTTCTTTCAACTAACTTTGGTTTGGCTGTGTACTTTCCCCTCCAGTCTTAAACTTACGTCATTTTTAAATACAAGAGTTTATGATCAGAAACTCCCTTACACTTTCCCTTGATGTACCCTATCAATTTTGATGCACTTCTTAATTTATTAAAATAGTGTTTAATTTTCCTTCATATGGATTTAGGTTTCATTTAGATTTTGTTAATTTAAGAACATATTAATTTTCATATACTTGTACAATTTCTAAAATTCTCTTGTTGATTTCAACTTTAATTTCATTATTATCTTAGAAGATATATGATACTGTGTTTATACTTGAACTATATCAAATTTTGTTTGTAGCCTAACATGATCTAGCCTGAAGAGGGTGCTATAAGCTAATGAGAAGAATGTGTATTTTGCATCTGTTGGGTAAAAGATTCTGTATACATTCCTTAGGTCCATGTTTTACAGTACAGTTCAACTAATATTTGTTGATTTTTGTGTGGATTTTCTCCCCATTGATGACAGTGCTGAGGCCCCCAACTATTGTGTTAATGTCTTCTCTCCCTTTAGATCTAGTATTTTCTGTAAGTAAGTGTTCCATCACTTGGTGCATATAGATGTTAAATTGTTATTTCCTCTTGCTGAGTTGATTCCATAATCATACAATGACCTTCTTTGTGTCATTTTATACTTTTTATTTTAGATCTATTTACCTTATGTGAGCATAGTTACTTTTGCTAGTTTTGTTTTCTGTTTGCATGGTTAATTTGTTTGTTATTCCCTCACTTATGGTCTATATGCAATTTATGAGTGAAATAGGTCTCCTATAGGCAGCATGTTGTTGGATCTTTGTTGGATGGTTTTTTAGGTGTTTCATTGTCATTTCTTTTTAAAATCATTTCAGCCAGTCCAAATATTTAGTCTTTATATTCAAGATTATTTTTGTAAGGAGAGAGATAGTCTTGTCATTTTGTTGTTGTTCTTATCAGTTTCCAGTTTCTTTGCATATTCTTTATTCTGTTCTTCCTTTATTGTTGCTCACCTTTGTGGTTTGGTGATGCCTATATATTAACAAAACGCAATTCTTTTTCTCTTTTGTGTAACTGTTTTACTAGTGAATTTTGTATTTCTGCATATTTACACGATGATAGCATTTTTCCAAGGCTGATATGTGGGTTGAGCTGTTCAAAGAGGTTTCTAGGGCTATTAGAGGCTGGATAGGTCCAGCCAACTGGTATTTAGGGTCAGGATTGCTAAGCTCAGGTAACAATTACCTGGCTGCCTTACAGAATCTCTGGTAGGTAGGGTCTCAAAGTGACACTATACAGTTGAGTATTTTTGCTTTATGGTGTCATTGTGAGACTCTACCTACCAAATATACTCAACTCTAGAATTTATGTTTTATTTTGTTGCTTTGTGAATAGCCTCATAAACTCCTTACCTATTCTGTGCTGTCTCTTCTATTCATTCTTTCTCAGTATATGTCCCTGATCTTTGTGGGTTTATAGTCCACATCATTCATAATTATGATAACTGCAATAACACAGTTTCTTTATTCTCCACATTATACTGTAGAGTGACAAGAATAAAATTTTGGTTTATATCCAAGAAAATGGAAATAAAAATTGTAATAATTGGTATATATGCATGAAACTACGTTTTTAAAAGCTGCACATTGGCTGGCTGTGTTGGTACATGCCGATTATCCCAGCTACTCAGGAGGTGGAGGCAGAAGAACTGCAAGTTAGAGGTCACCTTGGGCAATTTAGCAAGATCCTGGCTCAAACAAAAAGCAAGTCTGAGGATATAGCTCAGTGGTAAAGTGTTCCTTAGTTTGATTCCCAGGGCCAAAAAGCAAAAGCAAAACTGCATGCAGTATTGGTCCAACTGAGTTTAAGTCATGAATAAGTGTTTACTGAGGCTCTCTATACCATGTTCTACATGTGGGAGACTTTGTATAGTGAACATTATGAATAATGACCCTGCTTTCCCAAAGCTTGCATTCAGGGTGAAGACAGTAAACAACTAAACAAATACATAAGCAGTATAATTTTATAATTTTTAAAAATAAATGATAACGATAGAGAAAATAAAGGTATTAAGTATCACTGCTAGTCCACTATATCAAATATTCATTAAATTTACTGAGTTGCTGATTCTATATAAATTTGAAGTATACAAAAATCAATTCAAAATTATACAAGTGGAAAAAAAGGCCCATCAAATAGACACATGAGATGAAATACAGTGTTTTTGTTATTTCTGTTTTGGGGAGAAAATGATATCATACAGCAGGAGGCTAAGTGAAGGAGGGCTGGGATCTCTCTCAAGGGCACTACAGCTGTGTACATTCTCTGAAAGTACCCCAAGCTGGGCTCAGAGTTGGGGGACAGTGGTACATTCTTCTCCAGGAACAAATATTGTACGTTTGTGGTAGACAGCTGGAAGCCTCTTGGTTACACTTTCCTTACTGAGTGAAATCTGTCTTAGTGCAGAGGTGATCTTGACTGGAAAGGTGGGATAGCAAATGCTGTAGAGCTTCTTCATTTCTTTAAAAGATCATACTGTACCCCCTTGCTCCATGACATCTCTTAACACACCGCACTGCACCTCAGGGATTGCTACAAATACTCTAAAGAATATCTGTTTCTTCTTCTTCCTCTTTCTTCCCTTTCTACCTTCTGTGCAGAGGGAAGCAGCATCACCTATCATGAACTGTAATTTGTGAAATCATGATATTAATAATCCCAGTTCCACTACTTGACAGTATAAAACCTTGGAAATATTTGTTAATCTTCTTGTGCCTCAGTTTTCTCATCTGTACAAAAGTAGGTACAATAATGATGATTACCTCCAAATGCAGCAAGGAGAATTAAAGATCACAACAGTTCCTGGAAGTAACAGGGTCCATATAAGTGTTCCTTTTATTATTTTTCATCTTATTCATTGTATTAGAACATTTGATTGATTGCAGATTAGCTATAACAAATTCTGGTACCAAATGGATTTCAGTAGTCAAATATCCTAAATTGTCCTTTGAGATTATGTAAATGAAAATGTTCATTGATAGTATTCTAAGTAGTGACTACTCTTCTTATCAAAAGCAAGCACGACAGTTTATTTCAAATTCATTGTGTGATGCTTAAGGGAGATATCCAAACCCAGCACTGTCAAATTCAGCTGAAACAGTGAATGAGAGCTTTGCCTCATGCAAAACGAACACCATCTAAGCTCATTTGATGAGTTTCAGCTGAACTTTCAGGTTTTTTTAAAAGAAAGTAAAGCTGTCCATTGAAATGTACTTTGCCTGGTCAAATACTTGATGCTGTAAGAAGTAGTCACAAAAGTTGAAGGCAATTAAGACTGAGATTCCCCTCTCCATCATTCAAGAAACCAAGCACCAGAAGACAGCTTTGTAACAGAACATGGTATGAATGCTATATTTGTAGTTTATGCTTCATGATTCAATGCTTCTTGCTGCTAACTACTGAGTTTAGAAGACTATAAAAAGAATACTACTAACCATAATAGTCCTGTTAGTTCTTTATCCAGTATTAATTGTTTTCTTTTGCTTTTGTAACTGAATTCTAGTTTAAAATATACTGACTATGTATTACATTTTACCTTAAAATATTTATTTTCCTTTTCATATAATGCCAAAAATCATTCCACTGAATTTTGACATTGATTGTAATTCTCCATTTTCCTTCCTGCATAAATCACTCTCATAATTTATCTTTTAAAATTTCCAGTCTGGGCTCCTTTAAAGGAGGAAAGAAGGTACTAAAGAGGCAATGAATGTGTGTCTTTTCACAGTTTGACAATTTTTTCAGGCTCTCATAATTGTCTTTTTATATCTAATGCAGGAACACTTCCTTAAATAAAAATTGCCTTCATGATGTATTTCCAAAGCATGAGTCTTATTTTCATAGAAACAACTACTTCGCTTTTTCCCACCTTAGTATTATGAATTTAGATATTTAGTCATATCACATAATCAGAGTAAAATGTTTGAATACACAGTTTGGGAAGAATTATAAATAAGTTTTGGTAAGCAAAAATCTTTCAAATGAAATAATTTGGCTAATTGTATTTGCAAAGAGCTTTATGGCTATCCAAATACAGCACTTTATTTGGTGTGGTATGCCTGTAATCTCAGCACTTGAGAGGCTGAGGCAGGAGGATTGTTGCAAGTTTGAGACCAGTCTGGGCTACAAAGTGAGCTCAAGGCCAGCTTGAACTGCATAGTGAGACTCTGTCTCAAAAAGACAAATAAAAATAAGAAAGATACAACATATTTGTTCATCTTCAAAATCTTTCATAGAAATAATGGCAAATGTATTCTTTAAAAATACCATATATAATAAAAATGTACATTCATATATATATATATATATATATATATATATACACACTTTGATCCTGAGGATTATTGTTATTATATTATCAGTATTCAAGAGATACTTACATTCCCTGTCTCTAGGAAGACAAGGAGCTGTAATGGATTGAACAAGGTCCCAAGAACTCATTCCTGTCTCTAGTATCTCAAAACATGACTCAGTTTTGAAATACTATCACTATTAATGTAATTAGTTAAGGAAGTCATGTTAGAGTAGGGTAAGTCCATCATCCAATATAACTAGTGTCCTTATAAAAAAAGGAAAATTTGAGGACATGCACACCATGCCAGAATGTAGAAAGATAAAAGTAGACATGGAGGTAATACATAGGCTAAAGAAAGAAAAATATTTCTATCAAACTACTGCAAAATAGAACAAAGAAGGAACAGATTCTCTCACATAGCTCTCAGAAGGATCTAAACTGGCCAACACCTTGATCTCAGATTTCTAGCCTCCAGAACTGTGAAATAATAAAGTTCTATTGTTTATTCCTCTCCATTTGTGATACATTATCATGGAATTCTGAGGAAACTAACACAGTCACTCTTGGGGCCAATTTATCCATAGGTTTCAGTAATGTTAAGTCTGATTTATGCCAGTTCCTATTTGTTTCATATTTTGCCAAACTTCTTTCATATTTGTTAGATCTTTTCTTGTCTTGAAAATCTTTCTTCACACAGTATTCTGTCAAGTTGTTTCAACTCTAGTTTATCTTAGAATATATTTCTAAACATAATATGTTACCTAAAATTGAAACTGGTACGTGGGCTGGCTAATACAAACACAGTAAAAAGTGAGTCACCCTTTTCTAAGATGTGATTCTTTCTAAATCAAAGTGACAATTTCTATAGCCACATTAAATTGTTCATTTCCCCTAAACCATGTTTCCATATTCTAGACTTTATTGCAACTGATTGGTCAGGTGGGAGGCGGCAAGGAAAGAGGTAGGTAAAATTTAAGTGTTTATTCCTATGAAATTTCATTTTGTTGTTCTACCCTATTTGGTTGGGCTCAAAACTTAAGGCATTCGTTTAAGTCACCAGTAAGCCTGTTGAAATGTACAATGAAAGGACACACCCCTAGTCACATTATCAGAAAACTTTGCCAAGCCACATTCATGTAGTAAGTGAGCATCTAGGATATCCTTTATCCATTAACTACCAAGAAACATAGCTGCCCTAGCACCTCACCCATGTCTCTCTATACATTCAATGAAACTTTCAGTTACTTTAATAAAACCCAGATAATATTTCCATTTCTACCCTTCACCTGATCTAGAAGCCCAGCATTCCTCTCAAAAGGAAATAAAAAGAAATGGAGCTAGTTCAGCATCACTTGTTCATGAAGAAACCAGGCTTGAGCTTAGTGATTACAGCTAAGTCATCTAAGACGCATCTTCATCTCTTAAGAAGCGGGTTCCCAAATTTAGCTGAAATCATATTCAAGTCATTATGTGGCTTTTTCTTTATAAATCTAAATGCACTTCAAATTTTAACATTGTAATACTTCAATATAATCATGATAAAGTTAAATCTTTCATTTTAGAAATTGCCTAAAGGAGGAATAAGGAGTATGTATGTTATTTCTAGCTTAGAGTACTAAAATTGCTTCAATCATGTAAACGGAAGCCTCTAGATGTGCTTTTGAAAACATGTGACTTACTTTAGAATTAACTTGGGACTTCCGTGTACTCTAACACTTTCTGTCCTCTTCCTTTATTTTCATTGCAATATTTATCACTTGGCATTACAGATATCTGTTAATGTTCATACTGTACATTCATGTTGATAGAATGTAAAATATGCTAGAGTAAGAAATTTCCCTGTTATTTTTGCAGTTATATGACCAAAGGTTCATAGAGAGCATGATTCACAGTAACTTCTCAACAAATATATGTTGAGATAGTGATAAAATACACAATCTCAAAACAAAAAACAAACCCACAGGTTAAGAGACAGATAAGAGAAAATATCAGGTAAAAGTAATAGTTGAAATAAAATTCATCTAGACACAGTACAACATTAAACATAAAATTAATTAAAATTGCATTCAATATTTTAGATGTTTACTGTTTTAGAGATATCCATAAGTATAAAATAATTTAATTCAAGAACACTACATATCACATAAATTGCTTAGTAAAATCAACTCAACTATCACAAATAAATGTCCCACTTCCCACTTATTAAATGAATTCTTTCGTTAATTCAAAGATCACAGTAAGACTTGACCAGGGAAAAACCTCTGTGCTCCCCGCATCCCACCTCTTACACCTCATCTCCATGCTCATAGCGCCATTCTGGCCTTCATACTTCTTACAGCTTTGATCTAGAATATTCCCAAATAGCTTTATGTGTTCAGGGTTTTTGAGGGGAGGCGAATCACACGGGCACTGTACCCACTGGTGGATTCATCCGCTGGTGAGTTCCGTGCTGAGTGTGCTGTTGGGAGACAGGGCCAAGGCGGAAGAGGTGGGGACAAGACCTAAAAGGGTATTTCCCCCCTTCCCCAGCTCTTTCCTTGTCTGATTCCAGATGGCTGTGACATGAGCAGCTTTTCTCTGTACTGTCCCTGCATTTCAGCCTGCCAATTATGGACTGAAGCCTCTGTAACCATGAGTCAAAATAAAGCTCTCCTTTAAATTGTGGGTGTCAAGGTGGGTGTGGTGAATCCCAGAACTTGGGTGGCTGAGGCTGAGTTTGAGGCCAGCCTGGGCTACATAAATGAATTCAAGCACAGCCTAGACTACATAGTGAGATCCTGTCTTTAAAAAAACAAATAAATAAAAGTTGTGGGTATCAGGTATGACAAAGTGATTGCAACAATTCTCTTACATATGCCTTTATCACCAGTTATAAATAATTATCTTTTATAATCAGAAAAAATTTATAACTGGTGAAAAAGACATATTATATAAATGAGTAGTTTTTAAATAAATTTCTGTTTTGGGCTTGGTTTGGTTTTCTGCTCCAACTTTTTTCTTGATTTACATTGTTAGCACTTTATGTAATAGTCCTTAGAAATACGTAGTGCCTTTGAATGACACAATATTACTTTCCTACTCAAACTAAGAGTTTCATGATTCATTTAGAAAACAAAAAAATGTGACTTTATTGAAGATTTCCATACACTATATGTACAAGAAATCCTTAGACTCCTCTCTGTGAAATGTGTGAGAACACACAGATACTACCTTAATTAGGTGCACAAATTGAGCCAGCCAGATAAATTGATTTATAATAAGCAGCTAATGGATATATAATATTAATGAATTTATTCTAGTGTTAAGTAAACAACCTTCCAATGTGAAAGGACTTTACAGTTTACAAAATACTCCCACACAGCTTCAGTTCTGATGTGAGTTACTTCAAAAATATATGCCACTTTTCAAATCCAAGTTTCTCCAGTTTCTTCAGTTTCTCCAGCCTTCTCATTAGTAAAACAATTCTTGTAAGGTTGAGCCTTCAAAAAGTTCCATCTGCCACTAAAGAATGAGTTCTTCATGACAGCAGCGTTTGTAACACATTTCATAGGCGAGAGGAGGAATATATAGTTTGGAAGGACAGAAATGAGGTACTGAAATTAAGGGCTTAATCTATTGCTATGAGATCAAAATCTATCGCTTCTTCTTCTTCTTCTACTTCTAATACCTTCATCCACACATCGTGACTAGGAACTTCAAGAGTATTGGCTGATCATGGCAATTTAGACCTCTGTTCCATAGGAGGTCTAAGGCATTCTAGGTGCTCTTACACCCCTTCTTAGAAGGAATTATGATAAAATGATGCTGAATAGTGATTAATTCCAGCAGAACCAGACAGCATACAGTGATGTGAATAAACAAATATCTTTCTCCTCTTATTTATAAATCAGGTCATAATTGCAGTAAGAAACACAATAAGAAAACAAGCCCACATTTTCTATGCCACAGTAAGAAGAAACCATACAGGAGAGGTTATAGCTATTTATTTCCTTCCGACTCTTACCTTGATAGATGTTAGTTTATTACACAGGTAAACAAGATTTAAAGCAAGAAAAAATGGTTTTATTATGGGGCATTTTACTCAACCAGTGAAAAAACAGGAAATAGTATTAGTATTGAAAAGTGCTGATGAGAAAATGTATTTACTTATCCATAAAGCTTATTTCAAGGTTTTCTATTTTAAAATAGCATTGTTGACCTGTCTGCCTTAACTTTGCCTTTTGGTAACTTATTTAAAGAAGATAATTTAGTTGCAGTAATCTAAGGTAATGTTTACCATTGTTGTTTACATTTAACACATTATAGTTATGCGAAAAGTTGTTTTACTTTGTCTTGTTGAGATACTGGTTATGTTCTTTTAGTTTTAAACTGGTCAACTCTGTACGACTTAAGCATTCCAGAGTAGACCATCCTTTTTTCAGAACTCAAAAGTGCAATAAGTGCACTCAAAATGCAATAAGGAAATAAACATTATAGAACTGATCACCGGTGAAATAAAACTAAAAATTTCAATTTCTCAATCTAACAACAACATAAATATAACTGACTGCTTTACTCATCTTTAAGATTGCAAAATACTCTAGAGAAAATTCAATCCAAATTTTATTACAAAAGTAAAGTTAATAAAAATAATTAGGAAAGATTTAACAAAGATGATAGTATCAACTTTTGTGTCTATTCTTAAAAGAAGGAAAGGCTTATGTTTCAATTTTTATTTTGCTTCCTTACCAATAAGTATTTTATTGTTTTGGAAAATATATGGATCCTATGGATATGCTGTCATGAATGAGAATTTCTTGATGGAAATTCAAGTCATCATGTTAGAAAGGTCAATAAGGAAATCACAGTTATCTCTTTGCTTCCAGCTGGCATTTATTTTTCAGATTTCCTTAAAAGTTAGGCTCAAATGTTTCCAGAAATAGATATTTCACCTTAGCAACAAAATCTCTTACAATCAGGGGAGCACTGGGAAAGAATACAGGCTTCACAGTCAAAGAGATGTGAGTGACTAGAAGGAAGAAATTCAAAGAGGAAAGAAAACCACAAGGACTGTTAGCAAGCAGGATTTAAAGCACAGAAGCCAAAAAGGAAAGAGACGTGGGTGGAAAATGGAAAACGACATGTATATCTTGTTACAAAAATTAATTTAATTTTTTATTCTATGGTGTACTTTTTTTCAAAAGATTTATTAGACCATTTAATATTATTAAATGTTTAAAGTATCTTAAGGGAAAAATTATCAAGAGCTTTGCTAACATTTCAACAAAAACTACACTTATGTTTCATTGTTACCTAGTTTGTTTTCAAATTCATTGTCAGGTACAGCTTGATAAAATACCTCCTTGTGTTAGAATCTAACTGACCATGCATGAAGAAATACCTTATCACATCATGTTCTTGGAGAAGGCTAAACTGAACCCGAATGCTTTATTAAAGTGATTTTCATAAATTAGCTACAAGGTAACTTTACAATCTCATGTGTTAGAAATTATCCACAAATCCCATAATATAGGAAACAATAAGTAAATTTTCCTATACTTTTGAGAATTATCTCTTATAGAACTATGACAGTGAAATTGCATACTATAAGGCAGACATTCTATTAGCTTATGTTATTTCACTAAATAAACTTTTTCTTTTCCAGTAGAGAGGAAAGGAAAAATCCTTTTGCTTAAAGTATCACCTGCAGTCATTCGACCTTGCAAAACCCTTTCTTGGATGAGATGTATTTATGCAGCTTTTCACTGTAGTACATTTAGTTAGGATTAAGAGTTCTACAGAAATTCAATGACACAAAAAACACGTTTCCCTATCCTTGTAGCAGTCATGCAATGACATGGAGTGGTATTATTTGTATGACCTTGTAAACCTAATTTCTAAAATTGGTGAGATGCTAGCTTGGCACTCAGTGTGTTTAGTGCCTAATAACATGCTGTCCTCACCTTTCAATAAGTGATTCCATTCCATTTTATTTTTTTACAAAGCGGATCTGAGATAAGGCAAATACTGTCTGAGCATCCATATGCATGAAGACCATCTATATTACCTGTCATTATGAAAAAAAATAGACTGCTAGTAGAAAATCATTCAGATTTGTTTCTGAAGACACAGTAGGATAGTAGACAACGCACAAAAGCCCTCTTCCTGTCTTTGACTCTGTTATAATATACCAAACAAATTTGAAGAGCTGGCAAGTTCTTCTAAGTGCCAACCAACAATGTTGCTACTGACAGTTGAAATTTTGGAGTCTTGAGTTGTAGACATTATCTTTCCAGGGTTCTAGTTGTCACTCCACCAAACAGTGAAGCATATTAATCTGATCCATATTGTTTGATAAAACTGTGAGTAATTATCATCCTATCACCCCAATATTTATATCAGAATAATTTATGAGGTGGTATTGCTTAGTTAAAAACAATAGCTAAAGTTTTTAATTAGGGGTAAAAGAGTATATATGATACATAAAAAATATCAGACATCCTTTCAGTTAGGGATTTGAAGCATTTGGACAACCACCAAATATGTAACTCACATGTAATTTTACTGTCTTAAGGAGTAAACAACTTGAAGTCCATTCATTCTATCCCTAGAGACTCACTTAAATTGTTCATATTATTTTGTATTTTGTAAAGACCTATTACCCCATTTTCATAAAGAAAGGAATAATGAATTCCCATAAGTGGGAAGTATATAATCTCAGAATAAAACACAGCCTTCTAAATTAAGTAATTTTAGACTCTTTAAACACTCCCTACATTATCCTTACACTATATTCTCACTACATCACAAACTGGTAAATGAAAATACTGGTCATCCCCCATAGATGAGAATTTGGAAAATACTACTTGAAGTGTTACTTCATAAACAACAGAAAAACCTTTTAACATTTGGTGAAAATTAAGGCTTATAATTTCTGTAGTATGTGGTTATATTCCTGAAAGAGTGACTTACCTGCTGTTGCCAAACCCAGTGACAGATTTTGACACAAGCTGTGAAAGAGGCATCTGTGTGACTAATGGCCTGGCACACACATTTACTTGGTGGCTGAGTGCCAGTGTTTTATCTGGATGGTTGGCATCAGACACAAATGTTTCTACTTTAGCAATTCCTGAATGGGGCTCTGAAAAAAAAAGTAATTCCTATGTATTCCATCTCCTTTTCAGCCTCTTTTTCTTCCTCACCAAATGCTTCTCATTTTAGTCCCCTAGAAAATCTCCTCACCTGCAGAACAGAAGATAAAAAACATGTGCCCTAAGACTTAGAATATCTGAGCCCTGATGAACAGTGACATAGGAGTGAAATATATCATGGCTTGGATTTCAGTAAATGTCATTGAAGCCTAGAGTTAGCATGGGACCCAAGAAATTATTCTCTGCAAATCAAGTGAGTCCCTGGAACTAGTACCCTTCCAGTTTCAATTAACCACCTCTCCTTTGAAGATTTTTCTTGCCTTTTCCCATCTTACCCCATTCAATGAATAAATCAGTTAAAGTCAAAGAAGGTAAGATTGTACATGTAATTAGGTCTCACAGTAAATAAGGTTAACTCCTGAATACACTGCAGAAATGGGTTACAGCTTTAGCACCGTAGTAGAAAGTAACTCAATGGCTCTGTCAATTGTGATTCAGTATCACTGCGTTCATAAATAAGCCAAACGGAAAGAAGAACACATTCTTGCCTAGTACTGACAAGAGAGATAAATTTCTCCTGCACACCCTTCTCATAAAGAAAAAAGTGTGTAATCTAATGAAGAGTCATTAGCAACAGCCTCACAGTAAACACACTGAATATCAAAGGTCTGTTCCTTCTAATATCACTCACTGTAAGCTTGTGGCAAAATGTCACTTCACGATCTGGCAAGCTCCTGCCCAGAAGGACCAGTGCTCCAGAATTTTTGCTTATTCAGCTTAGATGGAGTAGATTTAAGAGTAGTTGGTGAACTGACAGAATGTCGTATGTCCTTCAGACAATCCTTCATAAATATTGTTTCTCCCAGCTGAGCTTCCGATAAGTGTTGAATGGCAGTGAGTTGAAGATTATATTCCCTGACAAGTACCTGGAATACAGCTATTCTGTTTTTCCAGTTAAGTGCAAAGCCGTATGTTTTAACAACTCCTCAACCCAGAGACCGATTGACATTTTCTTATGAAAGCTGACAAGTCTGACAAGAACAAATACTTGAAGAGAAAGCCACTCCATCTGCACACGGAGATAAACAAGGCAGTACCTATGGGTAGGGCCAAAATTCTTTGCAAAAACCAATTACTCTTCTGTTCAAAAATAAAAGGATGATCAAAGTGCCAAATACCAGTGCCATATGATAAAAGCATAATAATTTTAGGCTAGATTAATTTTAACAAAATGCATGCCCACTTGCAAGAATCAACTTTTGTTCCACTCTGCTTCTACCATCTGCCTCTAAGGACATCTCATTTCCATCTATTCCAAAGGGAGGTGAGTGCTTCTCAAACCAAAAATCTTTTGTGCCCATTCTTCTAATGAATGAGGCAATCACTGTGATAAGAGAATGAAAAATCAGAAAACAGACTGGCTCCCCCCACCTTATATATGCTTGCTTGTAAAAGAATGGAGAATAGAGACAGAGTTGAAGGTTATTCCTATGAGAAAAATTGCAGCAATTCCTTTCTTTCTTCCTTAAGATTCTTTTTTCTTTCCTCTTTCTGAGTCTTTGGCCCAGACACCTGAGGTGAAAGAAATTGAGATAGTGCTGGCTAGAATTTATGCCTCTACAAAAATTCTGGGATAGGCAAATTATTCTTTCATTTTAATGAATGCAGTTTCCTTATTTTACTGCTGTTAAAACAGGCAAAAATATGTTGTCCATTGGTTCAGCATAATTCACCAAAATCCCATCTAGCAATTTGGAACAAAAGTCTTCTCTGTCAGCTGGTTCTCTATACACATATTGCCCACAGAGACTTCAAGAGCAACTCACTGATCAAAGACGATATATTGTATATAGATATGTACACAAACATAATGGCCTGTAATGGTGAATGGAATAACAGTGTTTGTACTTGTTATTCCTTGGGAAAATGTCAACTTGCAATATACCAAGAAATAACTTTCAAATGGATAACCTAACAAATATAATTATCTATACTTTGAGGAGAGTAAAGGGAAGTCCTTACTAACAATGGTTGGGGGCATCCCACTTTCAACATTGGATATAACATCCAAACATGGAAACAACAGACTTAAATAACACAATACCAAATGAACCTCAACGACATACAAAACATTTTGCTCGACATCAGCATAACAAACATTTGCAAGCATAAATGGAGTATCTTCCAGAATAAATCACACTTTAGGTCACAAAAAACTCTTCATAAATACAAGAGACTCAAATAATATTAAGTATTTTCTCAGATCACAAGTAAAAAACTAGAATAAGAACAGTATTGTGGTGGTTAGGGTGCAATATTAACTTGTAGGGTCAGAGAGGCTTCCACCTAGATTTCAAAGAAAGGCCTGGAAGTCCTGAAAAAGAGCCCCTGAGAAAGCAGTGCATCAAAGTGCAAACAAAGTCAAAGGTGGCTGGAGACCCCAAGGAGCTGAAGATGCCAGCAAGATGGAACCTCTGCAGAAAAACCTGCATGCCGTGAATGGAACTGGCTCATAATGAAGTCATGTACATTGCGACCAGAAAGCTCATAGAAATGGGGTGACACAGCCCTTGTATCAGTGCCACCATACCAGATATAGAGTTAAAGGAACTCCTTTTTTGTCCTGCTGGATTTCAGTCTTGTTTTGGTTGTATTATTTTCTATCACTTCATTCCTCCCTTTTGAAATGTGAATGCTTATGTACCCCGGACCTTGGAATTATGGATTTTTTTTTTAATTTCTTACAAAGGTCCACAATAGAAAGTTTGTATTGAGTCTCAGAAGAAACTGACTTGAACTTTTGAAAAAATGCTAGACTCTGGGGGAAGGAACTATTGCATTTTGATTATATGAGAGACAGTTTCATTATGAACTTCCTATTTGCTTTATTTGTAGATTATGTGCTGTTTAAGGAAATGTGGTTGGGTATCATGCTGACACTGATGGAATGTGGTGGGTTAGGGTAGAGGATCCACTTGAATGCCCTTGGAATCTGCTTAGAGAGTTCTCAAAGCACACATCTGAATGAGTCTGGAAGGGTCAGGGAGGCATAGCATTAGGGTCTACATATGTTCCATGGCCTCTTTCTCTCCGGAGCTGTTCCTCTGTTCTACTTCGCAGCAATGGACTAAGCAGCTTTGCCCTACCATATAATTTGCACAGGATGTTACTGCCTTAGAGCCTGCCTACCATTTTACTGAACTTTCTGAAAACACAAGCTAAATTAAATCTCTTCTCCTTAAATTTAGGGTGTCAGGTAATGTGTCTCAGACAACAGGAAAGCTGACTAATAAAGATATCTAATGTTTGGGGCAATTTAATTAGAAAAGAAAAAGTGGGGAATTCACAATTGTTTACAAATGAAATAATTCTAGGATCTCCCTCAGTAAATTCATGAATTGATAAGCTATGTTCTAGAATTTGTTTGCAATTCCACTTAACAGCTAAACTTATATCTTATCACATTAATTTATTGAATACAAGCATTTAAAAGACCACTGGCCCAATGCCTAAAGGCAAAGACTCTGTTTTGTATTCATGCCCACTTGCTACATGACTCGCTTCCCCATTTGATTTCAACTTAATCAATTTTGCCTGAGCATTTACACTGGTAATCTTATTGGTTGACCATAGTTCTGTCCCAATTCATTCCCACCTTGTGAGTTCCCATTTTTCCCTATCTTGGACCCATCTCACCTTGAAAAGGCAGGGTCCTCAGCAACCCTCAGGACTCCTCTGTGTCTCTCAAACAGAAGTTTTCTTTCTCTTGATAAATATATCTCTAAAAAATAGACAATTATTCAAAAGAAAATATTTTAAAATTAAGGGAAAATGTTATACATGCATATACGACTTAATATTTCTGGAAAATGCTCTATTAGCTTTCCTATCACTGAGACCTGATACTGACAATCACAATTTAAAGGAGGATAAGTTTAATTTGGCTTCTGGTTTTAAGGTATTCAGTCCATGGTTACCTGTCTCCAAGGTAGAAGCATCATGGCCAAAAGGCAGAGCAGTTTGTTCATTGCAGCAGCCAGAGAGACCTTATACAGAACTCCAAAGTAACGCCTCCATGACCCACCCAATAAATCCAGATATGTGCTCCACCAATGAGGAGATCCTAAAGCAAACAGATGTTCTACCCTAATTGCCATGTCCTGCACCTTGTCACATACCTCCATAAACCACACTTAATCTTCAAATGAAGAAAATAGCAAGTCCATAATTCTGCCTAAAATAATCCCTCATACAATCAAAATACAACAGTCCCTTCCTTAGAGTCTCAAGAGTTCTAGCATTTATCAAAAGTTCAAGTCAAATTCTTTTCTGAAATTCAAAGCAAATTCTTATCTGTAAACCTTTGCCAGAAGTGAAGAACAAATTACATAATCCCAAGGTATGAGGTATAAGGGAAGCATTTTCATTCCTAAAAGGTAAAAACAGAGAAAGAGGAAACACTTCAACCAAAACAAGAAATAGTAGGACAAAAATTAAGACCTGTAGCTCCATATCTAGTATCTGAGGTACATGGTGGCAAAATATGAATCCCAGAGAATCTGGGTGGCCCCACACCTATGCTCTTACTTGTACCCTCTACCATAGCCTTTCTCTTGAGCTAACTCCAGTCTCAGCTACAACTTCCCTTGGAATATGTTCTACTCTCCTGTTATATCGAGTTTCCTATGGTGTCTACTGTACCTTTGGCTTCATTTCCATAGATTCATAAACTGCTCTCCCAAGGGCACTGTGGCAGGGCTTCAAAGCCTTCCTTTGAAATCTGAGTGGAAGCTTTTCTGACCTCACATTTCTTACATTTTATGTGCTGATAAAACCAGTGTCAGGACAACAGATAAGGTTTTGCTGATTTCTGAGATGCCCTTAGGGCATCTTTCTTCTTCCCATACAAAGTACTATTTTTTAACCTTTTTTAACTTTATTTTTATTAGTCCATATTTGTCATGCATATTGATCACATTCGTCATAGAGAATTTGTTCCTGTAAATAATATCTCCTAATTCTTTTTCTCTATTCACCAGCCCAATCTCCCACTTTTCTACCCCTCCCTATATACAAAAGCTTTGTTTCCATTTTTTTCCTTTGTATTCTCTCTTTTTTTTCCTTTTCTCTTCTTGCTTTCTCCTCTTTTGTTCCCCTTGCCATTTGAACAATTTCTTCCTACTTCTCAGTATCTATCATCCATTTCGGTACTTATATATGCTTTTGGTTTCTCACACAAGAGAAACAATGCAATATTTAAACATATGTTTTATTTATTTCACTTAAAAGAATGGTCTCAAGGTGCATCCATTTACATAAAAAGGGGTAACCTCTTCAGCAACATGTGGTCCCTGCTTTACATATGACTCCTTTTAGACCAAATTTTAAACTATAGAAGTTTTTGTTCCATTTTTCCCCCATATTTTCACTATATATCTGGCTAACAGTAACCAAAAGACCCCATGACACAACCTGAATATTGTGTTGCACTGAAATTTAATATTCCAGACCAATGAGCCTGCTAGTCTTCTCTCATTATCCCTCTAAGTCTCAGAAAATGGGAAAATAGTAGATAAATTTTTTGTCAGAGTGTACTATACATGCTCCTATTACTACTGGCAATAAAGTACCTGTTCCCAAATAAAACCCCTGAGCCTTTACTGTCTCTGTTCCTCTCAGCATTCAAGCCTTCTGATATCTGACCAGAATCAACCATTGACTGTGCTTACAGCATGCTTGAGTTTCTCTAACCATTTGTCTAAACCACTCCTGTAAACAAGTTCCAAAGGTTTCTAAACTAGATAGTCAGATATAATCATCAACAACAATTTGGCTTATGGGATCAGTGGACCCAATCCATGGTTAGCTGGCTTCAAGGTAAAATTACCATGGCAGAAGGGTGTAGCAGAGAAAGGATGCTTAGTTCATGGTAGCTGAGAAACAGTGCAGAAGAACAGTGTCAAAGTTGAGTGAAGTTGAAGAGGGACAAGACATAAAACCCTAAAGCCATGCCTCCATGACCCACCCACATATACCCAGCAGTGAGCTTCACTATTGCTCAGGGTGGATCTCACAGCAAATCAAGGTGACACTCTACCCTGAATGCTAAAGATGCCAAAAAATAATGTCAATAAAGAAAATTACATGGCTGCAGGCAAATGGTGACTAATTTTGGTAATGTCTACTTTTTAGTGGCATTTACTATTCATAACTGGTATCTTCCAGGACAGTGGGATCTAAATTTAAGTTTAAAAATAATTTTGGCTCCTTCTAACTTCATATATCACCACATCAGTCAATCCAGAGTTTTTTTTAGGTTTTTGTGCATTTTTGTAATTGTTTGTCTTTATTGTTTTATTTTAATGCATAATCTTAAAGGTTATAAATCTAAATTCCATATTTTGTATACTACAACATGGAAAGAATTGGTTCATCCTTACTGACAACCCATAAATGAAAACTAAAACCAAAGTTTTCCATTTTCATCAGCTAAGGAAGGTTATGAAATTCTTCCTGCTCTGAAACTCTCAGTCACTCTCTACCTCTCCAATTCTGTAGATTCTCTTAATGTTGCATCGGAATCTGCCGGAGTCCAGCTGCAGCAGGGCTAGGGTTTCCCAAAGGTGGACAGGGAGTCGGCGAATGAGAGACAGAAGACACTGCACACCAGTCTGTGAGTGAATCTGAATCCGCTTTTATTTTTTAGAAGCTGGAATATATATTTGCTAACCTTGGCAGCAACCCCCAGCCCCAAGCAGGAAGTGCCCCAGGCTTAGGGCCAGGCAGGGACAATCCTAAACAATAGGTTTTAATTGACCTCAACTCCAAGCAGGAAGTGCCCCAGGCTCAGGGCAATAGGTATCAATTAACATCTCAATCTTGTTATTTAGTTAGCTTGGGAAATGTAAGCCAATGCACCTGGATGCCTGCAGGAGGAAGAGATGTGTGAGACTATCATGCCGCTCCCTACATGGTTTCCCTTATCACTTATGGGAGTGGCAGTCCCTGTGAGGACAGCACCTGTCTTAGGTCAAGGACTCTTCATATGAACCCAACCAGGCCTTACCCATCATGGGCCTGCAGGACAGCAATTGGTCCTGTGCCTGTCTTAGGCGGCTGGTGGCATAACATATGTGTCCTAGTTGCCCATCTCTGGCTGCCTGTCCAGTGTCTCATGGCAGTTGTCTCACAGGAATTTTGTAAATCCTCCTCCATGAGCTCTTTCACCCAAAGCTCCCGCATAAACTCTCTCACATTATTCACAGAAGGCAAAACCCCACAACCAGTCCTCACAAAGGGGTTATCTAGAGGGCCTCCAGCAACCCCCGTGGAGTCTCCACCCTCGACTCCATATTGAGCATTACATAAAAACATACACATGTGAACTACACAAATTACAATTATCAGTACAAAACATTCCAAGATCCTTGCGCCCAATTCCCACATGCGGTGTCCTTTTCCTGGAGAAGCGCTCTCCTCCACCCATGGACTTGTCACAAGGCGTGGATGGACGGAAAAGGGTGCCGCAGAATCAGAGTTAGTTCAGTTTTGTAGTAACTGCTTATTGTTCACTAACAAGTAACATTATAGACCGTGGGCTGGGATGAAGATGCAGCAAAATCAATCCCTCATTTTACAAAGTACCTGAAACCACCCTCCATGGGATAAAATAAGTGGAAGACATTTAT
>PVLA01003370.1:0-97012 GCA_004027455.1 Hydrochoerus hydrochaeris
TCCAGCATCACACACCCATGGTCCCATATCACACCCATGATCCAGCATCACACACCCATTGTCCCATATCACACCCATGATCCAGCACCACTCACCCATGGTCCCATATCACACCCATGATCCAGTATCACACACCCATGGTCCCATATCACACCCATGATCCAGCATCACACACCCATGATCTCATATCACATCCATGATCCAGAGTCACACACCCATGATCCAGCATAAGTCTCCCAGAATCCCATATCACATCCATGATCCAGTATCACACAAGCATGATGCAGTATCACACTCACAATCCAATATTAACACCCATAATCCAACATACACACTCATGATCCACTATCACACTCACTATCCATGATCCAGTACCACAACCTATGGTCCAGCATCACACACCCAAGATCCAGCATCACACACCATGATCCCGTGTCACGCACCCAAGATCCAGCATCACACACCATGATCCCGTGTCACGCACCCATGATCCAGCATCACACACCATGATCCCGTGTCACGCCTTTCACCCCCCAAAAGCCCCACCTATGGGCTCATGAGGCTTTGGGGGCATGTGGATATAAATCCTAACACCAGGTATTATTTCTCTCCAATTGTAATGTATCTTCATGAATTTCTGACTTGCACATTGCTCTGAAACCAATATTAATTTAGAAATACTGACATTTATTAAGGTAAAATTTCAGAGGTCTCAGAGAACATAAGAAAATATTCTTTCATTCTACAGACTTTACTAATATTTATTGATAAGAATATAGCAAGCAAATTTGGTTATGATTCAGATTACAGGGACTTCTAATGTTGCACATTTCCTTCTATGTATTATTATGCCACTTTTCTACTAATAAATATTCTTCAGAACAAATGGTTTTAAAATAAGATGCCTAAGTAAATTATTATAGAGCCAATAGATAATGTTTATTCTTGAGATGTGTTTCATTTAATGAATGTAAAATTAGTGCATTTACCTGTAAATATTAAATTATTCTGGCTGTCTAATAAAAAAAGCTACACTAATCTTAATCTTGCTGGTCTCCACACCTTATCTAAAAAAAACAACTTGGCATTTTTCCTTGGCAGTCAGCATTGTCTCCAAATAACAAGCTCTTATTGCTGGTTCTTTACTCATCAAAGACCTGTGTCTCAGAGTCTTTGCTTTATTATTTCTTAGATTACATTTGATTTTACTGGAGCACAAGTTTAAACAAATTCCTAAGGGTAGACTTTTAATATTTTTCTGTTGAAAGTGTTTTTTATTTTATTAGCTATATGAGCAATAATTTGGCAGCCTATGGAAACATGTGTTGAAATTATCTCAATCCATTTATAAGGTAAGCATTTATTCTAAGCATTTTGCATGTAAATCACTATCTCTTCCTCTCTCCACTTTTATAATCTTTGATTTATTCCAATCTTTTTGAAATTCCATGATAACATATATTTATATATATTGTATAAGACTCTCAAGTGGGCTTTTTCTTTTTTGTTCACATTAACTTCTGTTTCTATATCCTGCAATATTTAATGATTTAAAGCATCTATTTGGTTTTATTTTATAAGGATTTTATCAGCCACGATTTTAGATTCATTGTGTTCTGGAAAGCAGATGAAAGTAAAACACCCTATTCTAGGTCTTTGAGCTACTGAAATTTAGGAGCAAAAGCTTTTAAAGGGGAAATGGAACTTATTCATGACCAGCATTAGCAGTAAGAAACTGAATTCCAGCACTGGTGATTCTAGGAAGCTATTAGAAAACTAATTGGACCGTCTTTTGGAGAGCATCTGTTTAGTAAATACAAAGATCTTTGATACTCCAAATATCACCCACACCCAAACACCACAAATGTCTACTTCAGGCCATTTAAAATCAGCAAACACCACAAATCCTTTTGAGCAGTTTCTTTCCTTTTCACAATAGCTATTGTATCTTTTGGGTCTTATTTACTCTTTCAGTTTCTTACACTGAGACAATACAATTTCTATGCATACAAGTTGTTTTTTTATTCTTCTAAAAATAAAAATATAAGGGCCAGACATTTAGCTCAGCAGTGTGAGCACCTGCCTGGCAAGTGCAAGGTCATGAGTTCAATGCCCAGTACAAACTTTTAAATATCAAAATACTATTCCTTAAATTAGTTTCATGGAGATTATTGGTTAAGGGTGAAGACAAAAGAGGCCATTTGATTGGTAGGTAATGCTTTGCTTAACGTTGTGTGAGTCCAGTTAAGCCATTTAACATATCTAAACTTAAGCTTTCTTCTTGATTATAGGAGCTCATATTCATAGGATCACTGTGGGGGAACAATTAAACAAGGTGTGTAAAAATGTATGCGTCATTCTCCCATGACCTGAAAGACAATGGAATGCAAACTAATCAAAATGAAACAAGAAAGAAAAATAGCCACAGAATCAGTGAACATCCAGCAGACCATTGCATGGTGCTGGGCGTCCCTACACAGGCGGAAAATGCATCTTAAGAAATAACTGTGCCCCGATCAAAAATTAATGAAAATGCTAAACCCTTTAAAAATACAATTGATATCCCAGAAGAGAAAATCTAAAGGAAACTGTAAGAAAGCACGTAAGATTAATGGTTTAAAACCAATGATGAAGAAAGACGCTACCAGATGCTGGAGAAAGAGAAACATCACATGCAGAGAAGGAAGGGACTGTGGCAGCGGGCTACTCATTGGCGGAAGAGCAGGATAAAAGCGGAGAGGAGAGCGTCTTACATATGCTGGAAGAACAATCTCTCAAATCTCCAATCACATAATAAACCAATGGTGACTGAAAATGCATGGGCAAACAGGATGTGGTGCTACGTAAGGGCCGAAAGAGTCACCAGCAGCAGCAGCAGGTACATGCTACAAGTACCACTGAGAGAAACCCCTCACCAGGAAGGGAGATTATGTTAAATGGAAATGCAGTTACCACAGAAACGCAGAACAGTCAAATGGTTAATGGCACAAGATGCAAATAAGCGCTTTTTGAAATTTTGTGGGGAGCATATTGACAGAGCTTTACACCTAATGAAAGGTGGAACCAGCTGGGTAAGGCGGCACTGACTGTAACATAAACACTTCAGGAGGCCAAAGCAGAAGGAGTGTGAGTTCAAGCCCATCCTGGACAACTTCGCAGCTTGTTACAAAACATTTCCCAGTATTAAAAATACCTCTTTACTCTATAGGGTTGATACTCCTTTCGTATAATAGACACACACATACATGTCTTCATATCAGTAGCTATATTCTGGGTCTCAATGGTGTGTGTTGTGATTTTTCATTTATAATTCCATTGATGTGAATCTTCTCTCTCTTTCCATTAGTTTGGCTAAAGGTTTATTGATTTTGCTTATTATTTCAAAAAACCAGCTCTTCAATTCCTTGATTCTTTGATTGTTTTATTTATTTATTTATTTACTTATTTTTTGCTCAATTTCATTAACTTTCTCTCCAATCTTTATGATTTCTCTCTCATTCCTTAAATTCAGTTTGAGCTTAGATTTTTATAACTTTTTTAGTATCTTGAGGTTGTTCATTAGTTTACTTGCCTGAACTTGCTCTGTTTTTCAAATGTGAGCATTGATTGTGATGAGTTTCTTTTTAGGACTGCTTTCCACATGTCCGTAGCTTCTGGTATATTGCACTGGCATTGTTATTTGATTCCAGAAATTGTTTAATTTCTTCCCTAATTTCTTCTTTGACCCACTGGGTGTTGATATGTTACTAATATCCAGGTGTTTTTAAGTTTTCCATAGTTTCTTCTGTGATTGATTTCTGAGTTCATTGTGCAATGGTCTGGTAGTAAACAATTCTCTGTATGATTTCAATTCTTTTGTATTTATTTAAGCAGACTTTGTGGACCAGTGTGTGTTCAATTTCAGAGGAAGTTCTGTGTGCTGCTGACAAGAATGTGCATTCTGTTATAGGAGGAAAAATGACCCATACATATCTATACACTATTCTTTCAAGGATGTGGATAAGCTATGAGATTTCCTTGCTGACTTTTTGTTTAGCTGATCTGCTATTTGCAAAAGTGGGGTATTGGTGTCACTCACTCAGATTGGTGTGTATTTGGTCTTTCATGTCCAGTAGTATTTGTGTTATGAAGACAGCTGCTTCATTGTTCTGTGCACATATATTTGGAAGACCATCCAACTGAAAAAGAACAGTGCAGATTAGTGTCCTTAGTGAACATAGTTGCAGAAATCCTCAGTAAGATATTTGCAAGTTGGAGGCCATCATCAAAAGAATCGTATGTTATGACCAAGTAGGTTTCATCGCAGGTGTTATGATTTGTGTCTAGATGTACCCCAAAGTCTCATTCAGTCATAGAATTTTTTGGAGATGACAGAATCAAGTGTATGATTGATTTGTAGTACAGTGCTGGGATTAAGGGTGGGTGATCATGGGATCAGTCCACTGACTGGATTGGTACCACCCTAATCCCAATAGACTGGATACAATATAAGGGACAGAAAGAGACTTATGTCTCTCTCCTCTCTTGTTGCTTTTGCTCTTTTCTTCTGTCATGAATAGTTGTTCCTCTGCCAGGTGCCACCCTACCTTGGAGCCAGCTGATTATGGACTGAAACCTCCACAAACTGTGAGCTAAATAAACTTTCCCTCCTTACTTTTAGGTGTCAGGTATTTTGTCTCAGCAACAAGATAAAAGTATCTAAGACACTAGGGATAAAAAAATGATTCCTAATATACAAATCAGTAAATGTGATACACCATATAAACAGAGGCTAAGACCAAAACCACATGACTGTCTCAGTAGATGCAGGAGGTGCATGTTCTCTACAAGGCCTCTTCGTGATTAAAACTCTGAAGGAAATAGGTATAGAGGGACTTTACCTGAATCTGATGAAAACCATTTGTGAGGAACAAGTAGCCAACAATATGTTAAATGGGGAAAGACTGAAAGCTTTCCTTCTAAACTCAAGAGCAAGACAAAGATATCCACTATCCACCCTTGCCATTTTTCATAAACATAATACTCAAAATATTAGCTAGAGCAATAAGGTCAGACACGGCAATGTGTCATCTCATGGAATAAACATTTCAAATTTAAATGTTCAAAACCACAGACACATGTAAAGTTAGCACATCAGGAAGGCAACACCTCACTGCACCATGTCGTGGGCACTTCCAGTGCAGGAGGCCGGCACCGGGCTGTGCCCACTGACACCGTCACTCTGAATTTTGAAATGAACTAATTCATGTCCAGCTAAATTTTCTCAAATTCTCTCTGCTGTCTACCTTGTTTCTCGTCCCTTCCTGCTAGCAGCAGCTTTCCGATTGCACCAGATGCTCTGCTGAGTTCTAAGGGTTAGAGATTCTGTGTTCTCTGACTGTATGGAAGGATTGGTTTTGGACATTTACATGATGACACAACAACAAGTCAGGGTTTGAGGTTTCACATGCACAAAATAGGCATCAGGATTTGAGCAATTAAATCATGAATGGTTTCAACATTAAATGATGACACAAAAAAGTCTCAGAGAAAATACTGTTTTCAACATGGAGAGAACTCAGGTTAGCACTCATATTGGTTTCTACACTTTAAGGAATCCGAAGGACAAGAGGTCTGAGGCACACATCCCCACGGTATCCTGTGCTCTTGGTCTCTGCAGCAGTGAGCATGTCCAACCAAGCAGAGACACTGGATCCAAGGGGTAGGGATCCCAGGGGAACCAGCATGGAGCCTTTGGGTCACTGGAAAACAGAAGGGCCCCCAATTTTAGTGGACAGCCTTGCTTTTAACTATCTCAGCTATTGTTTCTGGACTTCTATGATTTAAAATAGAAAAAATGATTTGACAGCCATTGATCCAAATGATCTCTAAGGTACTGTCTACCTATCTAAATTTAGCAAATTTTATTTTATTACAGGCTACATAAGCACCCAAACTAGAGAAATTAAATATTTTTTATTCCTTCAACATGGAATTTAAGTGTCTCACATCCAACCTAATATTCTTGCCACTTCTTGCCCACAAAGGACCTCATCGTAGATCTCTGAACAAAGCACACGCAGTCTGCCAGCCCTGACACCCTTGAATTCTGCACCGTTGTCACAGTGTGTTGCTCTTAGTGGTATTCAAGACCTTTGGTGCACCTGCACATATGCAGGCTGCACAGTTTCTCTACTGGAATATGGAGTGGCACAGACTGAGCTTTGTAACCTGTGTCATAACTTCACATGACTTGGGTGGGGCTGTGACCCACAGCTGACCCTCATCTACTTGTTACCCAGGGAAACGCATCCCAAGCAAGACTTACTTTGCTTCCCTTGTCTGGGTCATTTGTGACGCATCTTCAGGCAAACATCAGTGCATTGGTAACTAACCTGGAACATGGGTCTCACTTTCCTGCACTGTGCTGCGATGCGGCCCCAGGAGGGTGGTCATGCCATCCTCCCTGCTCTGCTGGCATCTGAGTGTCTGTCTGAAGAAAGGACACTCTTCTCCCTGTGCTGTCCATGCAGGGCCAGCCTTAGGCTGTGCTGCTCAACAGAAGGGCTCCCACGGGGCCTAGGCCAAGCGCAGCTCCTCCATCTCCAAGTCTGGGCTGTCAGGCCTGCCTGCCCTCCAGAGGCGGCTTCCCCTCCCTGTTAATGGTCTTTGGTTCCAGTCTGAGGTGGAGAAATGAGGCCTCCTCTTACTTCCTTCTCTCGGGCTTCTACTTTCTGCTGCTGATCCCTTGTGGGAAATTATTGGTTTTATAAATGTTCAGCCCATACGATGTTTCCAATTGTGTGGAAATTACTGTGAAAAGCCTAACTCATTCCAATTATATTCCCGAATGCTCATTTCACTCTTGACAGGAAAAGCGTGGCTCTGCTAATGGCCCCCATCTGTACTCTGAGCAGAATTCTTCATATGGCTGTGGGAATCAGCCGCTCCTGGGCTGCCTCTCTGAATCCAGAGCTTGTCCGCGGAGAATACTCAAATGCTTTTCTTTCCTTCCATAAGTGAAAGGACTCATCAATGTGGCTTCTCAGGAAAAAAAAAAAAAAAAAAAAGGAGCTATCTCTAATAAAATGACCAGTAATCACCTTAGAATTTGGTAGCTTGTGATCGATGCAATTTCCAAAGTAAGCGTTCAGGAAACATAATGGGTGAATTCCAAAGGAGCAGAGTGGCACTACAGACAGACACGGGTGACTCAGGCGAGATACAGATGGGCCCCTGGGCTTTTGTGTCAGTGTCCTAACCTTACCACAACACTGCAGTCGATTTATTGCACACATTTTACAGTTTCACAGAGGAGGTAGGGAAATTTTCCAAAAATTAGCAAAATGAGTGCCAAATTAAGGACTCAGGGAGAGTTACCCCAAGTCACTAAGAAAAGCTTGAAGACTCTAGCTTTGATCCTACAAATTCCATTTTCAGCACATGATGAAATTGCAGTTGTGTTACGAGTTGAACATGGGAGGGTGACACACCCCTGAGCTCACAGAAGGGAAGGGTGGGTAGCCTCCCCTGCGAGGCTGCCCAGTGCTCACTCCGTCCAGAGAGTTCTGCACTGCAGAGGACGCAGGCGCCCAACCATCCCTGCTGTTAGTTTTGCTCTGAGCTCTTTGCTTAACCTTTACTGGCTTCTTTCTTCACCAGTAGACTTAAAATGAAAATCTATCACAGGACTGCTCTGAGCACAAGCTAATATTTGCCATAGGAGAAGCATTGAGCAGTTTTCCAGTGTCATCACCATGGCCTCACTAAAGATGCTGCAGAAGTTTCAGGCTGCTGGGCTGCATAGGGTGGTGGAATGGCCGGCCACGGGGACATGTTTGGTGTAAGGGTTTAAGGTGGGGAGGATAATAGATGGCAGAGATGGCAAATAGTATTTTCTTTACATTTTTAATTTTTCATTTTTTAGGGACTGGGTCATGCTGTGTTGCACAGATTGTCCTCAACCTCCAGAGCTCCAGCAATCCTCTGCCTCAGCCTCCCAAGAAGCAGGGATTACAGGAGTGCACAACCAAGCATGAATTCTGACCCAAGGTATTCAAGAGTACTGGACTTTAGAATCTCCTGGAAGAGGAACTTGCTGGGTCCCTGGTGGGAGGTTTAAATACCACCTTTATGAATATCTTCTCTCCAAGGTTCCCCCCCACATGACATCCACTGTGTAGTCAGCATGAGAAGCCTATGTCTTCAAGTGGAGTGAGGAGAACAGCACCAAGAGGACCGGGCTTTCTGAGGCCAGCACAGCCACCTCAGAGAGGCAAGGACACCATCTCAGGGCACCTATGGACACTCTCCATGCAGAGGGGAGGTGGCCTGGCAGTCAGAGAGCTGCCACTGACTGCTCTGGGAAGCTCTGCTCTTCTGCATGAGGATTCATTTTTATCAAGTTTGACTATTAAAATGATGGAAAAGAGGTCACTTTGAAGAAAACAGAAAGACATCGTAAGTTCGTGAAATTCTTTGGTAGTGTGACAAACAGGAGTCATCAAAACTTACTAAAAGGTTTGAGTTCAAATTCTTCCTTCTAGCACAGGGTCTGGCCAGCAGTGGGCAGTGATGAGAGTTAATGTCTATCCTAACATGAATGGATACCAGAGCCTTTGAGCTTTGGTTTACCTATGAAAGAAGAGGATGGACCCAGAGACAGGCAGGAAGTGCCGCCATTTTTCACCTGGTCTCATCTTTGTTTCCAGTGAATGTGAAGGTGATTTGGGTGTCTATATCCAACAACTGCAAATGTTTACACCCCTGCCTTGCCTGAAGTGTGAATCTGTAGGCTTCCTGGTCCTCTCTGCAGTTTTAGGATAGTTGAGATCAGATTAAAAGTGGTCAAGAGGCCAGGGAAGAGGAGAAACTACCTATACCAGTCATGTGCCTTCCGCTAACCATGCAGGGTCCAGTGTTTTCTAGACCCTTCCTCTCAGGACCTGGAGGAGATCCATCAGGAAACAAAACTGAGTTGTACTGTTCCAGCCCTCTCAAAACCAAGTATTGACATGTGATGCCTAGAACCTATGTCTACCACCAGAGGACAGAGGAAACCACATGTGCTGGCCATGCCACTTTCCAGTGAACACACAGCCTCCGACCACCACAGACTGCAGTGGGGGGAGAGGGGCGGACCAAATGACTAAGTGCTCTTCCACTGTGTGTGCTGCCAGCTCCCCTGGCATGCAGGGCCTCTGTCTTTCCTTCAGTGTGGCCATGCTCCTGCAAGAGGGTCCATGCTCTGTACTGAAACCTTGAAGTTAAATGAGAGGAGTTGGAAGTGAGACCTTCCTTGCAAGCAAGCCCATGAGACCTCTGCACAAGGAACCATGCCTTTGCTTTGTGCGTGAAGCATGCTGTGCTGCTTCCTGGACCCCATAAGGTCACGTCCTGTGGGGGTGTACAGGTCAGGACCGTGAAGCTGCTCTATAACCCAGCAGCCAGTCCTCTCCTCTGCAGGGAGAGAGGAGAGAGGTCTTGGGTTCAGAAAAGGTGAAACTGGTGGGAAGGTCCTTGGGCTTTTATTACCCCACATACTATTTCAACTTCCAATTGTTCATTGCTGTTATATAGGAAAGTGTTCACCTTTTGTGTAGTATTCTTGTATCCTGTTACCTTCATAAAACTGATTATTTGCTCTAGCAATTATATTGCTGTTTCTTTAAGAATTATCTGCAGGTAAAAAAAAGTATCCTGACCAATCCTCTTATTCTTATTTTTTTTTCTTTTTTTGTTTTAAAAAAGGAAAACAGAAAAGAGGATAGAAATGATATAGAATTTCAAAAAATTGTAGAAAATTAACACTAATTAATATATTGCATATTGTTATCTGAGAAGTAGTTGTTCAGGTTACAAGATTTAGGCACAAAAAATGATCAAACAGTCAAACAATGGAAGCTCAAAATGTTCTTTTGGATGAACTAACGGAGATCAGTAGTATAACTATCCATCGTGTGTGTGTGTGTGTGTGTGTGTGTGTGTGTATACCTATGTACATATAATCTTTTCTTTTCTTTCTTCTCTCCTGTCCCCTATCCCAGTTGAGCACTTATTTCCTTTTGAGCACTTTCTTTTTCATTATCACAATATCTATTGTACATTTTGGATCTTATTACTCTTTCAGGTTTTTTTACATGAGGGAGACAATATGATATTTACAAACATGAGTTTGATTTATTTCACTTATGAGTATGGTCTCAAATTGCCTCCATTTACCTATAAAAGCCTCAAAATTATCCAATCTTATTTTAAAATAAATTGAGACTCATATATTCTGCTCAAATACTCTGCTGTCTACTCATGTTAGGAAAGCATTTTAATGCCATTTACATGCTGTCTCTAAAGGTCAGTTTATCTCTTGTTTCTGAATTGCAAACTTTTATTTCTTTTGCATGTGTTCTTGCACAGTCAGAACTACCAGTGTGATGTTGGATGAGACAGATGAGAGGAGACACCTTTGGTTTGTTCCTGGACTCAAAGACAAAGCTGGTTCCATGCCTTAAAGTTTGGAGGTTCTTTGTGGGTTAGAAGTTTCATCATGAATGGTGTTGAATTTTGTGAAATGTCTCTTGTACATCTGTCAATATACAATCTGATGAATATTTTCTTCTGTACCTGTTGACTTTGCAATAATTACTTGGTATTCAGTTGATGTTATGGCTATGTCTTGATGTTCCCCTCAAAGACTTGTACAGTGATAGGTTAGGCTTTTACAAAGGTGGCTAGATGTACAGTGTGTGATGCTGGGATTGGCTACTGCTCCAGCTGGTGGCAGACCTTGGCGTCACCTGTGGGGTGCTAGTTTTAGGTGCATGCAGAATTCAAGAGTTGTGGGGTCAGGAAGGCTTCCATCCATACTTCAGAAGAAAGCCTGGGAAGCCAGGCAGTGTGCACCTGAGATAGCAGTGTGGGAAGCTGTGAGTGTGAAGCTGAAGGTGTACTTGAGATCTCAGAAGTTTGGAGAAGTCAGGAACATGGATTGTCTGAGGAAAACTGCAAGGAGAGAACAGAGCCAGTCTAAGAGAGAAGCCATAGGAGCTACAACCACTGGCCATGCCATGGGGGTGGAGCCACCCAAGTCTTTTGGAGTTTGTATCTCACCAGAGATTTCTGGGGATGTAGAGAGTGGAACTGTGGGATTTAATGTTTGCCCTGCTGGACTTTGATCTTGCTTTCTTCCCATTCCTTGCTATCCCTATGTTTGTAACCTAAGGATAGAAGTGTATATCTTGCATCACTGAATGTTGATAGTGTTTACCTTCTTTTAATTTGCACAGGGGCTCACAGATAAGAGTTTGCCTTGTATTTCAGAGGAGACTTTGGACTTTGGCTTTTCAGCAATGCTGAAACTATTAGGACTGTGGTATCTCTTGGGTATGGACTAAATGCCTTTTGCATAAAAGGATGTGTATGAGTCTTTGGGAGCCCAAGGGCAGAATGTTGTGGCTATGCCTAAATGCCCCCCCCAAAGCTTCATGCAGTAACAGGTGGGTCTTTTTCAGAGGTGGATGTATCTAGAGTGGGGATTGGCTCATAGTGCAATGCTGGGCTTAAGGGCACTAGGATCAAAGATGTGAATGCTATCTGCCCTAGGTAGCCTGGAGAAGATACAAAGGACAGAAAGAACTGTGATTTTCTCTTGTTGCTTTGTTCCCTTCTACTCTCCATGAACTGTTTTCTTCTTGTGATGTGCATCTGCTATGCTACTCTGCCTTAGAGTCAAATGATTATAAATTAAAACCTCTACAAACTGTGAGATTCTTTAACTTTGGGTGTCAGGTATTTTGTTTCAGCATTGAGAAAAGTAACTAAGACAAACATAGAAGTAGCCTTGAACACCTGTGATAGTTAAACCATCCTTGGACTCCATCTGATAAAGACCTTATCCCAGGTGTGATATTCAGAGATACTGTAGGCTTTACCAAATATTCCTAAAATATCTCTAGGCTTTACAAAAGTGACTCCAGTTGAGAACTCTCATCATAGATTCTTGGAGTTAATGGATAGAGCATTAGATTATCTATTACATCTTGAGTACATTTGTTAAGTTGTGTCTTTCAAGATAATCAACCATTTTACATAAGTCATCACACTGACTAACATTTGGTATGTAAAGGAATATATAATAGCTTCTGGAGGAATTTCCAATTTCTAATTTCTAAAGTATGATATCCAACAAGTAGGAGGAGACTGACAATAATTTTTGATGACAAAACTCTGATGAAATATGAACACTGGTTCCTCAGCACTGGGATGTGTGCTTTTTGTGATTTGTATTTATTTTTTCCTTTATATTTTCTTTTTCAAGTTATTTTTAGCATCCTATTACCATTTCACTTCTGCTTTGTGTTATAAATGCCAAACATATCCTATATATTCTTTTATCTTAGATATTTTATGAAATCCAATTGTGAGTTAATAAAATCAATCTTAGCTGAAATAATTGATGTAGCATACATTTGAAATACAGAACTGGAAAACTTTGGTGTTCAACTTTCCCTTTAATTTTTAATATGATTGTGAATGGGGAAGAGCTCAGTCAGCTACAGTCCATATCATCAAATGTAGCTGGGACGTGTAGAGAGAAGACATTCCACTGTCAACAGAGGAGAAGCTGACAGTGAGATACTTTTACTTTCTTTCTGGTTAATGGTTAATCTCAGAGGCACAGTGATCTGTCATAGGTTTCATATATGGGAGATTCTTATAAATCCATTTCTATTCTTTTTTATCTATTACAAACTATCACCCAAATTAAAATTAAAAAATATACATCTCCATTGCTATATTCTCAAAATATGAAGTGATTTTCCATCTCTTTCTTGTTTATTATTAAGCTCATCAGAAGCAGTTGGTTAAGTAATCAATTAGGTGTCAGAATATTCAGTCATCTCACACATATAATGTGAAAACAGCACTATTAGAGTGTCAAAGAGAGGGAGAATTAATGGTTTGGAAATTTTTATTTTTACAAAGTTGTTTCAGTTATAAATTATTTTAGAAGTCAGATTCTGAGATTCACTAAAAAAGATGTGAAGTTGAGAAATAGACCCATTAATAACAGACCTGTTCTTTCCAGCAGGTCTGTGAGGGGCAGTTTGCATGTATAGTCAGTTACTGCTCACAGCGTGTTAAATTGTCTTTGCTGAGTAGATGATGGCCATGTTCCATTATGAAGGATAGGAAAGGAGTCTCTCTTTTCTGCCCTTAAAAGATCACCGCAATCCTTAGCTCCAAAGGGGTAAGACAATGGTTCTTACCTAGAGCTGACTTTTGTCTCCCAGACACACTTGGTAAATCCCAGGGCACCTCTGAGTGCCACAAATGGAGGGATACATCCATGGATACATCTGCAGATACATCGGTGTGTACGTCCGTGGGTACATCTGTGTGTATGTGGGACACATCTATGGATACAGACAAAGGTTCTTCAAATGTGCACCACCCAGGGGACAACCCCACATGACAAAGAACTGTGCAACCCCCCAAGAAACAGTCTTGTGGTGGAGAGACACTGGTCAAAACATGATGATGGCATCCCTTCTGTCAGGGTCTGATTTAAGAAGCTTTTGACCTGATCAAAACTAGTAAGATATTTTGTTCTAACTCATCTACTGCAGAAGACAAATCATTTGTCATGAAGTTTCATGGTGGCATGCAAGTAAACACTCACAGACGTAGAGTAGAATAGCGACACTTGGAAAGATAATGAACTGTGCATGAACTATCCACACAGTAATGTCCCATTTCCAATCACTGGGAGAAATTAACATTTTTACATAAGTGCTTGGGACATCTGAAAAGTTAGACTCCAAAGTTCTGGACATAGAGCCTTCACAGAAGAGACAGACCCAGCAGAACTTTCCCCCAAGAACACAGGATTTTAGACACAAACAAGCAACAATACTGGAGCTGTTATGGCAGCCAAACATAGGAACTGCAAGATTCCAAGTGATGTGAAGTTTAGGAATTTGAGGCAAACACTTCATGAGCTGTCGTGGCAGGATACAGGAAGGTCACTGGACAGAGGTAGCATGCACCTGGACCAGCATGAAGGAGAAGCCCCTTGAGACTTCCAGAAGGCTTTGCAGTCACAACAGAGGTGGCAGAGTTAGGTGGGATCATCTAACTTAGGAAAATAAATAAATGAATAAATTCACAGGTAAATGCCTAGTGTTAAATAAATCTCAGCAGACTAGGACCAGGTCAAATACAGCTTCTAAAAAGGTGTCATTGTGGAAGGGAAGCTTCAAGATACAAAGTTAAAGCAGCAACGTACAAGCCATATATTTGACAAAAAAATTACCATTACATTAAGTAAATTACAGATCAACAAAACATTGAGAGAAAAATAACAAAAATATGTAAAAGACTTCAAGGAAATCTTACAAATCAGTTTATGTCTCAAACTAGTAAGTATAAGAATATCTATTCTATTTTCAGTGTCATCAAGGATGTATCAATTAAACATTTAGTAGGGCTCCATTACACAAAGCCAGAACGTTGAATCTAACCATGAACAGTGATACCAAGTAATAGCCAGAATGTGGAGCACAGGATGTCTCATGCAGCAGCAAGATGCACTGGGGCATCAGCTTGGAAAACTGCTGAATTGCTTGGCAGCACCTACCAGAGTTAAGGCATATGCTCTGACCAGAAATGCCACTCTGCTCTTGATCCTAATAACTAGGTGCACGTATCTAACAAGATCAAAGTACACAATACTAGTTTCAATATTAATATAGGAAAACTGAAATTCAAAGCTCCTTGGCAATAGGATGATGATGCTATTTTATGTTTACAGAATGGAAAGCCATTCACAGGAGCATGATCACAAAGACACACGGTTAAATGCAACAGAATGAATCCATGTCACAAACATAGTGCTGGAAGAAGTGTGGACTCGGTGTCCCAGCCTAACTTGAGGGGACGGTGATAATTACTCTTGGGAAATGTAATGGCACTTTTCCAGGACACTGGCAATGTTCCACTTCTTGATCTGGAAGCTGGTGAATGAATAGTTCATTTTGTAAAACTATGTAATTGTTTTCCTTGTGACACATTCACTTTTTTCTTGTCTGCTAGACTCTCCTAATTTTAAATGTGAATCACTCAGAACCTGCATTACTATAAAAAATTATCTTTCTTAATAAAAAAATACATGTTTACAATGCTCTGTCACAGTTAAAATTCTGTAGAAAAGTCAGGAAAACTCACATTTCCTTCCTCTCTAGGATGAAAAATATATCAAGACTAAAAATATGTTTTATTAAATTTGACATATGCAGAATATAGGCAGCTATGTACTCTAATTTAATGGCCAGTATTTGCTTTTAGGAAAAATATCTAATAGAAATCTGTCCCTTGAATGCTAAAATACCATAAAAAACTTATAAAATATATTACAAAATGGGAAAAAATGTATGTATCCCAATGACCTACTAAAGCCTTCTTTCAGAAGAGTTAAATTAGATTCATCATTGTGAAAGATTGCATCATTCCAAAAGTTAGAATTATGTTTCACACAGGTAAGAGATCATTGCCAGGCACTAGTTTCAATAAGAAGATGTCAGCTTTCCCTGCCTATCAGTGTTCTATATCTCATTTCTAGTATTGGGAAATAGTTGAAAATCTGCTGATGTCTCCTGTGCTCGCTTCAGCAATACCCCTTGCCCTAGGAAAGGTCGCCTGCACCACTGTACACACTGTGGGCTGGTGAGCATAAGCCAGAAGCAGATAGCCTGGTTGTGCAATCATTTATTAACAGAAATTTTATTATCAGAGTTATATATTTTCGCAAGTCTATGGTAAAAATCACACCTTCCAGAGAAACACATCTGCATGGGGAAAGCACAGCAGGATGCTAAAAACATTCAAGGGGCCTGATGAACAAGTCGTGATCCCAGGTCTCCACCTAGTGCAGGTGGATGTTGTAATACCAGCTACACGGAGTAGCGTGGATCCCCACGGCAGAGCCAGTCTACCTGAGCCAGGCTGAATCACTGTCCCCAGCAAGCAGCATCCATCACTGCACAAAAGTGCTGTTTTCAGGTCAACTAACAGCCATGAAATTGTATTCTGAGCCCAATATTGTGTATTTCCATTTATTTAGACTTGAGCATCAAGCATAACCAGAAGAGGCAGAAATAGTTACTGTGGGGAAAATTTAGGACACTTTTTGCAATGCCAGCAAGAGGCTATTTCTGGTTCTGGGGGCTCTCAAAACCAGCAGCTTGCCATTTCTGTCTTCCTCATAAATCTCTTTCCTTCATGTGTCCCATTTCAGGGTCACAGCGCAGGCTGCCATCCTCCCAGGACTCAAAGGAGCCCGTAGCCCAGCTGGGTGTGTGCCATGCAGCCTGCCTGCTGCGAAGCTGTGAACACAGGGGTCGTCTCACCTGCCAGTGTGGGCAAATGCAGGGTCTGCCCAAGCATTGCTTTCTTTCTTTCTTTCTTTCTTTCTTTCTTTCTTTCTTTCTTTCTTTCTTTCTTTCTTTCTTTCTTTCTTTGGCCTAAGGGAGAGAAAATAAAAAGCAACATAAGATTCTTCCAAGTGACATTTGTCTTTATACTGAATACTAAAATCCAATAGCTCTAAGCAATGGAGCTGAGGGTCAAAGGCAGTGACTATGGAAACCATTTTCCTTGCATTTGAAGTTAGGAGGCTATAAAAAAATTCTCCATGTGGGCTAGTCAATGTGGCAAACACATGACATTCTTGTGGGGAAAGTCTTAGCGTCAATCCTAAGGAATTATACAAGGGGATACGGGAACAGTGGGCATCAGCAAACACACTCCTGGCTTGCCACGTAGATTGAAGTTCCCCAGAGCACAAATTCACACAAATAGTGAGAAGTAGGGCTTATGCTCCTTTTCATTCTCTCACATTTTCTAAGTTTCTAGGAGGTACCAAGGCCAATAAATATATTGACGTAACTTTGAATTACTTAGATTTGATTATATTAAAACAAAAGGCAATTTAGGAAGGCTCTAACTTACAAAATTTGATTTGCTATGTATTATTTGAATGTAAAGAGAAAATTATTACCTTTGATCTATATAGATAATTAATCTTTACTAAACCTTTACTAATTTAAGCAAGTAGAGACACGGCACATATTATTAAAGACGTTTTCAAATTATGATGTTACTGCTCAATAAGTTAAAAATGTTTTAAAAAATTAGTGTCTTATATAATAAAGATATAATTATAAAATAAAAATCCTATTATTTTGTGAAACAAATGAATAATGTTTAGATCATAGAAATACATATAAAACTTTATATTATTTGTGGCACTGAATTAATTTCTCTTGAGGTTGGACACAGGAAACAAAATTATATTGAAATCCATAAATGTAGAATCTGGTAAATTGTCAGCAAGATTTAGGTACAGCTTTTATTCATCCTTATATTGGAAATTTAAGATTATTCTAAACATCAATGGAAAAAAATCAAAAGGTGAAAAAACTCCCCCATAGAAAGTATGTTCTAAAAAATGAACCATGAGAGTATAATATATACAAATAGACACTGTTAAATGGCTTTAAGAGTCACAAAAATGGAAAGTGTGAGTGTGTGTGCATGTGTGTGCGTGTGTGTATGTGTGTGCGTGTGAGTGTGTGTGTGTCTGAGTTCAGGGTTGTTATTTCATATGGAGTGGTCAGAAAGATTTGATTTAATATTAAAATGACATTTAATCAGAGACAGTATGGGGAATTCATGGAATTTTACAACACAAAGAGTGATTTACCATATGTGAACTTAAAAATAAAAGTTAAAAATAAGAGAATTAGCCGCGATCTGAGCCAAAGTTATGCCAGGCAGCTTGCACATCAAGTGCCATAGCCCCATGCGGGAGGGGCACGGAGGCAGGGTGACTGCAGTCCCACAGGACGGTGAGGGGCAGGCAGTAGCTGTGGAGGAAGAGGAGAAGCAGGGCCGGCCTGCAGGGAGCTGGGTGAATATATCAGTTTTCAAATCCATTGCCCAAGAAGGCTTCATTTAAAAACTTGTGTTTTAAAAAATTCATACTTTACATTGATATAGTGAAGCTGTACACTGAGTATAGACCAAAAGAAAAAATAACATTTGAGAGAACTAAGGTAATTAGGCAAGTTAGCAAAAGAAAAAATTGAAAACCAATACTGCATTGGCCTTCAGTGTTTTCACTGGAAGTGTAGGAGCTAAACAGATTATGGGTATGTTATGAAGTAGAACTAATGGGATTGTCTCAGAGATTGACTATGTGTGTGCCAGGAGAAGTTTGGGTGCTGCTGCTAATGCTTTTGACCTAACAATTTAAAGACTGCAGTTGTGCCTGCCTTTGACAGGAACCGTCAGCTTGCAAAGACATATCAGAATTTTTACTGTAATGTATTTGCTTGAGCCATCCATTGGGCTCCCAAAAGAAGTTCAGTGGGTTGATCAAGTTGACAAATCAAAGAACGACTCATTGTATCACAGGAAAATTCTTGATTGAGGTATAAACACAGCAATCACTGGTGTTATGTGATAAGGTTACCTAGTAAATGAGTAGAGACAGACAAAAGAGCTCTAAAGGGAGACGCAGGCATTTCTGTACCAGAGGTCAGGTTGCAGCAGCCACATGGAGATAACATGGGCAGGGGAGATGCTGGAAACCCTAGAGGACTAGGCCATCAGTGAAGATGGTACTGCAAGAAGAAGACAGTCATTTATGGAATCAAATGCTGCTTTTTAATTTAAATAAAATGGCGCACTGTGAGCCATTCCTGCCATGCATTAACACGAGAGGGGCAGAGCCTCTGCTTCAGCACCCAGCAGAGAGGAAAGGGTCTTATCTTTCCACTTTCACTCAGGGAACTTGGGGACCATGGATGGGAGCCAGCCTTGTGAACCTGGACCCTGCCATGAGGAAAACATGACAGTGGGGTGACCACACTGGTCCCCTTCCCAAGTAGGAAGAGGAGAAAGAATTGAGGAGAATGAAAGAATGAAGATATTCTTGAAATCAGTGCTAAACACCCCTTCTACCCTTCCCCAGAGTCCTGAACCAGCACAGCTGAGACTTGCGAGGAGGAGGATGCTCGGACACGCCTTGGTTGCGGGTTGACCTTGTGTAGCACATAGCAGGACAGTGCAGAGCAGCACTGCAAGGGCTCAGAAGCCAGAATATGCACTTTAATCACAGCCCCCAAGTTAGGCCAGGACATGTGTGCTGAAACTAAATAGGGTGATTGCCTGTTAAAGGCAGAGGAAATATTAAAGGAAACAGTCTCATGATTGCTGTAGTCGAGATATCCAAGATGCAATCCAAAGTTAATGGTTCTGCTAAGAAGTAAGAAAATAAAAAATAGAAAAATGCAATCTGAGATGACACAGATGTTATACATATCTGGCAAGGATTTTAAAGAAACTATTGAAAAACTTCAAAAATTAATTTCAGTCACATGGCAAAATAGAATGTTTTGGAAAAATATATAATGAAAACCAAAACAGATCTTTAAATAACAATACTAAATAACCAAGAATAGAATAGAGATGACAGAGGAAAAATTCAGTGAATCAAAGAGAAGATCGATAAGACACAGTCACACTAAAAATTATACATAAAAAGAAAACCAAAACACCAAAACACAAATAAAACACTGAAAGATAACCAAGGCCCAGCAGGAAAATACCAGAGGATGAAGCACTGGTGGTGTGGCGGGTGTCTCAGAAGGTAAAACAACGTGAGACTGAAAATATTTGAGAAACAATGGAGAGATCATTCTAAAGCACTGAAACCATAAATCTTTGGTTTAAAGAAACCTCAAAATAATTTCAAAGAATCCTATTCCTAAGCATATTTCTGAAAACTAAAGATAAAACCCACCACTACCACTACCAACAAAAACCTTGAATACAACCAGAGAAAAAATACACACAACCTATGCCAGAATGATGGCTAAAATGGCTAAAGAAATTTGTCATAAAACATTTGAAGGATGGAAGAAGCATATCTCAGAATTCAAAATTCAGCAGAAGTGTCACTCAGAAATAACATTGAAATCAATACATTTCCAGGTAATGGAGAATTAATAAAATGTGTGCTTAGCACTGTTCTGAAAATTGTTGAAATAAGCACTTACAACCCAAAATAAAAGAGAAGGAATCTTATCACCCAAAGACAGAAGACATGGGAATTGGCTTAGTGTTTAACATTATATGTAACTAAGGAAAACAAACAATAAGCCACCATGTTACATTGAGCCATTAGGGCCTTTCCTACATCTCCAGACATTATCAGCTGTTATGTAGGGGCATAAAGCAAGGCAACATCCCTTGGCTGAGAATCCCTGTCTTAAAGCAACCATTAAAAGGGTATACCTAGCCTGGAGACATAGTCCAGCCTCACAAGCACTTGCCTGGCAAGCATGAGGTCATGAGTTCAATCCCTCGCACCCCTCCCAGTAAAGAGTGTATACCTGGAGACAGATGCAAACACAAAGCAGAGCAAATGTACAAGTGCCCCAGGGGATCGCAGTAAGAATAACAGCAGAACAAAGGACCACATGGAAAATAATACCCATGCAGTAAGAGCACAAAAAGCCAGCAGGAGTAGCTATTTTAAATGTTGAAAAGTGGACTTTAAACCTAATCTGATCAGGAGCTACAAAGAAAGTCAATGCATATTGACTTAGTAAAAGGAGAACATCCCTAGGAAGAGATAGCTGTTGTAAATACATACATACCGATAACTATTGGAACAAATTTTATAAAACAAAAGTATTCAACATAAAAGGACAAATAAATAACCATACAATCACAATGAGGACTTTAAAACCCCACTTCCACAAGTAGAGAAACCGAGGGGAAAGTCAACAGTGAAATATCAGGTTTGAATCACACTGTTGTAGTCAGGGGCTGTGCGGAGAACAGTGAGAATCAGGACACAGAATTTATAATATTATTTTATAATGGTCATCCAGAGTTTAACACAAAGTGCAGGAAATCTGTCCACAATGTAACAACCCAGAATATTCACCCAAGGGCCTGGATCCCACAGCAATGTCCTGCTGAGTCCAGATGAAGACCTAGAGCCCATGACAATGCCTCCCACGAGTCCAACTGGAGGTCTAGAGCCCACAAGAAGGACTCACGCCAGTCTCTTTTACGGATCTGTGCTGGGAAGGTCCGAAGGTGTGTGGTGGAAGCTAGAAAGTCTATGCCAGCAGGGTGAAGGAGCTGTGCTAGTAGGTTGAGAGTTCTATACTGGAGCAAAGAAGTCACACTCAAAACAAAGACCAGGGCTGTCCTGAAAAGCACCACAGCCATCCTTAGTGACACAGAGGCCCCGAGTTCTTCCAACAAAAAGAACAGTCCAGTACATGCCAGAAAGCCAGCGTGACAAGTTTGTCCTGGAGATTAAATGGCACATGTCTTCCCATCTGGAGCCAGGAAGCAATGCTGGCTGTGAGGACCAGAGCTCCCCCAAAGTGAGCCACAGCCACTCTCAGCAACAAGGTCCGGAGCTCCTCCAGTGACAATGGTGAACTCACACTGGGGAAGCTGGTCATGATGAGCTCCTCCAGGAGAACCAACGGCTCAAACAGCAACACTTAGAGGAACCCACAGCACCTCCTCTCCCCTTCTCCACATCTCTATTTATGCTGGCAACTTTCCTCAGGGGGAACATCTACACTCAGCACCATGCTGATTTAATTCAGCTGGTGTAAAGTTGACCACCAGTTTTTAATCCATAACACACACTAATGGACAGACGGCTTGACTGATATCTGTATTTTGCCCAGTAGTGGAGTACACATTATTCTCAGTAGTCCAATGAGTCTTTTTTGAAATAGATCCTATACTAGGTCATGAAGCTTGTTTAAATAAACACAAAATTATTTAATTAATCTCTTGCATTTTACCAGGTTGCAATGAAATTAAACTAGAAGTCAGCAACAGAAAAATCCACAGAAATATACAAACACATGAGAGATGAAATAATATATTCTTGAATAATCAATGAGTCACAGAAGAAATTTTTCTCAAATGTTCCTCATACTTTTCCAAGAAATTGAAAGACAAGGAATACTGCCAAACTCATCCCACAAAGCCAGTATTAGCCTCACCAAAACTGGACAAGGACTCAAAACAAACCAAGAAACGAAAATAAAGTTAAGAAAGGAAAACAAGACAAAAGAAAACTATAGGACAATATCTTTGATGAAGTTAGAGGCAAAAATGCTCAATAAGATAGTGGGAAACAAATTACAAAAATATCATGGAAAATATTGTACATCATGGCCTTGTCTGCTTCGTTTCAAAGACAGAAGAATGGTATAATGTATGAAAATGAATAAATGCAGCATACTCTTAAAATAGAAGTAAGAATAAAATCACATGATTATCTCAATAGGTAGAGAAAAAGTTTTTGGCAAAATCTAACTTCCATTCGTGATGAAAATGTGTACAGAAAGACCTCACTTTAAATTGATAAAAGTCACTTATAACAAACTCAGACGATATAATACTAAATTGGAAAAATCTAAAAGCATTTCTCTAAAATCACAAAACAAGACAAGGTTGACAATAATCACAACTCCTTTTCAAAATAGTACTTGAAACTTTAGCCAGAGCAGTCCACCAAGAGAAAGACATACAAACGAATACAAATAGGAAAGGAAGAAGCCAAATCACCTTTATTTGAAAATATAAGCCTTAACATAGAAGACCAAAAAAATTCTACCAGAAAACTTGTCAGATGTAATAATCATAAATAAAAACTCTACAATGTCGTGAGATCAATTCCAAATACAAAAATCAATAGCATTGCTATAAATCAATAATTAATCCACCCCCACCAAAAAAAATCAGAACAATCCACTCACAGCAGTTTAAAAAACAGATACATAATAATCAACCCAAACAAAGGGATAAAAGGCATTTGTAATAAAAACTATAAAAGTTGAAGAAAGAAATACAAGAAGACATTACAAAATGGGAAGTCATTCCCTGTCCCTGGGCAGGCAGAATCAATCTTGTCAACATGGCCATTTTACTAAAACTGATACATAAACTTAATACATTACAATCCAACTATCAGCAACATTTTTCACAGAACTAAACTATTATCCTATAATTTATACAGAACCAGAAGAGACTCAGAAGAAATCAAGAAATCCTGAGCAAAAAGAGCAAAGTGTAAAACAGTATAACCTCAGATTGCAAGTTATACTGTAAAGCACAAGTAATAAAAATAGACATGCAGACAGGAACATAAACAACCGCAGGAGCTCTATTGATCTGATCATTACAAAGGGGATAAAGGCCCACACTAGAGAAAGGAGTCTCTTTAAAAATGTGCTGGGAAAACACATTATCCACATGCTGAGGGATGAATCAGACTCACACCTCTCATCCATTATGAAAATGAATCAAAACCAAAGACCTCGATATAAAAACAGAAATGCTGAGTCTGCTTGGAGATAAAATAGATGAAACTCTTGAAGATAGATACAGTCATAGGCTGTAGATATGCATAGATATAGATGATATAGATGTAGATAAATAGATATTGGTATAGGAGATATAGGCGATACAGATATAGAAGATCTCAGCTCCCTAAAATCAATGTAACTGTATGTGTCAAAAACATGCATGAATAAAAAAGAAAAATGAGAGTGGATAGATGATAATTGAACACCATCAACCAAAAGGATTATTAGCATTTGTAGAAAAGACTCTGCTCAATAATGTCAGACTGTGTGTTCTTCAAGCAAAATAGAACGTGAACCAGCAGAAACTAGACCTTGCACAATTACTAAAAAATAAAAGCTATACACAGCACAAATCCTGACTAAATGGAGTTAAACTAGCAAATATATCAGAAAGATAAGTGACAAATCTTCAACCTGTTGACAGCACATTTCTGAAGGATCCATGAATGAAAAGAATTCTGAAAAGGATTAGAAATTGTTTTTCATGAAAAGAAAAATATGTCTAACTTTATGAGCTACCAGTCAAGTAGAGCACAGAAGGCAAATTACAGCACTAACTACTTGTAAGAGGAAAGAAATTTTCTTTAATATAAAGAAGAGAAACTGATAATAAAACTGAAAATTCAATAAAGTAAAGAAAATCAATTAAAATCTAATCCATTCATCTTTGAAAGATCAGTACAAATTTCAAAAGACCTAACCAAGCAAAAAAGGGGAGATCCAAATTACCCATTTTAGAAGTGTATTTTAATTGATAGGATGATATAAAAAGGAAAACTATAAATACTTCTGCACAGAATTTTAACAACTTAGATAAAATGGGCCAAATAATTAAGTATTGCAAATTACCAAAATTCATATACAAAGTCAGAACTTGAATTGCATGTAAGTAATAAAAATAAATTTTCAGTTACCTTGTTCCAAAAAAATATTCAAACATAGTTGGGTTTGTTGGAAGTTCTACTAATGATTTAAACATGAAATAATATCTATTGTATCCTTGCCTTTCAAAGGAAAATAGAAAATATGTCTCTTGTCCTGTTAAGATTCCAAAAATTATCTTATTACCAAAATCAGCAATACAAAGCATAAAACCACACAAACAAAAAAACAATCAACCATGAATACAAATAGCCTCAAAATATGCTGCAGCTGGAATTCTGGTATATATGCAAAAGTATTACAGCTTGATTTCAAAAGTACAAAGTGGGTTTGAAAATTGTTATTTGAACTCCAAATGCTGTAAACTACCCTATGCAAAGTCATTATTGAAACAGAAAAATTATCAGAAAACAGAGAGTGAAGGAGCACCCTTAATCTAATGAAAAGCTTCACAGCAAACCCACAGTGCAAGGGACTGAAATCGGAACGCTTCCCTCCTGTGACCAGGCAGATGGCAAGAGAAACACATTCATGTTCCCACTGTGCAGAGATGCAGAGGTCCCACCATGGATGCAGTCCTACCCGTGTGAGAAAGGAAATCAGAAAAATACTGTGGAAAAAGGAAATCGAGCCTTTTTGCAGGAAATATAGTCCCCTTCATAGAAAGAGAGGTCTACATGATCAAAGAATGAAAGAAGAGGCAGGAGACGGAGACCAGAGCCTGGTGTGGTGGTTCAGACCTGGTATTCTAGAGTTCTGGGAAGCTGAGGCAGGAGGAACACAGGTTCAAGACCCACTCATGCAACTTAGGAAGCCTTTGTCACCAAGAAAGACATTTCAAAAATAAAAAATAAACTCAGTAAGAAAGGGAACCCCAAACTGAGCTAGTTTTCCATCTACCAGTTCTTGAGTTAACACTCTGTCCACAGCGCAAGAACTCACTCCGAAAAGAAAGGCACATGTGAATCCCCAGTGTGTAAACCCTGTGGGTCACCGAGTCAAGGCCTGAGCTATAGCCACAGTCTCCAGCACGTGTTCATCCCTTAGAACTGGAACTCAATGCCCACCACACTGCCCTCTCCCTGGTCCCTGGGTCCACCTCAGATTCCCACTCTGTGTGTTGGACTATGTCAGATGCCTCCTTCTACTATAACCATGCAAGGCTGGCCCTTTGTGCAGATTTTATATTCCGGGGACCCCATTGTCTTTATCCCTTCATCTGTCGGGAGACACTGAGTTGTTCTATCTTCTAGCTGTAGGGTGCAACCGTACAGAAAACAGGAGAGTGCAGCTGTCTCCACAAGACCCCGACTTCAGTCCCTTCGGAGACACATGCAGAGCAGGACTGCACAGTGATGGCAGGCGTCTGCCCTTAACTTTTAAAGGAAATGCCATGTTCTTTCCCACAGCACCCAGCTGTGTTAGCTTCCTCCCAGCGATGTGTGACAGGTCCAGTCCCTTCGTACGGTAGCATTGCACGTGTCTCTGTGCTGACACCATCCCAGTGGTTCTGAAGCTGCAGCTCACCCGGCTTTCCTGTGCATCTCCACCACACCCAGTGACTCGGAGCATCATTTTCCTGCCTGACTGGTGTTCTCTGTAAGAACCATCTCCTCGGGTCTTCTGCCTGTCCTCAGTGAGGCTGCATTTTACCTTTCATTTAATTCTATATTTTATGGTGAGACATGGGGTTCCTTATATTTGTACACCAGTCCTTATCGATCAGGTACAGGGTGGCACATGTTTCCCTTATGCAAAAGTTCCCTCTTACTCTGTGAATTACTTTTCTTTGCTGTGCAAAAGCTGTTAATCTGCTGTAGTGTGATTTCGATTTTGGTTCCTGTGTGAACCGCAGGATACTGTACCTAAGAAATTGTTGGCAGATCAGTGCCACAAAGATTTGCCTCCAGTAGATGTGCGAGTTCTTATGCACAAATCTGTGACCCCACAAACCTGTGGAGGGTGATTTTGTGCATGCTGAATGACAAGGTTCTGATTTCATTCTCACATGTGGACTTACAGCTTTCCTAGCACCGCTCAGGAGAACACCCTGTCCCCACTGTCACTTGATTGAAGTTCAGGGGATCATATTTGTGTGCATTTATTCCTGGGCTCTGTTTTAGGTCCCATCTGACTGTATGTCTTTTCTCATGCCAGGAACACACAATTTTAGTAATTTGAATTCCTAGAGCTTCATAGTATATTTTGAAATCAGGCAGGGTAGTGCCTTTAGCTTTCTTGTATTTTCTCAAGATTCCTTTGGCAGTTTGGGATGTTTTGGGTTCCAAGTGAATTTTAATCCCAGTGCCAAAGCCAAGTAGAGATACTAGAATGAGAGGAGACTATGGGGTAACACCTCTGATGAACATAAATACAAATGCCCTCAACAAAATACTGCAATGGCAAACCAAAGTTAGCAGCACATTAAAAGTACCCTACACCCCGAGCTCAGGCTTCATCTCACAGATAAAAGGGTGGTTTGACATAACAAAATTAATAAATGTGATACACCACATTCAGAGACTGAAGTATAAAAGCTGCATTATCATCTTAAGTGGTACACAAGAAACAGTTGACTAAAATCTAACACCCTTTCTAGTTACAGAAGGATTGCATCTTGATAAAATCAAAACCATTGTACAAAAAATCCACAGCAAGCATCATGTTCGGTGCTGAAAATGGAAAGATTTTCTCCAGATCAGGACAAGAAAAGGGTGCTCCCTCTATGCACTTCCATTCAGCATACATGGGAACATTAGCTTAAGCAATTAGGCAAGAAAAAGAAAGTTTATCCCGACATAAGAAAAGGCAAAGTGCAATTCACCCTGTCTGCAGATGATGTGACATTATGTGTAGAAAACCCTAAAGATTCTTCCAGAAGAGAGTTAGAACTGATAAGCAAGTATATTACACCTGCAGGACACAGTATCGACACACAAAGATCAGGGTTTTTTTTGTATAAATTAAGAATAAACTATCTGAAAAATGAGTTAGGGAAGCAATTCCCTTATAAAGGCATCAAAGAGAATATTTTGGAATAATGAACTAAGAATGTTAAAAATCTGTGCATAGAGAGTTACAAATCACTGAGGAAATCCATGAAAAAGAACGGAGACCTCAGCCCTCCTCTGCACTTAGGTGAAGTCATCGGCTGGGTAAAGGCCCTAGAATGTCGCAGTGGGAAAGCAGAGGGGGTGCACACGTACACACCCATGTAAGTGTGTTTGCGTGTGTGCCTGTCTTTCCTGAGGGATGGAAAGCTGAAAACGCTTTGTGAGCCGCAAGCCAGCATTAAGTTCCCACTTGAAACCAGTGATGGTGCATTCTGAGCAAGGCAACTCTTCTTAGACGAGTTTTCTTAGCTGTGGTTTGCTTTCATCAGACTCAGGAGCGGGGAGGATTTACCACCATGGCAGAAGTTTGGCGAGAGAAACAGACAGGAAAGAATGGTGAGCAAACCAGGGCGCCTTCCCACAGAGTGGATGGGTGGTGAAGAGTCGCCGGGGAGGGTGCAGGAAGCAGACCTTCTGGGTGCTCCCCAGGCTCTGCACATGCTTCGCACCCCGGTTTTCCCCGGTACTACTCGGACCACCTCCAAGAATTGCTTTCAGAGTCGCTGTAGATTAGCTTTTGACTGGCCGAGCCGCACTTGGATGGGCTGTGTGGCTCAGTGCTGAGCGCTAATACCCATTATGCCCGAGACCCTGGGCGCCCATCCAGCAGCGCCACCACAGACAGCAAGAAATAACCCACGTGGGATTTCACTTCAGGTGAGCAGTTCTGTAACTGTGACCTCACTGCCTCTGAATTGAGACAGTTTCCAACCGTCCGGGATAAAGGTGTCCTCTAGCATCAATGCAGTTGCTGGAAAATAACACACTACTTTTAAACACTGAGGAATATGGAATTATATTTCGTATTATTCTTTTTCCACTGTACGTACGTGCATAATTGTTTTGTGCCTAAATTAAATTTTTATTTGAAAACTTCAGGTAATAGTTTCAACGTTACTAATCATGTTGTGTCAGTTGTGTGGTCAGCACACATCTTTCCACCAAGAGAAAACCGATGGTGACTAAGTAAATAATAGTTCCCTGTTAATAGATTCAACGGCACATGTGTGGCACATTATTAATCCCTGGCATGACTGTGAATAATTGGATTATGTGCATTAACATCTTTTGTGTTGTTTTCACAGAATGTATGATATTTCAGTTTCTCTCACTGATTAAGTTGTAGTGTGAAAGTCATATCTGCAGTTTGTCGTCTTGGTCTAGCTTTACTTTCCATGGTGTCAGCGCGCCTCAGAATTCACAGCTTGGTCGGAAAGAGACCAGGCAGAGGCATGGAATTTGTGCTCACACAGCACGCTTGGAAATTCTGCACAGGCAGTGTTGGGCCCTGGGGACTCTGTGGTAATTGCTGCCTCACTAGAGGCCAAAGAGGAGTCCTTATCTGAAACGCACAGTAAATCACATTTTGATATAAGCAGTTCCTAATGCAGTCAAATCTCTAATTACTGCCCGCCTGCCTGTCTGCCTTCCCACAGATAAAACCTTTATCTAGGTCAGTGTGAGCTGTTGGTGATGGAGGAGAGAAACCACGACTCAACATTTGCCACCACAAAACAAAACCAAAAACAGAAATGAAGCCAAAATCAAAGGAAGAAGCAACACAAAGAGCTTACCTTTCAAAGTCAAGCTTAGGGATGCCAAGACTTATTCTGGAAAATCTTCCTAAACTCGAGAACTCCGAGACACGGGCCTCAGTCTGAAATACGTGGTTTGACTAATTCCACCTGCAGTTAAGCCAGCAGCGCAGGTGGATGGATTGCCTGGATGGATTGCTGGATTCCAGGCCGAGCACAGAGCTCCTGGGATGCAGAAGAGTCAGGCCTGCAAGCTGGTGGCCCAGGCCACGGTCCCGGAAGCCGGGTGCTGCCCAGACCCTGTGAGCTGTGCACTCGGCCAACCCTGGGTCTTCCTGCACTTGCCCTGGTTACTGCGTGGAATGGGTGCGTGAGCCAACGTGCAGGTGCTTTGGGAAGATTGTGGATTCAGATGGAGGCGGCGATCACCACTGCTTCCCTTGCGCCATAGTCTGTGTGTTGGAATTGCAAATGCTGCGGGGCCCTAACACAGTCAGTCCTTCACACAGCCACATGACGCAAGGACCCTTATGAGGTCCAGGGTCCAGGCAGAAAGGTGATGTCACTGCTAAGTCCCAGGCCAAGCTTCATAGCCATGATCATCTGACTTTAGAATTGCAGAAATTAATTTATAAATCATAAAGGTGCACGAAAAACCTATTATTGCCTTGTTACACAAAGTCTCAGTAATTGTGATGTTAACCAGAACAGCAACAATCAAAATCTCTTTCTTGCATTATTAAAAAATAATAAAGACATGCCAGAGGATAGCAGTGGTGCTTCCACTGTGCCCAGTACTCCTGAGGCATCACTCAAAGGACAGGAGAGAAACCGTCCTAGGTCAGCTGATGCATCAGACAGTTTTGCAAGCATAGAAAACTTGAGAAAACCAAAAGCCAAATTGCCCTAGCAATTTTTGTCCATTTATTCTTCAAAGTGTGTGTCTTTCTAGGGAACTAAAATCTTCACTTGTCTAATTCAACTTATCAAAACGTTTCTAGGGGCTATGTGGTGTTACAGAATCTGTCTGATGATTCTTTGAGAAAATAAAAATGTCAGCTTTAAGAAAATCTGAACTAGCAGAAAAGTTAAGTGGTTTTGTATAGAAAACCTTTGTCTGCAACCTGATCTCATGCTGTTAGATGCATTTCATTATTTTTAAATAACTACATTGTTCATAATAATTATTATTAATTGAATAATAATCACCGGGACCCATTGTAAGATATCTAAGAGTCTTGCTTCTACAAATTTTATTGAGTTTGGATTGTGGTAGTCTGTCTAACTTTTTTGATAATCTTAGGGCAGAAGAGGTAACAAATGTAGTGGCTCAAATAATAAATTATTAAGGTGGCCAAGGAAATAATATTCAGAATGTCAATGATAGGTTAAACAGATGAGCAACGCCGTGGTTTAGTCTGAGTTTTCCCTGTGTTTTCTGTCTGCCGTTACACCAGGATAATTTCTGCAAATGCACACAGGTGAATTGTTTCCTCCTGTCTAGTTTCCCTGATCCCTAGTGAATAATGTCCTTCTATGATAAAATGTGACTTGCTGATGAAGTCCCCATGGTCTTCAGAGCCCAGCAGACCTGTCCTAAGGGGCAAATTTGTTCACGTGTGCAGTGGTTTATGCATTTGCTCTCCAGGAGTGGCCACTATGCCCAAGGGAAGTAAGGGGGAGAGTAAATGTCATCAGAGCCTTCAGAAAGTCTACCTCCTGTCCAGGGAAGCACACAGCATGGAAGTAAACCAACGGTTAAGGGAATCACATGATATGGAAGAAGCTCTAAGGAGAGAGGTGACGGGATTGTCAGTGAACCTGTGTCAGGCAGTAGCTGGCTCCATGAAGCCCCTGGTCTAGGCATCGGGTCTCCCGAATCCATGCCCTGTGTTTATGCCCCTCTGCAATCTGGAATGGCCCAGTGACAAGGCCTCCTGGCCAGAATCATTAAGAAAGAGATGCTGCATGACTTCACAGCTGGAACTGCGAAGAAGCATTGGGTTTCCTCCTTGGCCTCTGAGATGCAGGCCCTGAGCCCAGCTGGCCTCCCGGGGGTGAAGGGATGAGCTGCTCAGGCGCTGGCTCCCTGTGGACTTCAAGCCCACAGCGAGCACACGCAGCCACAGTGTGTGGTCCCTCTGAGGTTTCCCAGCTGGGCCTCGGGGACGGTGCTGCCATCCCACACGCTGAGTCCTGAGGTGAAAACCATTCGAGCAGCCCGCTAGGGTCCAGTTTAGGGTCCCTGGCTCCCCCCACCCCGACTGTGGTCCCACACTGTCCTGTAGCTGCTGACCTTCACAGATGACCTTTACACTGTTTCTAGCAAGGAATCCCTCAGCCACGCGACAGCCACCTGTCACTGATGAGGCAAGGCCTGTGTCACGTAGGGTCACCTGGCAGGGACACCAAGGGTTGGGGACCCTACGTCATCCTCCTGCTGCATTTCTTCTGCATCTTTTTGTTTTACCCTTTCCTGCACAGTCTCTCTTCTCGCAGCTTCTGGGTAACACCTAAATTTTAGCCCCCACTGGCAAGTGTGCCTCTGTTTCCACATCTTTTCTGCAGAGGTTCCTGCTGCTCCTCTCTGTTAGGTTTCAGAAATGACCTTAACTGTCACTCTCTGACCTTCTGGTCTGAGGGACCATGCCAGGTCTCACACCTCATCCCGGCCACAGCACAAGGCCGTTTATAAAGTGTCTCTCCAGCCAGGTCAGTGCAAAACAGTCCCTGGGCATTTACTAATGCTGCAGTACAGAGTCACTGTTTCCTGGGGCCCCGACAGGCCGCTGGGTGCTGTGCAGGTCAGTTTTCAACCCCAAGGCTTCCTTACACTGACGCACTCACAGTGTGTATCCCAAGGTAAAGCTGAACCGGACACTGGCGTTTTTGTTTGCTAAGTCTGAATGAATTGTTCCAGGGATTCTTTGCCTGTGAAGGGAGGTTGTCTCCCAGATGCAAGTGGCTTTTCCTCCTGGGGCAGATCTTGGTGCAGAGACACTGGGCTGAAGGAGACGAGCAATGCACAGCCCGAGCGGCCTTTTCACATGCCACGCGGTATTCATGGAGGTCTTCAGCCCACTCTGAGGGGTTTAGGGGTCTGGGACCAACAACTTCTCAGGTGGGCTCTGGTCAGCTGACCTCAAAAAACCAGAAAAAAGAGGTGGTCACCAGTGGCTGATCTGTGTAGACCGAACTTGGGCAAATGTTGGCCTAACGATACAGAATTTTAGTGAGATCATCTAAGCTCAAGGACTCTATTGTGTGACACAGTGACTGGAGTTAATAGCCATCCATGGTACTCCGGAAAAATGGTCAAAGAGTCAGTGTTAAATGTTCTTACTATTAAAATAATTCATAGATTGACTCATTAGTTTTAGTAAAGCTATAGGGCTATCATCATAAATATAGAAAGGACTGCTAAAAATACACTTTGTCCAAATACAAAATACATTACAGGAAAAGTCATGTTATTATCAATTCCCTTCACCTCAAATATACGACAGGATCATGCTTCTTGCCCTTTTCTGAAGCAGCTCTAGAAGTCATCTTTCACCAGTGTGTCTATGAGGTTTTATCAAAAGTACCCGAGAGGCCGGGGATGTAGCTCACCTGCACAGCTTCAGCCTGACAAGCGCAAGACTGTGAGTTAGACCCCGTACAAAAAAACCTGAGCGCCATCCCATGGAAATATAATCTGCAAAGCAATTACCATGTGTTCTTCGTCACCTCACTCACCAGATCTGGCACCAGATAGGTGACTTCTGGTTCAACACAAAGTGCTGCGAAAGGTCAACACTGCTGATTAGGACACGGAAGCAGCCTTACCAGTGGGAATGAAAGAGGACTCTGGAACTGCTTTAGAAAGTGACAAGAACTGTGAGCTAAGTGTGTCCAAAGCCAGGGGCAGCTCTTCACAAAGGACTAGCGGCAACGTACCTCTTACTGAAATTTAAAAATATTTTTGAGCATTCACCATATATTTTGATACAATGCATTTGCTCCATAGCCATGAATTCCAAATGCAGTATTATGTTTTGATACATTAATAAGATTTATTTGTCTAATTACCATGAAGCCCAATATCCCTCTCATTTGCAAGAAGATTACTGAAAAGAGTGTAAATCTTGTTCAGCTTTAGAGAATCACTCTTCCCAGGTTTCACCAGCTTGGTTCTCACGGTCACGTCAGGTCCCTGGGAAAGGCCAGGCTTTCCCACCAGACACTGTACAGGGCTCTGTGCTCAGAACACAGTGGGTTTCTGCAGCAATGGATTTGAATTACCCCAATGTGTCCAGATCACTGGGTCTCAATATTCAAGTTTTTAGCCCAAATACTCTTCCGTACTGTGACAGAGGGGGCAGGAACTGGCCTCAAGAAGACTTCTACCTTATGGGCCAGATTATCTGAAACCCTTTGGGATCTCACAGAAAGAAATAAGAAAAAATAAAATTAAATTCTAGCAACTTTTTCTGGTTTGACTCTCTCGATACATAAATTAGGCTTTCCCTCTGTCCCTTCAGAAGCGAGGCATGTTATAAATACTGCAAATGAGAAATTTTTAAATCAAATTTCATCTTCCTTTAACTTTCATTTTCCTTTTATTGGCACAGCAGATTCTGAGTGTAGACTCTCAGAGGGGCGTAGCTTTATCAAAGCTGCTGCTGCAGCCTAGGGGCCAACAGAGTCATACTTAGAGGGCTTGAACCAGATTTATGAAGCTATTTTTAAATTTTCCAAATAGAAGTTGACATTTTTTGGCTTGTTAAATACAGCTAAAATATGCGTAACCTCCCGGCTGATGTGCAATGTGTCTTCTGAGCAGTAGATCTTTTAGCGATAGAATATGAGGGTTTAAATGGTCTCTGAATGAAAAATTTACAGTCCAGGTGGTTTTTCAGAATCAATTTATATGCCAAATTGTTGTACACAAAAGCACCCTTTTAGAACTCATTCTGGAAAAATTTTCAGAACTAGGAAAGTGAATTAGAAGAAGTTATTCATTGCATCGGTCCATACTCTCCCAGCTCTCACCTTCCCCCACCACACTGCGCCACGGGAAGTATCTCCACAGGAAGGCATCGGGTAGCCCTGGAGCCTGCACACAGTGAGGGGTACAGTGAGGGCCGAGGCCTGGCCCAGCAAGGAGGCTCACACCTGCTGCCCAGCCCACAGCCTCAGGACTAGACAGCTTGTATTCCTTTCCAGACCGCAAAGTAAACTCCAGCAGTCACTTTTGAGATGGGTCAGTGCAGTGAGCGAGGCTGACTGTGGCCCGCTTATGAGGGCGGTGTCTGGAAAATGCTTCCTCTCTGTCTCTCCTCTTCCACCCACCCAGCCCTCTGCCTCTTACAGCGGCACAAGGGGTGACAGCATTGTCTGGGGCACCTGGCTACCCACACGCAACCCTTTAACAACAGCGAGATGTCTCCTCGTGGGTGACCTAACCCAGGAGAGGTCACACTTCTTCCGGCATGGCTGTTGCTGTGAAGTACAGGAATTTTACTAAAGTCCCGAGAGAATTGACTGACTGCCAACTGGTTGTGTAAAGAGTGTAGGCATCTCATTGTAAGGAATAGAGAAAGGTCAGTACCACAACATAGACTGCTTTCTGATTTTCTACCCCTGTGGCTTTTCCTCAGAGACGTAGCCATTTTCTTCAAGTCTCCTTAAGCACTGTCTTTGAGTTGGAAATCCTGCACTGCTCACAGCATCCACGATGTTATGTAACCTCATTAGGAGGGCTGCTTTCTTACACCCAGCCCTAAGTTCAGCTTTGTCAAATGGTGCTTTAGTACTCACTATAGATTGAGTATCTGTACATTTGGCACCTTACCAGACACAAGGAGTTAAGGGTTATGTAAGCTGTTTATTTTCTCAAGAAATTTGTATTAGGAAGTAAGTAGACTGAGAGTCATGGAAATAAAGTCGGGTTCTCTGACAGATGCGCACCACAGGATGGAACAAGGTGTGAAGTCCTGTGTCAGCTGTACAACCCCCTTAAAAATGCCTTCAACTTTAAAACAGGAATGACGCTCTAATTTGGTTTAGTTTTCTCATTGGTAAGACAAAATACTCAACCCTCAAAGTTAAAGAAGGAAAGGCTTATTTATTATTTAGTTCACAGTTTGTGGATGTTTCAGTCGATAATTGGCTGGCTCCAGGCAGGGTGGCATGGAAAAGGAGCATCACAGAGAACAATTGATGGTGGGCAGAAAGTGGCAAAGCAAGGGCCTCAGCTGCTTTTTTCTGCCCCTGTTATATTCTGTCTAGGTTACTGGGATTCGGGTGGTGCTAAACCAATCAGGAGACTGATTCAGTAACCACCACACCTTTAACTCCAGCATCGCACCATGAAACAATCACCCTCTCTAGATTCAGCCACCTTGAAAAAGCCCCCCTCTGACTACATGAGGTGTTGGGGGACATCTAGACACAGCCATAACATATTTCATGTTGCTGGGAGAATAGAACCAAATATTGTAAATAAATGGTTAACATATACCTATGTAGTAAATATTTGCTGTTATTATTGGGACACAGTATTAGCTATTACTTTTTGTAAGCCTGTTTAATTAAACATGTAGCAAAGTGGCAGCATGATATAGTGTTTAATTTTGTGTACTTGGGATACATTTCAGCTCAGCCATTTATAGTAAAGGAACACAAGGCAATTTAATTATCCAGTACCTCTAAAAACAGTACTTAATATTTCAGATCATGGTGAGGAAAAATCTGTGTGATATGTCCGTGTTCACACAGATGCTATGCATGCTGTATAACCAGCACCTGCCACATGGTAAACTCTGCATGCCTGACATACATCATCCCCATTATGTTTCAGGGCCACCACATTGCTGCTGCTGGAGGGAATGACCTAATTGTTAAACTCAAGTTACAGTCTGTACACCAGCAGGGCTGGCTTTACCTGGGAGCTTGTTAGAAATGCAATCACTGGAGCTCACCCAGCGCTACACAAGAGAACTTCAGGGAACAATGCTGAGGAATCTCTTTGCATGTGATTTTTATTTTTAGGTACATCTGTGGTTGAGAAGAATAGTTCTAAGTGAACATAAGTAATCAACTGTCTCACATCTTATTTTGGTATGTGTTGCTTACATACCATTTTTTTTTTTTGTGCACTGAACCACTTTAACAATTTACAGAAATCTTACAGTCATGTTTGGAAACGGGGTGAACCCTGATTTATCAGTGACTATATGAGGAAAAGATATTACAGTATGGTTACCTCAGAATCTTCAGAATTAATTATAAAAGAAAATAACTTTAAAGTATTTAATCCATCTGTAGTCATTTTCCTCTTCTTCACCCACCAATGTTTATTTCACACTGCCTGTTATGCCAGGCACCACTGGAAGCAGGGGGAACAGAGTAAGTGAGCGGAAGGAAGGGGTAGTTACCAAGGTTGGAATGAGAGGGAGAAGCCAGAACACGAAGGTCTGTAACCGTGGGGTAGAGTTTGAGTTCATGGCCCTGTGAAGCAGCTCAGGAGCTGTAAACAGGCTCTGGGATGGGGTAGGGGCGAACCCTGATGCAGACAGCTGCTGCCTGCAACAAGAAGCTTTATCCTTTGCACAGTGAAGCACACCACAGGCCGAGCTCAGGCTTGCTAGGGGTGCTTTGTCAACCCCTGGAGTTTCAACAGATGCTACAGGTAAATCATATGCATTCCTGAGTGTTAGGCTGGGGGTTTGCTTCATTATTTCCCTGTAGTAGGTGCTTGGTGGTGCATTAGTGAGAGCTCTCTAGAGGGACAGAGCCACCTGGAAGAGGGGATTTATCAGGGTGGCTCACTGATCGGAGCATGAAGTCCTGCCATGGTGTCTGCTCATGAGAGCAGCTGGAAGCCTCAGAATGAGAGGGCCCAGGGGTGCAGAACAAGTGTGAAGGCTGGAAGCTCCATGAGGAGCACTGGTGAAAGTCACTGTCCCCATTCAAGGCTAAGGACTCTGGAACCTGATGTCCACGGGTGAGGGCAGTGGCCAAGAAAGGAGGCACCAGAGAAGAGCTGGCTATCATGTTCTGTCCACACCAGCTGTCCCTGCCCTGTCCACACCGGCTGTCCCTGCCCTGTCCATGCTGGTCTCCCCTTGCACACTGTCCATGGCCCCACCTACTCAATGCTGCCCCTCAGCCTGGAAGCTCCTTACAGACCTGCAGAGTGTGCACCATGGGTTTCCCTCCTCTCAGATATATTGACCACAGCTCCTTTTGAGAGGGATGGAGATTAGCTTTCACAGGATAATTATTAGAATGAGTTTTGGTAAGAAAGGACTTACTGAAAAAACAAAATTAGTGGCATACAGCAAATACCATCTTTCTTTGAAAGGGTAAGAATCTGCTCTTCCCGAGGCTGATTACAGGAGTGAAGCTGGTGAAGACTGAGAGGTCCCCATGAGTCTCCAGGGCTCCGGTCAGATTCCTTGTGTCCACTCCCTCACTCACCTGTGTCCTGCCTGCCTGACCCACACAGCCAGGGATTCCAATAACTGAGTTCCTCCTAAGGAATTAAACCAAAAAAGTCGGTGTGAGAGTCCAAAATAAAAATAATTTCTAAATAGTGATGTGTGTGTGTGTATGTAAGAGTGGGAGGGGGAGAAAAGAGAATCCTTGCTAAATAGAAAAGTAGGTTTTTATCTCAAAGATATGCTGAAAGGTTGGCTGTCAAAGCAGCCACATTTTAAAGCTGTTATTTGGAAACAGTATTGATGGGAGAGTGAGACATGAAGTACTTCTTAATCCAAAATATGACAATGCATGGAAGGTGGGTCAGCTCAGCTTCCTCTGAACAGAGTCTTTCACTGCACACTACGGACACCAAATGCATAAAAACATAAAGTAATTATCAGAGACGCAAGGAGAACTTCAGAGACCGACTTTGGTAACCTTCTTATGCACATCACGATGCTTCTCTCTTTGTATCCTGAGTTGCCTAATCGCCATACAGATACAACCCAAAAATCGTCATGTGCAAGCACACTTATTTTCAAGTGCAGTCAGAAGTACAGAGAGTCCTGTCTAGATATGCAATCCTAGAGATTCCAGAACATTCCCCCTTACTCCCATTGAATGACTCAATTCAGCCCGGCTCACAGTGCCCTTCCCAGAGACCTGCTTGGCCCTGGGCTGGACAGGTGAGCCACAGGCTTCCCTCTGTGGTGGCCTGGTGCTGTCCTGGGCCCACCCACCGAGTGCGCTGCAGAATTCCTGCATGTTGAGATGAGTTTCTAGCGGTGAACTGCGCCTCTGCTCCCATGATCCAGCACATTTGCTGACTGTTAGTTAGGGGTGTAGAGTGACAGGTGACAGGAGCTAGCTCAGAATGTCCTAGTGTTAAAGTGAAAGAGAATTTCAAAATGAGAACCCAGGATGGGAAAGCAGCTTCACAAGACTTCCCCACATCACAGGCTGGGGTGCAGAGAGAGTCCCTGGACTCTTCCTATTCCCTCTTCTTTTCTTTCTCTCCTCTCCTCAGTGCAAACGTTTCTGCCTTCCTGTCCCTGTAAACCCACCCTCCTTCTGGTGTTCCTACCATGATTTCACACATGGAAGAGGTGCTGCGTTTGAGGTCCCCATTCAGGAGCCCACACCTGTGATGAGGGTGGCCCCCCCCAGCCCCACCCCAGCAGGACCAGCCCCTGCTCTCAGCAATGCTCTCAGAGGGAAAAGGCTTCCCGCTTGCTTGTGTGTTTCTAGTTATTTGTGTAGCCTACAGAGGTAACAGTGTTAAAATATCCCAGCGGCTGTCTTTTCTACTTTATTGGAGAAAGTAGAAAGATCTGAGAGATTCCACAGAAACCACAGAAATGTAAATCCAAATTAACACATTTTAGTCAATTTTTCCATATAATTATGCTATGGTTGTCAGATTTTTCCATCTTTTTCTCCACTTTGAAGTCACTGGATTACCTGCAAGAGAATATGTTAGTAGGTACAGCTTAATAAAATAAGATACAGAACGATATAAAGCATGTGCCAATTCTATGTAGTAGAAAGTATGAAACATGACCATTTGTTTAACTTTCCTAAAGGACATGCCAAAAAAATAACCATAAAAATGAATAAGAAGTCAGAGTAGAATGGTCGACTGTGGATGTGCCTGGCCTCAATAACCTGCTCTGACTCGTGGGTCACGTATATGACTGTCATGGCTGAGCGTGGATGTCCCCAAAGCCTCACACAGTCACAGGTGGAGCTTTGCGGAGAGGCTGGCTCTGAGTATGGGACGCTGGAGTTAAAGGTGTGATCACTAAATCCGTCCGTTTATTGGTCTGGCGCAGTTCTGGGTGTGGGGACGCTAAGAGTGCTGCGCCCCTTAAGGGCTTGCGCCCTGGATACAATACAGGGAGCAGGCACAGTGGTGTGTTTGTGGCTTGCTGCCTCCTGCCTGCCACGCACTGTTCCTCCTCTGCCACCCGCTCTGCCTTGGAGCAGCCACTTACGGACTGAAGCCCCTACTAACTGTGAACTACAAAACTTTCCCTTCTTCTACTTTGGGTTTAGGGTATTTTGTCCCAGCAATGGGAAAAGTAACTATGACAGTGACTTACATATTAAAAACTAAAATTAAGAGGAAAATAGCCAGCCTTTAAAATTGAAATCAAGCTTTCACATTCAAAATAGGTATTTAGTTGATTGCCTCTTTTCCAAAAAAAAAAAAAAAAAAGTATTTCAAATGCCTTTAAAGTTTAACATGTGAGTATATCTGAAGTGTCGTGCAGTCTGAAGATAAAGCATAAGTGATAAATTGGTGGAATTTTATTATTATTATTTTCCCTATTGGGTGCTGCTGGGCTTTGACTCCAGGGCCTCACACGCGCTCAGCTAATGCACTCTCGCTGAGCTGCAGACACAGCCGTGTTTCTACGCTGGATCTGACGCACACACAAACACCTGGCGAGGACTCTTGTGTTAGTGCCTTAGGGTATCTTTTCAGGGTATGAGAAAAGAGACAAAAGTATGATACCAACATCTACTGTAATGATATTCATCTGGAACTGCCTGTTTAAGCTAATTTTTTCCTAATAGATAGGTAATTGCTCCCCAGGTCAAAAAAAAGAAAAATCTGCCGCTTTAAGGGTTGATGTCTCAACTCTAAAACTACGAGCTATGAAATTCTATGGTGGGTGAGTGCTGCTTGATTCTAAAACAGAACAAGTGTTCCACTTGTGTTTTCAGGAATTTGTTTAAAGCAAGAGAATAATAGGGCCTGGTGATTTCAAAAGGACTTTGACACTGAGATGATGAATTTCCCAGTGAATGATGACAGGAAAATTTGTTTGGTGAAAGCACAGCCATTTCTCTTGATTAATTATACCAGGGGTAGACTTTTAAAACAGTGAGTTAAACGAATTCATAAAGAGAAGAAATAGCAAAGCAGCAATAATGCCGATAAATGGCTCCAGCAAAAGTTTACTGGTCACCACCTAGATAGACGTGAAGAGAAGAGAAAGTTCACCTGGCAGCCAAGCAGAGCATGACTCTCTCCCGAGGTTCCCTCATGAGCTGCACTGTAGAGCTGCTCACAGGCTCGTGATGGAAAGAACAGTTTGGAGCGGAGCTTCCTCAGCAGGCAGGGCCCAGAGCAAACGCGAGCGTGGTAATCCTGCAGCTAGTAAGGAGCTGCTGGGTTCTGGCAGAGGAGCTCACGATCGCCAGAAACATGATGGAGAACTCGGCCAGGAGCAGCTAGGCTTTGCCGCCAGGACCCATGGCCAGTCTTAGCAATGCTGCTGTTATTGTTGTTGTCATTTTGAGACAGTCTCGCTATACATTTCGGGCTGGCCTTGAACTCACCTTGTAGCCCTGGCTGGCCTCAAATTCCTGCCTCAACCTCACCAGTGCTGGGATTACAAATGTGTGCCACAATGCCTGACAATTTTTTTTTTTTTTGTACTGGGGATTGAACTTACAACCTCATGCTTGCCAGGTGGGCGCTTACACCACTGAGCTAAATCCCCAACCCCTAATGCCTGACAATTCTTAAAGGAAAAAAACAAAGATATTTTATAACTGCCAGAAACACTGTTACCTAAATTGAACCTAAATCAAAGAAAATTCAAAGGTGGGCATGGTGGCCACACCTGTAATAGCGGCTCTGAAGAAACTGAGGCAGGAGGATTATCACTGAGAGTTTGAGCCCATTTTGGCTATATAATGAGTTCAAGGCCAGCCTGCACTACAGAGTGATACCCTGTCTTAAAAGAAAGAAAAGAAAACTTCAAATTTTTAATGAAAATCTGTGCCCTCAGCAATTTAAATGGCATCACAAAGGAGACAGTCAAGCTGACCCAGCATCTCTGTCTGGCTGTCAGCCCAAAGACCTCAAAACTACTTCTGTGGTTATTTGCAGTGGGCAAGAGTGGTTAAGAGGGGCAAAGTCCTCCTCACCCACTGTTGACTGGAAGAACAGCTCTGAATTCAAAGAGCAAAACAGATCCAAACATTTGTCTCTCACTGGGCCACCATAAAAACGAAATAAACGATAATATCTATCAGCTTTTTATTTTCAGAGGAGTATTCAGATCAATTAGCAAATGTGAGTGAATCAGATAATGCTATCAGTGTCGAGCCTATAGCCACATGACCACTCTGGGATGGGGAACAGTTGGTGAGAAAGCAGGACTTTCAGGAGGATGAGTAGCAAACAGTGCTGGCACAACTGCACACCCACAAGGGACGATTAGTGCAGGGCTGCATGACGTTCAGAGTTAACTCAAACTCTACAAAAATGCAAATACAAAACCAAAAAAGAATCAAGCAACTGCTAGAGGACAACACAGGAAAAAGTCTAAGTGACCTTGAGTTGACTCTTTCAAAGCTACACCAGGTTGACAAAACTTTTTTTGATAAGTTGGGTTTTATTAAAAGTAATACTTCTTGTTCAGTGAAAGGCACTATTAAAAAGAATAAAAACATACACTGAGGGAAAGTATTTGCAAAAATATATACCCAATGAAACTCTGATATTCAGAATATATGAAGAAACTGTAAAGCTCAATGAGACATGACCCAATGTTAAAAAGTCAGCAAAAGATCTACAGTGCAAGAAAATATACTCAACATCATGAGGAACTTGCAAATTAAGGCAACAGTTAGCCATCACTGCATGCCTACTGGAACGGCTAGCTTGCCAGTGTAACACCAAATGCTGGAGACAGAAACCAACGAGGACTAATAGCGGCAGACGGCAGGGTACAAAGTGCTTCGGTCAATTTGGAGGACAGTTTGAAAATGTACCCTAGTTACTTTTTCTCATTGTTGAAACAAAATACCCAACATCTTCAGAGGAAAGGAAGAGAAGTCTATTTAGCTCAGTTTGTAGAGGTTTCAGTCCATAGTTGGCTGGCTCCCAGGCAGAGGGGAAGGCAGAGAAGCCTGCAGAGGAGAAGCAGTTTATGGTGGGCAGAAGGCAGCAAAGAAACAAGGGGCGACCACAGCACTTTCTACCTCATACCTTTTCCAAGCTACCTAGAGTGGGCAACATTCACACCCTTAATCCTCAAGCCTTGATCCTGGCCCTGTACCATGAGTCAATCCCAGCGTCACACACTCTAGATCCAGCCACCACTGAGAAAGCCCCACCTGTGACCGCCTGAGGCTTTGGGGTCATCCAGACACAGCCATGCAGCAGAGTCTACGAAGCAGAGCCTGCTGTTACAGGGCTGCGCCGGGGGTGTTAACACTGATGTGCAGGTGCAGTACTGGGACTGTTAGGGCATCCAGGTGTTCAAAGCTGAAATAATTCCATCAAATAAGTAACAAGGATCACAACACGTAATGTGAAATAAACAGCTGAATCCACATTAACTCAGGTCCTTAAGTAAATAAACCATAGTGGAGAATACAGAACTCTCCTGTGCAGGAACTGGGGCTTTCTTCAGTACAGTAGTTCAGTGACACAGACCAGTGAGAGCATCACCAAGGGATGGAGTTTGAAAGCACTGGAAGATGATTTGTTTAAATTACTGATTAGCGACGTGGGTGCTGAGACCAGTTGACTCTAGCAATGAAGCCAGGGTTCTCAGACTAGAAAGGGGGCACACTTTTACAAGGGAGCTCTACTGATTTATCTTTTTATAAAAATAGAGAACAAAGAAAAGTCATTTTTTTCCCATCCTAACTTAAGCTTCATGCCATATATAGAAAAAACAGTTGGGATCTCAGACACATTTCACAACATGAAAGTAGCGTCACTAACAATGTGAAAATGTATAAATAGTTCACTCAGATCTCCGCGATACTTCCCCATCAGCCTCAGATACTTTACCAGGTGTGGGTGCCGATGTGAAATTGGATTTAAGATTCTACGTGAAAATTGTACTTCTGCCTGCAGCTATTTTAAGCGTTGCCAGCACCGGAACTGTCTGGAATCCACACATAACTTTTCACACTGATACTGAGAGGATTTCTCTGTAACTTCACCATATCTCTGACAAAATTCATGTTTTTAGAGCCATTGCACATCCAAAGAAATATTCTTATTATCCATGTTGCCCTGCTTTATTTTTCCCATATTTGAATGTTTATTACTGTACATGAAACAAAATTTAAGAAGGATCTTCCACGTATCACATACAGAGCATAAAATGTTTAAAAATTTTTAAATGTAATTTTTAAAAATTTCAACAAAACAGAATAGGTAAATATCTAGAAATTAATTTGTAGAAAGATAAGAATAAAATGATTTCACACTGTTCGAAGCTTTCACACAAGCTACAAACAACCAATGTAATAAGTGTATAAAAATTATTACAAGCTTAAAGATAGAGAGGAGATGGCGTTCTTGGATCAGAGACTCTGTGGCCAGGGCTTCTGCTGTCCCCTCAGAGGAGGGTTTGCGGCTCCCCATGCTGCGGGTCTCCACCTGGGGACAGACGGGTCCCCGAGGTGGCCCCTCGCAGCATCTCTGTGACAGGCCACTCCCACTCTGTCTCCTCTGAGCAGGTTTCAGGAGGCTGTGGTTTTCTAGGGTTGTTGGCATGTTATGTGCTATCTAATTGTTCATTTGCACCAGTGTGTACTACTGCTATATGGTTTTTATCAATTAGTAGTCATGATCACGCTTTAATTCCTGATTTAGTGATTTGAGTCACTCCTTTCTTTTGTTCTTGAGCTTGCTACACATTTTTCAACTTAACATACATTGGTTCAATTTATTTTCCCTATTGTTTCCTAGTTTCAGCTTTTTCTGACATTCTAGTTGCCTTTTTTCTGCTTGGATTGCATTGTTTGTTGGTTGGTTTGGTAAAGTATGGGTTATGGTATTCGATGGGCATCTTGCTTCCTTTTAGCCCAGACCCTTGAGTTGTGTCTTGGCCTCTAGTGCTGCTTTGACACTCTTCACTTTGGCAGTGTTGGATGTTGTAGACGTTCCTAATCTTTCTTACGAGGTTTTCCTTATTCAGTTTATTATTTAGGAATGTGTTGATCTGAACATGTTTGCTAATATCTTGTTTCCTTCTGTTACTAGTTTCTATGTTCTTTCCGTTCTGGTTGGAAAACACACTTCTCAGCGGTTTAAATTGTGGAGGCTCACTTCGCACCTAGGATGGGCTTCCTGCTTAAGTTCCTCCTGCGTTTGTTCCTTCCTGTTGCCGGGGCATGTTCTGTATACAACACTTTAAGTCCAGTTAATTTACAGTGTCATTCGTGCAAGGCGAGAGCTGTACCACATCACTGAGCCCCCAATACCTGCGTTTTGATTGATTGTTTAATTCATTTATATCTGTTTAACATATTTTAATTGATAGCTCCTGCTTTGCTATTTGTTTTCTATGGTTTTGTTTTATTAGATTTTCTATGGTTTTATTTTTTTAGATTTTATTTTCTTTGAAATTTTCCCTCTTTTCTTTGTATAAGATGGATATTTCCTAACATAATATTTAATCTTTAAGTAAATTGCAATTTTTAAATTTAATGTTCTGTATGAGTGATTATTAGGAGGTAGAAGAGAAAATGAGCATTTCCTACAATGAAGGTGAGTGTCTAGAATTCTTGGTAAAATGAAGCACTATCTTAGCAAAAGTACACGGGCAGAAGTGTATTTTATGCTGGGGCAAAGGGAAGAGCAGTGTAAACAGTTGTCCTGTGTTGTCACAGAAAACATGAACGACTTCAAGTACTGAGTGGCTTCGTTAGCTTTATATAGATTACAAAACTAAGGATTATCCACAAAAATTCAGTGTAGGATTCAATATATAGTATATATTAAAGCTTACAAAGAGAGTGATGTATGGGCATAAGTACACTTGCATATATGTAAATGTATACTAATATAGATAGTATTTGTGTATATAAATGTATAGAGAGCTCATGTAAATAATATTGACATGCTTAATTCAATAATTTTAAAAAAGTCATGTTTTTGTAATTATCAATATATTAGATTTATTTGGTGACTATCCAACAAATAATATCAAGTTTTTTGTTTTGTTTGTTCTGTTTTTTGTCTTTTTGAAACAAGGTTTTACTATGCAGTTCACACTAGCATTAAACTCACTTTATGGTCCAGCCCGGTTTTGAACTCCCAGGAATTTTCCTGCCTCAGCCTTCCAAGTGCTGAGTGCTGTGATTATAGGCATTTGCTACCTTGCCTCCCCTAGTTTGTTTTTGTATTTTTAGAGAAAAAAAATGAAAACAATGATACAGAATTCCAAGACAAGATAATAGGAAATTAACAATTGTTAACATAATGCTTTTCAATGAACTGAAAGAAATTAGTAGTATAATTATCTTAGCTATCTTGTGTATATGTGTGTATACACTTATTTTTTTCTTTCTCTTCCTCTTTGTCTCCTTTTCCCCATCCCAATTGTTCTTTCGTTTTGAGCGGTTTCTTCCCCTTTCACAATATCTATTGTACCTTTTAGATCTTACATACTCTTTCATTTTCTTCTTGGGGAAACAGTACGATGTTTACACATATAAGTCTGATTTATTTCACTTGTGAGTATGGTGTCAAGCTGCATCCATTTACCTATGAAAGCCTCGAGTTTATCCATCCTTATAGTTCAGTAGTACTCCACTGTATAAAATCTTTTTCTGTCTGTTCTTCTGTTGATGGGCATTTGAGTTGTTTCTAAGATTTAGCTATTACAAATTATGCTTATATAAACATGAGTGCACATACATAGCGGTGGCATATTTTTTTTGGTTCTTCTGGGAAAGTATTCAGGTGGGGAACAGCCAGACCGAATGGGTTCTCCAGTCCTAGTGTTGTGAGGAATCTGCACCTGACCTCCGCAGTGGTTGCACCAGTCTGCACTCCCACCAGCAGTGGAGGAGGGTCCTTTCCCCTCACTTCCCTGATAGCGTTTGTTATTGGTTGATTTCCTGATGATAAGACATTTTTTCTGTGGTGAGATGAGATGGAATCTTAGTGTTATTTTAATTTGCATTTCTCAAATGACCAGTGATGTTGAGCATTTTTTCATGTATTTATTTACCATTTGTGTTTCTTTGTCTGAGGATCATGCATTTAACTCAGAGGCTCATTTTTGGATTGGGTCTTTGAATTTGGAGGGCCTGATTCTTTTCCATTCTTTATATGTTCTAGATAGAAGTCTTTTGTCAAAGAGATAGTTGGCTAAAATTTTTTCCCACTCTGGGTTGTCTTTTCACTCTGTTAGTGATATCTTTTGATGTGAAAAAGCATTTTAATAAGATGAGGTCCCAGTTGTTGATGCTTTGAAACACTTCCCATGCAATTTGGTTTTATTCATGAACTCTCTGCCTCCCCCTATGTCTTCAAGATTTCTAACTACTTTCTCTTCCAGTAGATTTAGTGTTTCTGTTTTAATATTTAGATCTTTGATCCATTTTGATGTTAGTGCATGGTGATAAGATATGGGTATAGTTTTAATCTTTGGTATGTAAAGAACCAGTTTTTCCAGAACATGTTTGGCTTCTTTATTAAAGATGAGGTAGCTGAGTGTGTTTGGAGTTGTATCTGCACCTTCTAATCTGTTCCACTTATCCTTAGGTCTGTTTTTTTGCCAGTACCATGCTGATTTTATCACTGTAGCTTTGTAGTATAATTTCAAGTCAGGGATTGTGATGCCTCCTGCCTTGCCTTTGTTGTCCAGGATTGCCTTTGCTATTCTAGGTCTCTTCTGGTTCCAGATGAATTTTAGGAATGTTTTCTCTAGATCTGTGAGCTATGTTAATGATATTTTGATTGGAACTGCATTAAATCTGTATGTTAGTTTTGGAAGTATGGCTATTTTCATTATATTGGTTCTTCCTCTCCATAAGCAAGGAATATCTTTCCTTTTTCTGATATCCTTTCAGTCTCCTTTTTCAGAGTACTGTAATTGTCAATATATAGATTTTTTTACTTCCTTAGATGATTCCTAGGTTTTCATTTTTCTACATGTTATTGTGAAAGATGTTTCCCTAAGTTATTTCTCAGTGAGCTTGTTGTGTGTGGACAGGTATGGTAAATCAGTTTTTAAATAAAAGTCATATTGTTGATTCACAAGTGTTTTTGTTGAGATTTGGAGAACATGGAGAGACGCTGACAAGGAAGTAGAGAGTCTAAGGTGCTTGGCCCCTGAACGTGGAGAGTCGTGTGCTGGCTTTGAAAACCCCTCGCAGCACTTTCAGGGTGCAATGAGGTTGTGGCAGTGGATGTCTGCAGGTGGCTCCTCTGCCTTCGCTGGCCTGGGGTGGGCGAGGTGCGCATCGAGTTGCAGTGCTGTGTGGCTGGTCCTCCTGATGTTCAGAGTAGGGCTTAGCCTAAAAGATCAAATCTGACCTCGTTGGCCTCCAGCCCCACTCAGAATTTGCAGAAATTATGCCCAGAAACACAAAGGTTCATATACATGAAAACTTCATTTCAGATTTGCTGTGAATGCTGGAAGCCGAAGGGGTAACAGATGAGAAAGCAGCTCTTTTGGTGACCCAGTTCCCTGGATTTCAAGCATCTATAAACATTTCTGCTCATCACCACACTGGAATGACCCTGGGCATGGTCCACCGGATCTTTCAGAAAGGCAACTGCAGAGGCTCTGGTGAATTTTAAGCTTCACATTCTGGAACAAGCATGAATTCGACCATTTGCTTACACAGAAACATCCAGAGTGGCTTAAAAAGTGGACCAGGATTTCATTTTTAAAGTACATATTTCTCATTTCTAAATTCATAGAAGTTTGCTGTCATCTTAAAATGAGTTTTAATACTGAAATGGAGAGAACACAAAGTATTTAGAGGAAATGTTCATGTTATTCCTGAGACCATACTCTAAGAATTAACATTTCTTACCAATCAAAAATGAAGTTTCAATGCAGTTTTTTGAATTTTCCAAAGCACTGCCAGATAGTGCTTTGGAAAAAGTATAACAGGCTTTTTTCTATACCGTGAAGAATAAGTTTTTATTTCAGAACTCAAAAATTGTCAGTTTATAAGCTCAGAATGCCTAGATTTTTGAAGATGCTACTGTTGAGACAAATAAGCTTCTTACTCTGTAACTGGTTCTATCCACTGTATCTCAAGACATTATAATGGATCTAGAGTTTCAGTCTCTGGAGTTTATTAAATTTAAATGCAGAGCGTTCAATTGCTGACAACAATTTTTCATAACTGGTACCCAAAATATAAATAGAGAGGACACTGCTATGATTTTTAAAGACAAATGTGTTAGAAGATCCAACTTTCAGGGTTGTCTTTAGAATAAGACATGACACAAAGCTGTGAAAGTGCTGCCCAGGATAAAATTGTTTATCATGTGAATATAGAAACCTCTGATTTCTGATTATTTCTTGTAAAAAATCCACCACTGAATCCTGCAGCTGGATTTACATCGTATGATGTGCATCCAAGGACGAGCTCTACTTCCTGTGTATGAATCTCCTCTCCGGCTGTGCTGAACTGGCTGCAGGGTCACCAGGCCAAGCCACACAGCAAGGGTGGGGGCTTAGCTTCCTGTGGGAAGTTTGCAGCTGGGTGGTCAAGATGGAGACTGGAAAAGTTTAATTGCTGTGTCAGGATGTGCACTGTACAGGAATGAAGGCATTTCTATAAGAAGCAGCCTGAATTTACATTTTTCACATTACTTTTCTATACACATTTTATGATTGTGTACTGATAGATAAGAAAATAAATAAATGTGGTTATGTGCTAGATTCAAGAAGCCAAAGAATAAGTAGCAAGTTATTCTGCAGCTATTTTGCTCAAATAACTGAGATCTTGTCTGCACTTCTTATGGATTGTTAGGTTTAAACCACTGTGTTTCTTCCAGCAGTCTGTTTTAGGGAATCACGTTACTCTGCTCATTCCATGAAAAAAAAGGTTTCCTTTCAGCTTCCTCGATTGGGTCACAGACAGATGAACCCTATTGGTGTAAGACATCTGTGTGATGTAATTAATTAACTTGTCTCCTATTTGTCCACAATGGTACCAGCTAGATATGATTCATGCGAAGGCTGAAAAGGATGTTCAGGTAGCGGGCTTCCTGTTTTAATTGTGGACAGTCTCTTATCAGACTTGACTATCCTATTTTTCCAAAAAACTTTTGAGGTTCTGTGATGCCACACTGTTTTCCTGCTGGTTTATTGTTCATGATTTCTCAGTCTGTATGTGCTACACACTGGGCTCTGATGAAATTATTTATGACTTTGCTCCATTTTCAAAACCATATAGACTGTAACATTTTCAAATATATATCTTATCTGAGCTATAGCATTAGACATTGCATTGATTACTCAATAGGACGCTCAAATGTCACATTAGCACAACAGAATTCAAAAACTGGTTGTTGGTTTTCCTTCTCCTGTTCCCACCCAGAGTCAACCCATGAGTTATCAATCCTGTTCCCACCTCAGCCTTTCTCAGGTCAATGAGTTAAGGATGCTATCTATGTGTTTTACTTTGAATCTCTCTCTTTTTCCCAACCATGTGTATACAGACACATTAGTGCCATTTGTCATTTGAAAATTCTGGTGCCTAATTTAAAACTACAGCAGTGCCTCAGTTCATGATCTTAATTTTTGCATGATTTTGGGAAGGATGGCCATGTTTGTGTTTGCACAGAGGAATGTCCATGGCCATGTGTATCTCCCAATGCAGAGTTTGCAAACAAACAAAACTTTACCAAACACTCTTCTTTTCATACTGGAAATCAAACTCAGGACCTTGCATTTGCCGGGCAGGTGCTGTGCCACTGTGCCAAATCCCTGGCCCTAAATGTTGCCAAATTTTTGAAAACCAAATTATTCACAAACAAAAGCATTCATAAACCGAGATACCACTGTGCATGGTTCTGCTTCTCTCCAGCTCCACTCCGATCGTCTCAGTGCAGTCGTGATTTTTCCTTTTAGAATATGACAGTAACCTCCTTAGATCACTTTTCTTTCCATCCCCGCAGGTTTTCTTACTCTACAGGATAACCAGATTGTTCTCTTACCATGTATGGTGCACTGTGCCCTTGTGGGCCATGATGCTCCATGGTTTTCTGTCCCAGACTCAGAGCACTGAAGACCCTCGTCCTTGACTATTTATGTCCTCAGCTTTACCTCCCACTGTGCCCCTTGTTTCTCTAACTTTTTTTTTATTTTAAAGTTAAAAAATATAAACAAACAATGAAACTGAGGTTAGTAGGCCAATTACAATAGTTGATACATTGCTATTGCTGTTTTCTTAGTAGTTATTCAGAGTACAGGACAAATACTTACACAGCTAGCCTCTCTTAGTTCCTTGAAAAGAATGTTTTGTGCTAACATTGTTTAGACGAGCTATCATTCCTCCCACTTTTTGAGTTGATAACACCCAGAGAGTGCTTGATTTTCAAAATTTTAAGCGATATTACGGGATCATGTTTTTTAAGTTACAGACTGTTTTACATTACAAAGCTGCCAATATATCCCATACATTTCTAATTTCCTAGTCGTGTGTCTAGGCCTTGAAACAGCACAGCACTTCTGAGCCTGCCCCTTGGAACTGCAAGGAGCTTCTCAGTGAGAGAGGTGCAGTGCCCTGGAGCATCACTGAGGGCTTGGTTTGACCCCAGATTCTGGTGCCAAACTTGACCCAAAAAACAAAAACGAATTTGTACTGAACTTTGTCATTGTGTTTACTCAACCATGATGCTGTTCCAGGTCTGACCATTAAGTCTGTAATTTTGTTTGACAAGCTCTGAGTACATCAGAAGATGTGGGGGTGTCGCCAACATCGTAGGTGATTTCCCTGTCTCGCTGTCTTTCCTAGAGTCTGAGCACAGGAGGTCTTTCCCGGTGTGTGGGTCTGCTCCCCAGTGCAATTCTCTTTCCCAGAAGCCAGCACATTAACCGCTGAAAGAGATATTTGGGTTTCTGGCTCAGCTCCAAAATACCAGTTAGGGATTTGATAAATTGCCGCTTTGATTTTTTCAGTGACGCACCCTTTATTTTCTCAGCTTTTCAAACTCTCTCCTATCTTTCTAGTATCTGTCAGAGTAAACAACAAAACATGCTGTTCCTCACAGCATCCCACTGATTCCGAAACCACGACATCACAGAGGTTGCTGTAGAGTGATTGTGTACTGAAACTCCAGATTTGCTCCACAAATTTCAGCCTAGGATTTATTCAAGGGAAGCAGAAGAGGTAGGAAATTATGCCTATCTAACAAATCAGAGTCCATTTTCTCTAAGTTGCTCCTAACAGTAATTTTTGGGATAACTAATGCTTGTAATTTGACAAAACTTGCCTCTACCTGTCAAATCATTTTAAACAAAATAATTCTAACTGAAGGATCTGATATATAAAATTCTAAAAATTCAGATATTTTCAAGACATTGCAAATTCAAATGAAGAATCTGTCTAGTAAATCAATGTAAATGTGCAAGTAAAAAAATCTCATCTAGTAAACAACATAATATTAGCAACAAAAGAGAGGACAGATCAGTTCTAATCTCACATTCAACATTTTCATCTTTATGTTGCTTTCTTATTGTTGCCCTAACAAATTATGACAAATTTGGTGGCTTCATACTATCCAGGACCTGGAGATCATCAGTGTAAGGTCAGGTCCTTGGGCCAAACCTGCCCCCTTCTCCCTTACAGCACTGACCCCTCCCCTTACAGCCCCGCCCCCTCCCCTTACAGCCCCGCCCCCTCCCCTTACAGCCCTGCCAGGACTGAGATCTGGATACTTTGGGCTCTAGCCTTGGGCCCTTTGTATTGTACCACAATGACCTTGCAAACCTTTCAGAGTCCAGTTTTTGCTTCTATAAAATGGAGTTATTCAGGATATTTTCAGAATTGAATGAAAGGAAGCTTAGAAAATACACACAAGTGAGAAATTTAATGAGTTAAATTTTTCAGTACAAGCAGTAACATTTTAAAATTTGAATTTACATTTTGTTTTCTTGGTTCAGTATAAAACTTCCTTTAGACACTTTGAATAAGTACACTATTTCAAGGAAAATTATTATTTAAAAAATTCTTTGCATGGTTGGGGTAGTGGCATGTATTCGTAATCCCAGCACCTTGGAGCCTGAGGCAGGAGGAACATCATGAGTACGAGGCCAGCCCGGGGCACATAAACAAATTCAAGACCAGCTTGGACTACATAGTGAGACCCTGTCTCAAACAACCAACCAAGTGAACAAACAAACAAAAACCAGCTCTCTAGGTTTGTGTGTGACTACATGCAATTACTGTGTCAAGTGTTCCGCTTCTCGGTTTTTTAGTTAAATATTTTGATGAGTAGAGGCTGGGTGTATTATGAAAAGCTAATCAGATATCTAATCACAATTATAAACTATGAACCACAAATACAAATGCCAAGATATCTTTGATACAGTTAGTGCCAAAAATTAACTGTAGTCACTGGGCTATACTTGCACAGTCATTGCCAAGTGTCTGGGTCAACAGTTCCTGTAAAAGAGATTGCTTCCATCTGTCCCATAAGGAAACAGTCACTTGTAGGCCATTGAATAAGGCCCATTTCTCAATCAGCTACCATAGGAACTGGGTAGGGATATAGTGCTGAAAATTTTGAGTGAGTTAATAAGAATTACTTACACTTTGTATTTCGAATTGGAGAAATCTTTGCTCTTTCTTAAACTGATGACCTAAACCATCTCTTCCTTTGGATAGAGTGTCCTCCTCAGGGACAATAATACTAACAGGAGGGGTAGTTTTAAGGAAGATAACCTTTTACATCCAATCCAAATTATGTATTTGAAGGTCTTAAATTTTTAAGAAGGATGAATATTTTTCAGAATATCTGAAGTAAACTATCAAATTGGTGCAGAGTTTTGAGAGAAAAGGTGATTATTAGGAAGCAGCAGACATGGATTAACACATACTCTTATCGGAGGCTTAAACCAGGCTTTGGAAAAACAGATTCATATCACAGCCATAGCTCAGGAGCTAACCTACTGTTGATAAACAGCATCAATTCTCCTGCACCAGCCTTTATATATGTAATCTTGCTTATAATATCATATTTTAAAAGAGCCTAGATCACTGAAATTAGAAGACTTTCCTGTAGCAATTTTTCATGCAAACAATGTGGAGAGCTGAGTGGAGATCCATGCTGCATCATTATATTACTGAATCCCTGGATGTAATTGCTTTGCTCTGAACTATACACTGGAATATTTAATTCCCAGATGTTGCATGGTTGGCTATTTCTCATTAGTCAAGTCTTGCCTGACCTATTTCCTCGAAGGAGACCAAGAAAGCCCTTTTGTAACACCTGTTATAAATCAAGATTTCCTACTCAGTTACTCTCTGCACTTTATTTCACTCAACCAATAACATTTATGTCCTTCACTCATGATTATCTGTCCTCTTGTCACATGAAAATAGAGCTGTAAACCTCACAACTCTCATACTGAACTTATTTTTCTCATTTAGACCCTAAAGTATATGAACGACCAAAAGCACTACTATGTAGGTAGAAACACTGTCTGGATCTTAGAGTTCTGGGACCACAAGGTGACTGATTCAGCAATGCTAAACTCTGGAATGATTTTCAGTAAACAAGAGGTTGCCTGGAATTTGGTAAATTTAAGGAGCATTAGAGATCCTTGTTCTTAAGGGATCTTGAAATGCAGCTGTAGGGTAAATTACTAAAGTGAGTCAAGGGTTGATTTCTGGAGAGAGATGAGCTACACAAGAGCCCTGCTTGGACAGATGTTCTTTGGTGTTTAGGATGAGACAAAAGCCTCATTTTCCCCTTTGGGGATTCTTCCCTGATATAAAGGGCTTTGATGGGCTGAGGCATCTGCTAGAAATCACATGGCATGATGGAGCTGCCCATCTTCAAGAAGCTGTCGTACGGGGCCTCTTTTCAAGGATCCACAGGCTGGTCCTGGTGCTCAGGTCCTGAGTGCCTGCATTGGGAGCTGGCACGGGAGGTGTTCTGACTCAGGGCCCCATGGCCCTCAGGCGTCCTGGCGTGGCTGGTGCGCCGAGGGTGTGGGGCAGAGTCTGGCTTCTGCTCGAGGATGAGCGCAGTCTGGCAGTAACAAAGACTATTTCAGCAGCTGTATTCAGGCATGCAGAGGCCTGAGTTTATTGTCCTGTTAATCTGCTCTGTTCCACTAGCTACTAAAGGAAAAATAGAGAGATCTGAAAAATGAGTGCAGAAGTTAGGGAGGTGGGTCCCTTTGCCAACTGGTGGCTGTATTCATGGTTACTCCACATGAACCATCTGTCTTCTGCTCTCACTCTGCCAGTTCTGAGACACTGAGTTCATTCTCGGAAAGCAGCCTTGACACACATAAAATAGTCACCAAATTCCAGACCACTTTCATGAGAACGGGCACAGGAGAGCAGGCTGGGTCAGGCTCACAGGAGCCGTCCCACCCCTGATTCTGCCTCTGCCTCTGTTGGTCAGCAAGTGCCTCTCTGCTTGAGCCACTGTGGGTGGCTTATTTTGTCTTTTGCTGTACCCCTCATACGGGCAGTTGGGGATGTTGGCCTGATATCCCATGAATATTATTTTTAAGATAAAGTGTAATATACAATGTGCAATAAGTATACCTCAGAATTTTAGCAGGTTTCCAGTAAAGTGAATTCTGGAGTCCATGGTTACTGTTGAGATCAAATACAGGATTTCCCATCCTTCAAAAAGCTATGTGCCGTCAAAATAATTAAACATGAGGAAAACACCAATGTATGCATGATAAATAGATAGATAGATAGATAGACAGACAGACAGACAGATAGATAATATACATACATAAGTAAATGCCTGCATACAGAAAAAGGAGTAAAAAGAAAATAATGAAAAAATTTACTAGTGGGTAAGGGTAAGGAAAATCTGCTATATAACTGTGTTTGACTATTAACAAGGACCAGGATCTCCCACATCAAAAGCAAAATATTTATTAATATTTTAGGTCATACAGTCTTCTAAACAGCTTCTCAGAGAGCCAGAAGATGAGGTCCTTTCATGCCAACCCTCTGTGAACAGCATATTCGTGTGAGGAGTGTCAGCGCAGGGAAGTCTGCTGACCTTTGAGCCCAGCCTGGCCTGAGAGCACAGAGGGGCTCCTCCTGAGGGCTGTCTTCCGGTCACTGTCTAGCGCCTTGGGCAGGTCCAATCACAGGCATCTGCATGCCTCCAGCACCTCACGCGGTTATTGGCACCGGGCAGAAAGAAGGAAAGCGGCCTGAATTAATGAGTACACAGCTAAATGAATGAGTGAACGGACCATGGGCTCTCACTAAGAGAGAGGGATTGTCTATTGGAGTGTGCTTATCTCCTTAGAATCTCAAGTCACCGACATAATAGACGCCCTGCAGATGCCCACTTGGAAAATTCAAAATAAACTGCAGAGTTGCACATTTTATCTCTTTGCAAAAATATTCATTGGCATCTGGAAGGAGCCCATTTATGATAACTTTGCTATTTAAACACCACCCCAGAAACGAATTTAACTGCCTATTAAAATAGCCAATTGCTCTGCCTGTAACATTCCTGACATATGCTAAATAAATCAGTAAAAATCCTATGACCTTCCATTAAGCACAGAAATCACCTAAACTAGATTGGCAACCAGATAGCTTCAATAATATTCACGTGTATATTTCTTTACCATATAATTTAGTACTGATTTTTTTTTTCCTCAAACTGGGAAAATACCTGATCCACGGGAATATTCTAAAGGTAAGATGTACTTTTAGAGAGGAGGTTTTATTTATTTATTTTTCCACAGAAGCTAGATCTTTTACAACTCTCTTTTGGGAAATGAAATAAGCTGAGTATATAACTGAAATATATAAAAATATTATTACATAATTGTGAAGGTTTTTAAGTTATAAGAATAAAATTCACTGGAACTCTAAAAGCAGTATTAAATTCAGTACAACTGAATCCAGAATGTTCTTTCAATTAGGATAAGCCCAGTTAGTACATGAAGATTGCAAGCAAGTATTTGTCCGTAAAATTTGAAAAACAAGTAGTTTTCATATGCTGTAAACAACCCAAGACTCATTTCTGTAGTCCAGCTCTAATTTTCTTAAACATTTCAAACCAGTTTTCTCAGGTTGGGCTTTTAAAAGTGCAGAGTGAAGGCTGAGATTAGCAAAGCCACTTTCTAGTAGTCTCAGTAGAAACTCGCATTTGTAAAGCTTCTTAGAAGTCAAGAAGACCCCTTCGTGCACTTTTCAAAGAAGACCATTTTCACCACAAAATACATGCTCCCTAATTCTTTGTGACTCAGTAATTTTGGATTTTCCCCCACATATTACTATCTTTATATTGTAGAGATGCATTTATATTCATTCTATGCTGTTTAGATGCTAATTTCAAAGCCTATCTTTAGGGCTCAAAACTGCATTAACTTGTGTGTGTCCCCTACACATGGGGCCCAGCCCCAGGATCCCCAGCAGTGTCCAGGGGGGTCATAGCCACCAGAGCTGTGAGGCTCAGCTCCTCATGGTGGAGGTAGAGTGGATGCTGGGCCCCAGTTTCTCCCCACCACACCGTGGGGACCCCCAAGACCAAAGAGAAGCTCATCCCAGGGTGATCTGTTTTCCTTTACAACGTCTCCCCAAAGCCTGCATGAATTTATCTAATCTCTAGAAACTTGTCATGGTTAATGTTGGTGTTTTACACTGATTTTATTATTTGTAGAGAAAACTTTATGTTGGGTGTTCATCCTGACACTGCCTTTTTGAAGCCTGCAAAGTTTTGTCTTCTATAAGCACCCCTTATTCCCTCAGGGCATTTACTTCACTGTCCTCTGCATTTCTCTACTTATGGATATTCTTTTAGAGTTTTTGCCTCATATACTTTACACATTATTTTGATAAAACCATTTTTATATGTTTTTATGCACTTCAGTTATATTATATGCTAAGTAAAGTTGGATGTTTCTCTACGTGAGAAGCTATGGTGATAATTTTCTTCCGACTCCCTCCATTGTAAATACATTTTCCCTTTTAAAGTGCAAGGAATCTATTGTGTTATACGCAGGCACAGTGCATTATATCGTTTCCTATGAGACTTTCTTGAAAATTGTCTGAATCAGTTATTATCATTGCTATTTCAAAATGATAATTTTTCTAATCCCACACTTACCAATGCATTTTTGATATTATCACCCAGATTTTTAGTTACTCAGAATGTGACACTAATTGCAGGTAAAGCTGTATCGCAGAAGCCACCATGGCCACAGGTTCAGCTGGAGCCCCTGGATGGTCCCTGAGGCCAGCAGATCTGGGTGCAAGGGGCCCACAGGACGTGTTCAGTCCTGAGTCCAGGGCCCCCAGGCAGGAGGGTGTGAAACTGAACCCAAAGACTTGGAAAGAACCACTCACCAACTCTTCAGATCTCAGACACTACTACACCTCTGTGTAGGTAGACCTAAAATCATAAATAATCACTCCGACATTTGAAATTTGTTGCTTGGCAAAAGCAAACAAAGTGTTGCAATATTATAGCAAGCACACGAGTAAATATTCATTGGGTTTCATGGAGGAGGCACAATTATTCACAGATTCTTTAAAAGAAGGGAAAGGAAAGAGAAAGAGACAGAAGCAGAGAGAGAGAAAGAGAGAGAAAGGCTGAGAGAAAGAGAGAAGCTCGTTCATAATGACCTTAAAGAATTCTATGGCGAAAGTAAACTGATAATAGATGTAGACAACTTGATATATAAATTAATTAACATGTCTCTGTGTTTAGAACATATGTGGAATAAGAGACTTTTAAAACAATCTAGATTAATAATGCATTTTTTTAATCTGATGAAGGCAGTGAGCTACAACTTCAAGTCCCCCAAAATACTGCATCCCCGAGGGACCTCTCTCCTCCTCAGGCAGCCCTGTGCCCCAAACTGCTGGACAGAAGCCATTGCTCTGTGGTCTACACAATCAGCCTAGTTTCAGACAAGACCTGAACACCTGCTAAAGCACACAGTGTTGCTGGTTCAAATTATGGGTTCTATCATCATAATTCCTTTTTCTATGGCAGCCCTTTAAGTATCTGAACTGACGAGCAGGATTTCAATGCAGATACGCCTTTGGATAAAATGCCATGGATATAGTCTATAGAGATTCACTTAGGCTTCAAGAGAAAATACGATACATGCAATGAATAATAATTTGTAATTGTTATGCCAATAATGATCTGAGAATTTTGATGACGTTGATTTGTCTTAAATCATTTGGATATTCACCATAGGAAAAGATAGAACGGCATATTCCCTTTTCACTCTGGATTTCTTGGCCAAAAGTTAAAAGTTACAGTAAGAAACGAATGTCTTAATATCACATTTGCATGATTTAAATAAAATGCGTGCACACATCCATTGATCACTGATTTTCAAATGAAACAACACCACCAAGCGCCAACCAGGGCTGACAGAGCGGCCTCCTCCGGTCACAGCGGCGCTGAGTGGACCGGGCTGCCCTCTCGGTTGCTAACTGACCTCGCACTGCCTTTAATCTACACGTCGCTCTGACAGCTTTAATGCACCAGAAAGCAGTGCCAACAGAAAACACACCGAGGCCTGCAGAGGATTTCACCCCGGTGCTTGGCTTGTGGTAAACAATAGGCCCTGTGTGTGGTACCTGCGCCTGCCCTGCTTGGCCTGTGCTTTTCAAAGCAAACCGAGCTGCGCAGCTGGAAGGCTGGCTGGAGTATGATTAATTAACACCACTCACCGGGACAATGGGTCCTTCCCATTCAGACATGGATAACAAGAGGGACACTCCCAGCTGAGCAAAGTAGGCCAGGGAGTCTCTCACTGCAGAGAGAAGTGCATGAGCGCAGCACTCGGTGTGTGCACGGAACCCCGGCCTGGGTGTCCTGGGTGCCTTGGTGCTCTGGTGCCCTGGGTACCCTGGGTACCCTGGTGCCCTGGGTGCCCTGGGTGTCTTGGGTGTCCTGGATGACCTGGTGCCCTGGTTCCCTGGATGCCCTGGGTGCCCTGGTGCCCTGGATGCCCTGGTGCCGTGGTAGCCTGGGTGTCCTGGATGCTCTGGTGCCGTGGTACCCTGGGTGCCCTGGTGCCCTGGGTGTCCTCGTGCACTGGTGCCCTGGGTGCTCTGGTGCCCTGGGTGCCCTGGTGCCCTGCAGCCCACGCACAGCAGCAGCAGCCAGGAAGCCAGTGCGGGTCTGCATGGCCGCCTGGTGCACCTGCGAGGCCCTGTCCCCGCAGCGGGGAGCGGCTGTCAGGGCGCCTGGGTGCCCGAGCCCGGGAGTCCCCGAGGAGGCCGTCCCCTCTTCCCTCAGCAGGGCCCTGCCCTCTCCTGCAGTCGCACATGGAGCTCCGAAGCCCACTTGGCAGGGAGCCGTGCCCACCCTCGGGCTTTGGTGGGGGCTCCCAGCTGAGAAGCGTTAGGGGGAGATGAACCCAGAGCCCGCTGCACCCCTGCAGGAGGCTGAGGAAGGAATGAGAGGTCGTTTCTGACCCTCCGTGTGACAGCGGCTGGGGCTCCTGTGCTCTGCTTTATCCCAGCTCACAGTGAGCAATAGCAGCCCAGCCTGTCATTTTATACCCCAGATGGGACATTTTCATAAACAGCAGCGACATCTACAAATCACAGCGAGAGAAGCTAAGTAGCCAGCTCTGCCTTGTGCACTACCCGGAAACTTGGACACACTTCAGGAAAAGGAAGGTAGTTCGGCGCTTTCCCAGCAGACGGTGCGACCCTCTGCGAGCACACTGTGCCTTGCAGAGAACCCAGCACTGCAGGCCCGAATCCCAGGAAGGGCCCAAGCAGCAGCTGGCCTTCTAGTGAAGCCTGGAAGTTGACAGCCACCACTGCGAGCATCTCTGGTGAATATAAAGGCCTAAAATGACTTGTGTTAGTTCACTGTGTCTCAATAAATAATAATAATAATTTAGTAATAATTTAGTATTAAAGTACGCACAACGTTTTAAAGTTCAGGTTCTAAGTTTATAAAGTTTTCCTTTTCCTGAGATATGTATACATTTTTTGGTGGGCTCTATGCAAAGTAGAGTTAGCTGGTTAATCACTATACAAAATTGGCAGAATACTTGACCATTACATGTTTAAAAACTCACTGTAATTGAAGCAAATATTCAGTACAATGCACATAAAATATACACCGTAGATCAAGGCAGTCATTGTGATACTATAGCTTTGTGTCAAACTATGTTTTCCACTTGAAAATATATCCTGGGTAAAACTTCACGGCATTTAGTAACTGGGAAAAGCATCATATTTAATACTGAGTCGCAGCCCATTGTATCAAATCACCCAATTTGTACATTGCTCAACTAGATGGAACAGTACAGGACTTTGAAGGCTAACATGAGGGAGATCCTGGAGGGCAATGATCCAGCTTCACCACCCGCGACACAGTCGAAGGGGCCGCACCCAAATCTGCTTTCTGTTCTGATGAGGCCCTGGCAGGTGTCTCCTGCTGTGGTGAGGTGTGGTTAGGTCCTCTCAGTGCTGATTGTAACTGTTGACACAATGTTCTCTCCTATCCTAGCAAATCCAGGCTTCCTGTGAACTTTAGATAGTGGTTTTAAGAGGATGAAGTTCCAGAACTGCTATTTCAGACAATTGTTTTGTGCTATATAGCTCTCGGAGTCCTCGTATCTATCAACTCTGGAGAAAATTGGAAGTGAGAAGCCTACAGTGTGCCTGTGGCTTGGCCACTGCAGACTGACGCCTGGGGCTGGTCTTGTGTTTCATTATTTACAGAAAATTAAGAGTCTCATAAATTCGATCATGAGTTTGTGGGGTTTTCTATTTCAAAGTGCAATTTTTATCGGGTGACCTCTGTAGAAAATTTAATTTTATTTTTCTCACATGAATTGTTTTCCTGAAAGATATTCTTGAAGATCTGGCCATTAGATGTGTTCATTCTTACACCAAACATTTTAAAGTTTCCTTTCCTCAGTGATCCTCCACACTCATCAGCCCGTTCTGACACTGGTAAACCACGGTACCTGTTCTAAGCCTGGGTCCCTGTGTGAACCGGCCTTGGGCTCCTGCCCGCCACATGGCTGTTAAGTTTCCCCATGCAATCAGCAAACTGAGGGGAGCATAACAGGACACACGGATGGCGGGTGCTTTAACAGCTCTGGGTCAGCAAGGCTGTGTAGGCTACTGGCCAACGAGGCCGCCATGCCCTGTACCTGAGGGACTCATTTCGACAGGTACCCTCTTCAAAAGAAAGGGAAAGGCTTAAATCTAAATTGTGCGTCATAAAAAATGAGTTGCATTTCTTGGTCTCAGTACAAAAGAGCTCCCGATGGGTTTTATACTAATATCCACCAATACTGCAGGATAACTCATGATTTATAGACCAGAAGCTTTTGTCATTAAAAATACCTGAGCCAAAAACATAGTACAACAGTGCATCTAAAATGTAAATATTACTGCACAAAAGGAAAAGCATTCTTTGCCTTCCAGTTGTCTGTGGTCCCCATTCCACCATGTTTGCTCACACAAAGCTCCATGGCCCTCGTGGTGATTCCACCCTGCGCTTCCAGTGTACCGAGTAAGCAACAGTCTGTCCTCACACGTCGGTGTCCCCATGTGTCATTTGTAAATATCTAGTAAGGCTGGATCTGCATGAAAATTCACATCCATTGCTGACACAGCACACCTCTCTGCATGTTTTGCACAGAGGTAGTGAGTAAATAGACTGTAGAATAAATCTGTGATTTTATTTTTTCAGCAGCCATTATTCCTGGGGGGAAGAGACACTTGGACCTCTAAGAAACATTTCCAAAATAAAAAATCTGTCCTTGAAAGCATTAACGTGATGAGGAGGTCAGTGCGCTGACTGCTGAGAAGTGAAGAGACACCTCCAAACCCGAGCACCCTTGCCTTGCTGCTTCCCTCCGAGGCCGGGCCTCAACCAGAGCAGGCGATGCAGCTCAGGAGCAGCCGGCCTCCTCATGGAGTGGTCTCCTGCACCCCAGGACTTGCAGCAGTCTTCGGATGTTACCACTGATTGCAGCTCTAACAACTACAGTATCTGCAGACGTTGTCATGCGTGGGGGCATGTTCCCCACTTGGTAGCCTCTGCTGCAGAAGCCTTAGTGATTAATAAACGAAGTTGGAAGTTTGAGGGGAAATCTTCCTGTGGATACAGATTTTGCTGTGATATATTCAGATGCACCCCTAAGTAAGCTACTAAAGAGTGACTGCACACAAGTAAGTGGGAATTTCTGAGTAACACCTAAGTCTGAATCTGCTCTGATTAGTTTAAAATCATCTACCTCAGCTAAAACTGCACAGATGCAAAAATTAACCCTTTCTGAAATAAGATAATGTCAGCCAAACTATGCTTCAAACTATGTCTCCAAGTTTTTATACACATATTTAACCTATATTTTATTAGTAAAAGATGTGAAAGAAGACAATAGCTGACCAAAATTCAAGAGAAAAAGGCAGAAAATTTATAGGCATTGCCTTAACAGATGGAAGTTTAACTAAGATAAATTGTTTAACAGACTAAGTGTCAAGATAAATAAGAGACAAAATTGATGATGTGAAAAGACATTGGAATGTATGTTCTAGAATTCCAATAAAATAACAACTAAGGCAAAAATGCAATGTATAGATTTAAAAATAGATCAGACACTAGAAGATGGTGTTATTAAAGTTGTTGTCTTTTAAAAAACAATGTTTGTACTTTTCTAAAGGATGTAAAATTTTGTATGCTAACAGATTTTGCTCTTTTAATCTTAGATATCTTCACTTATTCTTTTCTTTGGAAATAAAGTCTTCACTATGATTATTATTTGAATATAGGTAGGATATTCTGATACCTTATTGTAAAATTGGTATTAGTTTTTTTTAAAATTTTTAATTTTAAAGAGTATAAAACCAAGGAAAATAATACAGAATAAAACCAATAGAAATAAACTAGTATAAGTGATACAGAACTTCAAAACCTTATGAAATCAACAATAGTTACCCTAATGCCTTTTGTTGTCTTCAAAATAGCTGCAGATACCTTCAGACATAGTAAAAATTGAATAGAACAGAACAGAATAGAAATAACAAAAACAAAACAGTGAATGCAATAGTGGACTTCAAAAGAAACCAATAGTAAAACCAAAATGGCTACTTATCTTGCCATCTTTTAAATATGTCTTGCTATCTTTTAAATAATTGCTCTTGCCATCAGATTTAACATAATCCAACAAAGCAAAAGAGAATGAAACCCAACCCAATGAAACAATGACAATGATATGGCTTCCTGGCAGGGATCACTCCTTCCTGGGGAGGCCTGTCCCTCCCTCCCTCCGCAGTCCTCCAATGGCGCTGACTCACGGAGAGAGGCCTGGGTCTGGCTGTCCCCACTTTGGCAGTGGCCCAGCATGGCGCTGGTTTCCAGGTAGGGACCACCTCCTTTGAGGCCTGGTCCTCTCCCTCTGTAGTGTGTGAATCTGAATTAGTTTTTATTCCTTGTGATTAAAAAAAAAATGCAGCTTAAATATTCCAGGTACATTTTTATAGCCTGGAAATTAAGTGTTTTTTATTCTTCTTTTCTAACTCTTATTTTTCAAGTTGCTTTTCCTTTTTTGTTATTGATAATGACTAGAATCCAATTCTGAATATCAGCACAGCAGCAGAATAGTGATATTTCTCTTTATTTTGATTGGAATAGTCCAGTTGTTTCCTTAATGTGTCAGATACAGCTCTACAAACCTTGTGAAGACTAGGAAATCTATAATGGCTTTTTAATGGTGGGTTACTAAACTTTTGGAAAGATTGTGAATACAGCATAAACTCCACTCATGATATATTATATTCAACCAACACTAGATTTCTGAAAAATATTCTTTCTGATTATTATGTTATCTTTAGTTTGCTTTTAAAGTCTTCTGATAATACTTAGGGGCTTGTCTAAACTTTTCTCTTTTTTTAGTCTTAACTGGGTTTAGCATTATGATCTTCATTTTAAATAGACCTAAAAGTTTTCATATCTAATCTCTGTAACAATTTAAGTGGTGTTAGAGTTATCTACTTTTAGATGTTTGGTAGACTTTTCCAGTGGAAACCAGTCTGGTTATTTGTGGAAAATAGCATTGTTAAAGTAGCTCTATGTATGTTTCAGTTTCTGAAAGTTTTAAAATCTAGAATAAAGATGACAATAGTTACATAATCTTTGGCTGATGCATTTTTGATCACAGAAGGTGGAAAGTGGTATATGTCTGAAATGGAAGATTTCGAACTCTAGCACTGTTTAAAAGTTTGCTCTCCATTTCAAGTGCACGTTTCTAAAGACGAGAGACAGCACTCCACCCTGTATGAAAAAGTCATCTTTCTTATTCCTTCCCTTGGTGTGACTTTGTACTGATCCTGTTGGCTGAGTTTCTGACTGTTACTATTCACGGTCTCTATCACCATATTGCTCTGAGCTCTGAGGCACAGCGTGAGTGTCAGGACTCAAATCAGTTCTCAGCTTCAGCTCTTTCTGAGTCCAAACGCAGTCCCACCTAATGGCATTTGTTGAACACATTTGTTTATTCTCCTGGCTTGTTCTTATTACATCATTATTTTTCTAGTCAGTATCTTGAGATTTAGTGCTTTCCTCACAAAAATGAAAGAGATGTGAGGCAATAAACGTGATGTGACAAAACACCAACCGCTATTACCAAACCGGCAGAAAGAAAATAACAAAATGCTCATCCTTTGGAACAAAGCATAAATTTACCAACGTATGAGCATTGTGGATGATAGGTGGGAATATTAACTGGGGTGCTTTAGGAATCAGCCTCGGGAATTGGTAGAGCACATTCTGGGTATTTCTGGATGGGTCATGACAGTATGAATTTGGGTGCTACACATGGTCTATATATATAGACTGCTTGCTGACTGGGACTTTCCCTGCATTGTTTCTGAGCTGCTATAAAATTAGCAGCTTTGCTGCAACGTGGCAGTTTGCCATGGTGCTTCTCCATTAAACCCCACCAACCAAAGACTTCATTCTCTAAAATGGAAGCCAAATTAAATCTCTTTTCTTGGAGAAGCAGAGGCGTACCTGTGACTATATCTGACCATGTGTTTTGAAGTCTTTGGAACTGGTTTGTGGAGGAGATTGGAAAGGTTTGTAAGTGCCAACTAGAGAAGTCTTCGAATGCTGTAATAAGGGCTTGTTGGGTGATGCTGATTAGAGTTCAGAAGACCAGAATGCTGATGGGAATGTGGACAACAGAGGCAAGACTAGGGAGGTTTCAGAAGGGAAAAAGCCCTATACTTGGAAACTAGACTAGAAGTCATGAATACTTACTTCTAGCAAAGAATCTGTCTGTTTGCCCATGTTCTGAGACTTCATCAGGAGCTGAAATTAAGGACCATGAACTAGTCTTGGCAGAGAAATGTTATAGCAGCTCATCACTCAAAATATATCATGGATACTGTTGGCTATTTTAGCCAGATTTATAGTGAGAACCAGGAAAAAACAAAACAGAAAAATTCAGGAAAGCTTACATTTTTGCCTAGAGGGAATTACACGTACAATTAGGGCCAAGGGAGGTATTGTTCCTGAAGTGCTTAACATTATTAAAAGGAAGTGAAGTACTTTCTACAGAAACAAAAGTAAAAAGTAAAATGCCTTGAGGGAATCTCAGGAGTCAGCAAGATCCCATCGATCATAGGCCCAAGTGTGCAAAACACTTCATCTGAGAAGACAGTCCCTGGTCTCCCTGTTCAAGAATGGCCTCCAAGGAATTGGTTCCTGAGGATTCATTTTACCATAATCAACTACGCAGGTGCTGAGAGGGTGCTAAACCCATAGTGCAAGGGGACACAGCTACTGCATGTGCTGGTGGCAGACCTTGATATTACTAATGTGATGCTGTTTTTCCTGGCACGCAAAATGCAAAAGTTATGGGGACAAGGTGGCCTCCAACCATATTTCAAAGGAAGACCTGAGAGGCGAGGAAAAGAGCCCCTGAGAAGTGGAAACCTTTACATGAAGTGTGAGAGCAAAGCTAAAGATACACCAGAGCCTGAAGCAAGTTGGAGACTCCAGAAATGTAGAATTAGTGCCAGAAAAGCTAAAGGCCATGTGTGGAAGCCAACAAAGGAAGAGGCTGTGTGTGCTATGATGGACAAGGGCCAGGGGTATGGCCACCAATACCCTGGAGCTCACATCTCACATCACAGGTCCCGAATGCTGGGCGTGAAGCTGAAGGTCTCAGTGTTGCCTTAGCTGGTTTGGTCTGGACTTGGTCCGATTCCTCTCTATCTCTTACTCCTCTCCTAGTCCCTGGAATGGGAATATTTTATTCAGTGCCACTGTTCCTAGGGTCATGTAAATTGTCTTTGATTCTTTTTCAGTGGTTCACAGCTAAGAATTTGCTTTCAGTCTGAGGTAAATCTTGGATTTTGGGAAAGTGCTGGAACTTTTGGACGTGTGTTAAGGAAATGTGCTGGGCATGAAAGTGACAAGAAGTGGCACATAGCTATTAAGAGTCAACCTGACCGGCTCTGGGCCTGCTGGGGGAAATGGCGGAGCTCACTTCCGAGTCACACAGGACTGAGGTCAGGAGCTGCAGCCAGCTCCCGGCCCCTTTCTGGAGGGCACAGTTTCTGTACTCTGCTAGCCAGCCTCCATGAGCTAGGCCGCCTTCCTCCGCCACGACTCTCCACCATGATGTTTCTGCTTTACAGCCGGCTGACCATGGGCTGAACCTTCTTAAAACGTGAGCCAAATTAAACCCAGTCTCCTTTAAATTTTAGGTGTTGGATATTGTACCTGAGCAGTGATAAAGTTGACCAATATATGGATAACATATCCTACCAAAAATTAACAAAATCTAAGCTATACGTATTTTTCTCCTATCAGTTTTCTGTGTTCTCAGGTCTGATTTGTCCCTGAGGGAAGTCTGTTTTAGGAGGTTGTCTTCACTGCATACCCAGAAATCTGGTGGTGATGAATGGACATATTATTTTGTTGACAGTTTTTAGAATTTTAAAACAAAGAGTGAAAAACTGGTTTCTAACTCATATTTTAAAATGTCAGGTATTTTATTTTCTTCTATTCCAGATGTTTTAAAAAATAAAAGTGGAGAATAGTTTCTCAGGTGGCAGTACTTTTTCTATTAACTAGCTGAATACAAACTTGGTGATAGCATTATACTATTTGCAGTTGAGTGTTTGACTGTTTATATTTTACTTCTGAAAGAACTTTTAATGTCAGAAACTTCCTTTCCTTGTCACTGAATGCAATTGGAAATTGTGACTTTTTGTGACAACCAAATGTGATGTGCCTATGTATGAAATCCATGCTGTGAAACCTGCCATAGTTGTTGATACCTTTTTTGTTTGCTCAGGGCATAGAACAGATAGGCACATATTGCGTGCTCAAAACAAGCCTTTTGTAATTTCTGAGTTCATGAAGGTAAAAAGATTATCTCAAAACCAGAGAATGTGACCATTTCATATTTATGAACAATGCTTACTATATACCATATTATAGCATTGAACAGTATTTGAAAGTGATATATAAATTTGTGATTTTGATGTAGACAGAGAGAAGCTAGTTGTTTCCTTTATTATTGATGCCAGGCTGGAAATGTTCAAAGACCCGAGTGATTACAACAGCCTAAAATTTATTTTGGCAATTCTTATAATCTTACTGATGAGTCAAGATTCAGACTATAGGAAAATTAATAGTCTTTTGGTCCTAAGTTTATTTCTCAGTGCCTTTGTGTTTTTTTTTAAATGTTACATTGACTCAGGAAGTGTTAGTCTTCACTAGGAGATACAGATATTTTGGCCATATCACTTGTGATTTTTTGGATTGTTGTGCATTTAATGACTTTGAAATAATAAATTTTGATTCAATTTTATGTTACTTGCCTTAAAAGTAGAATATTAAAGATAATGGAAAGATTATAAGTGTAATAAATTGAGTTCCCTTTATTTCACTATTGAAAGCATAAATAAACACAAACTATCAGGAGAGATATTGAAAATGAGCCTTAAGGATATTCAAGTAGTTAATAGTTTACTTAGACATTCCCAGCATAGAATTTTACCTTAAAAAGGGAACAGCTCAGATAATGATTTAAGTACAAAAATTTCACACAGTGTTATTTAGTGTGAAACTGGAATTATAATACACACCTACCACTGACTATAGGGTCAGGCACATCTCCGGACCCCAGCACTCGGGGAGGCAGAGGCAAGAGGATCGCAAGCTGAGCATGGCCACTGTGGCTCTGCAGGGAGACCCAGCCTCGAAACCCATCAGTCAATTACTCCATTAAAAAGGATGGGGTGTGGTTCCGTGTGAAAGCCCTAGTTTCAATCCCCAATACTGGCAAAAAGAATACTGCAGAACCATTAAAAGCCTCATGATGAGTCTCAGAAAAGAAAATATTAAGCAAATAATGAATATTCAGCAAAGTATAGCTAACATATACATATGTATTTGTAAGTAGAGAGAAAGTGAAAATACACTAATGTTAAGAGTGATATTTCAGAGAAGTATTAACAAAATGTCCTTCATATTTGCTGTGTTGCCTTAAATTGCTGTTAATACTTCATGGTTATTTTTAGCAATAATTTTTTCTTTTTCTTTTGTCTTTTTTTTTTTTTGGTACCAGGGATCAAACTTAAAACCTCGCGCTTACCTTGCCAAAAAGGTGCTTATGCCACTGTTAGTTACTTTTCTAATCATAAATGAAAATAAAGTTTTCAAAGGTATCAAAAATATGGGATAGAAAAATAGATAAATAGTACTATTTCTTCTTTTTAACAACCTAATGTCTATATGTACCTTGAATATTCTACTTGGCCAATTAAAATTTTCAGAGAAAAAATATACATGTAACAGAGAAACAAATATGTGTGTAAGTCCTAACTGGAAATATAACTTCATTAGATGTCACAAACACTATCAAATACTCAGTAGTTGATGAGAAATATTCAAGAGATTGTAATAAATGCTTAGGATAATATTGTATGAGCAAAAAAGTTAATGATTTGTACAAGGCAGTTATTATATTACTTTATGAATGAGAAAAACTTACAAAGAAAATATTAAAACAATCCCTCCCTTTTTTCCCAAATCCATTTTACTCATAGATAAAAAGAAAGAAAGAAAGAAAGAAAGAAAGAAAGAAAGAAAAGAAAAAAAGTATAACAAAACTTTAAAGTACATCAACCAGGGGTAGCAGTGTACACGTATGGCTTCTCATCATCCCCAAATCATCACTCAAGAACCCTGCACTCAGCTGTCCATACAGTACCAGTACAAATCCTTCTCTTCAGTGAACTCAGAGAAATCAGCGGTGTATCTATCCTAACTACTTTCTATATACATATACATATACATATTTTTTTCTTTCAGCTAATGAAAAAATATGATGTTTACATGTGTGCCTTATTTATTTCACTAATGAGTGCATCCATTTACCTATAAAAGTGTCCAGTGTATCATTCTTTATGGCTGGGTAGTACTCCATTGTTTAAAAATACCACACCTCTTTTATTCATTCCTCAGTTGATGGGCATGTAGATTTTTTTCAAGATCTGGCTATTATAAACTGGGATGATACAAACATGGGTGCACATGTATCAATGTGGCATGATGTTTTTAATCCTTTTGGGAAGATACCCAGAAGGGGAATAGCTGGGTTGAATGGAACCACTAATCCTAATTTTTTGAGGAATCTCTTCACTGATTTCCACAGTGACAACAACCCCTTTTGGAAAGGATCTTCAGTACAAAACTAGCTATCGTTGTATACCTGTTATACCATTGGATGTCCAATATCCTTTCATAATAAAAAGATAATTAGCATAATTTTTTGGCATACTTATTTGTAAAATATCATGAGTGAATCAAGGATCTGGGAATTAAAATACAATTATCTATTTTCCTGCTCCAGAAATCTAGCCACTTACCTATTGCTTATTTTATAGACAGTATTGAAAATATAATTCTGATAAATGTTAAAATTTCCAAATGATTAATGCCTAAAACTCAGCAGCAGGATTTTTAATGAGTTGTTTGTATCAACAAGAGGTTTCCTAAGTGTTATCATTTACATATTCAGCCAAATTAAATTATTCAGCAATCTGATATTACATTGACCATGCAATTATGTTTTTATAAAATGATTACTCCCAAAGTATTTTTCAGAACAAAATAACGACTACATTCTATTTAAGTTTCAAAATATAATTATGCTGTTATTGCTCAACTTAATAACATTAGGGAGAGTACAGAATAAGGAAAACTGGTAATGACTTTTATTTGCTAGCTCAATTTTTCTCATAAAATTATTTGATATTGAAGAGAAGATACCTGCACACTCACATTTAAATACCAATCCCTAAGCAGATGAGAGTGACAGTTACTTTCAAGATTCTTTGACATGAATAAAAACTAGAAATGATTATTAAGAAGACAGCATCAATCTTTTAAAATTATAAAATGCCAAAGTCTTTCAATAGTAATAAAAGTTGGGCAAGTTTTTCAAGAAATTGAGGAACTGAATTGTTCTAATGTAGAAAATGGTTAAATCTGTTCCTTTTTCTTAAGAAAGACATTCTTTGTGTTTTCCACAAATTATTAAAATGTACAAATCAAATATTTATCTCCTTTGTTTCAGTGTACTTAAAACTGGGACACGATTCTTTACTCTCTTTTTCAGCATAAAGAAGAATTATTTATTGCAAGTTCTCCATTCTCATTTTTTATTAATTTTTAATTTTTATTTGTGCATACTTGCAGGGCATGAGTTTGCCGGCCCCTTGAGAAGTGGGCACACGCTCGCAGTATGCCTCGGGTCTTGCTTTGGATCCTGTTCTGCCCTCCTCTAATTTCTGTTTTCCCATTTTCTCTCTTGTTGATACTGTATTAGCTCATGTTTACAAGAGATAATGTCTCTGTCCCTTGGGGTTATTAGGCTTCTCTGCATGGATTCGCTTTAGTCCACTTATTTCCCTTCTCCTCCTCCTCACGTCTTGCCCTTGCTCTCCTGGGCATCTTCTCATTTGCAAGAGATCCATCCTTTTGTCCACTTGTATCCATTCTTGATTATTCTTTTTTTTTGTATTTTTCCTTGTTCAAATGGGAAATATCATATTGCTTTTAAATGTATGCACCTTGCTTATTTCACTCAGCATTATATTTTTCAGTTCTATTCATTCCCCTACACAAGTCTTAAGTTTGTTCTTCATTATAACGGAGTAGTACTCAATTATATGGAGATACCACCTTTTATTCATGCAGTCATCTGTTGGTGGGTGTACAGGCTGCTTCCAGAATTAACTGTTACGAGTTATGCTGCTGTAAACAATGCTAGGCTTGCACTGCTGTAGTTTGATGACTTAAGCTCCTTGGAGAAGATACCTAGAGAGGAATCTCTGAGTAATATGGAATTTCTTACTTCAGTTCCTTGAGAAATCTCTATACTGATTTCCCTGATGGTTGTATTAGTTTAATTCCCACCAACAATGTTGGAGGTTTCCTTTTCCACCACAGCCTCACCAGTATTTATTATTGTTTAATTTCTTAATGATTGTCATCCTTTCTGGAGTAAAATAGCATTAGCATTGCTGTTATTTAGCATTTCTCTACTTTCCAGAGATGTTGAGCATTTCTTCATGTGTTTGTTGGCCACTGGGACTTCTTCCTCTATGAACTATCTATTCATTTCATGTGCCAATCTATTGACTGGATCTCTTATTTTAGGTGGTCTATTTTTTTTAGTCTTTTATATATTCTGAGTATTGCTCTCTGTCCGAGGACTACCTGTCAAATATTCTTTTCCCACTCTGTAGGTTGTCTTTGCACTCTACATGTGAATATGATTTATGTTACTTATGAATATGGTCTCAGGTTGCATCCATTTACCTATAATGGTCTCAATTTACCTTTCTTTATAGCTGAGTAGTACCTCATTGCATGAAAATCCATTCCATTGTATTAATTTATACAACTCTATTGTATAAATTATCCATTCCTCAGTTGAGGGGCATTTGGGTTGTTTCCAAGGTAAGGTCATTACAAACTGTGTTGCTATAAACATTGGTGTACATATATCTCTGTGGTATATTGTTTTTAATTCTTCTGGGAAGATACCCAGAAGCAGAATAGCTGGATGGAATGAGACCTCCAACCCTAGTTTTATGAGGAGTCTCTACACTGATTTCCACAATGGTTACACCAGTAAACAATCCTACCAATGGCAGAAAAGGGTTCCTCTTTTCTCACGGTCAGTCCAGCATTTGTTATTGATTTCTTGATGACAGCCATTCTCTCTGGAGTGAGATGGAATATCAGTATTATTTCAATTTGCATCTCTTGAATGACCAGTGATGATGAAATTTTTTTCATGTATTTATTTGCCATTTGTATTTCCTTACCTGAGAAATGTGTTCTCATCTCAGATGCCCATTTTATGATTAGGTCTTTGAATTTGGGGGAGTATGAATTTTTTCAGTTCTTTTATGTTCTAGATAGAAATCCTTTGTCTGAGTGACAATTCGCTAAAATATTTTTTCCACTCTGTGAGTTGTCTTTTCACTCTGTTGGTGATTGTTTTTACTGTGTAAAGCTTTTTAATAAGCTGAGATCCCACTTGTTGATTCTTTGAATTACTTCCCAATTTGGTCTTATTCATAAACTCTCTGCCTACATCTACATCTTCAAGGTTTCTATCTACTTTTCCTTCCAGTAGCTTTAGTGTTTCTAACATTTAGATCTTTGACCCATTTTGACTTTAGTTTAGTGCGTGGTGATAGACACAGGACTAGTTTTAGTCTTCAGCAAGTAGAGAGCCAGGTTTTTCATTACCATCTATTAAAGAGGCGATGATTGTTCCAGTGGACTTTTTTGGCACCTTTGTCAAGGATAAGGTGGTTGAGTGTGTTTGGAGTTATGCCTGCATCTTCTAATCTGTTCCAGTGACGCTCAGGTCTGTTTTTGTGCCAGTACCATGCTGATTTTATCACAGTAGCTTTGCAATATAATTTCAAGTCTGGGATTGCGATGCCTCCTGCCTTGCCTTTGTTGCCCAGCATTGCCCTGGCTGTTCTAGTTCTCTTCCATTTTCAAATGAATTTTAGGAATTTAGGATTTGCAATGTATGTTAATGGCATTTTGATTGGGATTGCTTTAAATCTGTGTAACAATTTAGGGAATATGACCATTTTCTCTATATTAGTTCTTCCTTTGCTTGAGCAAAAGGTGTCTTTCCATTTTCTGAGACCCTCTTCAATCTCCTTTTTCAGAGCACTGTAGTTTTCAATATGCAGGTACGTTACTTCCTTTGTTATATTGATTTCTAACTGTAAAGAAAATATTACTCCCTAACTCATTTCTGGAGGTATTACCCTATACCAAAACCAGAGAAAGACCCAACCAAAAAAGAACTAAAGGCCGATATCCCTAAAGAACATAGTTGCAAAAATCCTCAGTAAGATATTGGGAAACACAATGTGGAAAATCATAAAAATAAAGTACACACCACTACAAGGTGGGGTTCATCGAGGAATGCAAGATGATTCAACATTCACAAGTCAATCAACGTAATTTACCACAGCAACAGTTTAAAAGACAAAAATTTCATGATCACCTGAAAAGATATAGAAAATGATTTTGACAAAGTCCAATACTTATTCATGATAAAATCCCTACAGAAAATCAGAATAGATGGTCTTTATCTGAATTTGACAAAAGCCTTCTATGACAAGTCAGCAGACAACATCATACTAATTGGACAATAACAAAGCTTTTACTCTGAAATCAAGAACAAAACAAGGATGTTCACTATCACCAGTACTATTCATTATAGTTCTAGAATTTTATGCTTGACATTGTGCTCCAGGCCAGGAACTTTTCAAATTCCAAAGACATGAATAAGTGGTATTTCTTTTCCTTCTGAATTCTTTCATAGGTTACAAGATAGTGGTTGTGGAATAATTAAACATAAACAAGCCCCTGCCCTGCCCTGCTATATGCAAGACAGATCTTAAAGAAACACTTCTACTCATTGGAGAAATCTACATACAAATCAGACCCTAAGTTAGGAAATTTTCTTTCTTGCCCAAAACAGTTTGATTCTAGAATGGACACTGACTCAGTGTGACAATGTCCATAAACTGGGAATAAAACAGAACCTTCGGAAATAAATAAAAATTCTATTCAAAGTTCCAATATTATTAACAGGAGCAATTTTACAGTTTCATACCAGTAAACAAACTCTGGCCAAGTCAGTTGCTAAATAAAAATAGTACTGAAAGTATACTCGAGGAGGGGTAGAAAAATCGAGCAAGAACTCCGAAACAATCAGAACCTCATTTAAGACTGGGAGAGGACAGATATCAAAACATGACAAAAGTAACTCTTAGAACAAAGGCAGGTTTTTCACAATTAAGAGGACAATTCAAATCAGAACCACTGCAGAATGTTTTGCAACATAGCTTCATCCTTTTTTATTGGTACATGTATGCATTACACACAGGTTCCATTCATGTGTGGAGTTGGTATGGGGACCTCACACATCTTAATTCCCTTCCATCCCCTTGCCTCCATCTCTTGTCCTTTGCCCTGCCTCCCTTGCCCCCATGGACATATGATGCCCACAGGTGCAAAGTGCCTCTAAGGATGCACAACAGGAGACACTTCTGGGTTGAGCTGGTTTCCTATTGATTTCTGCACCTCGAAGAGGGTTGCACCCTCGCTGACAGTTTCCAGTGCCAGTGAACTTCTTGCCCTTATTTAGGCTTCCCCATGGAGGAGGCTGCAGAGAGGACTTGACTGTAAACATTCTATCCCAGGTATCAAGGACACCCACTGATGGCCAGCATAACCTCAGTTCCACATCACCCCACTCAAAAAAAAAAACACCCAGAAATTAAACAAATTTTAGCCTCATACTTGAGCATTCAGAAAGCCTTAGTTCAGAAATTAAACAGTGATTGCTTCTTGGTTTATAAATTCTCACCTCAGCAATGGAGTGAGTGAAACCTACAGGAAAAAAGGCCTGGTGCGGAGCTCTATTCAGAAAGATGTGGGGAGAATCTCCTGCCCACTCCCCTCCCGGCCTTGTGCCTGCACCTGCAGGCTTCACAGAGGTGCACCTGCCAGAGCCTCGGGGGCAGAGGAGAGGGGGCCGAGCGTCAGCACTGAACATTGTACTTTGATCCTTGCATGACAAGTTAAAGTGATAGTGGTATTTTCGAGATGAACTTTCAAAGCCTAGCCTGTGACTGCTTTCTCACTGAAGAATATGCTTACTGTGCATTGTGCTTTAAGAAATATGACAGGAAAATTTTTTTTAAAAAGTTCTGTTTCTAATACTTTGATAACCTGAGATATAGAAACATATAATATACAAACTTTTGGCTTTACACGCAAAAGTTTACTTGAGACTGTCTCAGTTAGTCAGTCAGGCTGCCAGTGAAACAGAGCTAGTTCACCTTTTGTTTTCTATCAGAAACTTGGACCTGGTGGCTGTCTTCGCCCAGGACAAAGGAACTTCTTCATCCAGACCAGAAACAAAGGGAATTAAGTCAGATATTGTTCTGTTCCACTTGGGGAAGAAAAGCTCAGAAGCGGTCAAGCAGGAAATAAAGAAATTTGCTTTGCATGATGGAGAATGTGGTGTTGAGACAGAAGCCAGATTTTGTGGGTGGGAGGAGGATCTTGTGGTATCAAGGCCCATGGAGATTGAGTGAAGGCCATAGGGGAAGAGCGTCTGAGCTCGGGGCTTGTGGGAGCCAAACTGTTAGTGGCTCCATTTAGAAAGTTAGTGGACACCATTAGCAGTATGTGCTTATAGTTTTAGAAGCAGAAACAATTTTTAGCATTATTCAGTTGGAATTTTGCATGGCAAGATTGGCTGATGAGGATATAATTTCCTGAAAAGATTCCAAAATGTTGGTGAGATGTATTGTTTATGATCAACTGTGAGATCCAGGACAAATAGAGGAGGGAATTCAGAAAAGGACAATTCAGTGTCTTAGGGTTATTTAGGCCTTAGTGTTACAGGGTTCTGCGGTGCTGGAGTTTCCTTCAGGGGTGGTTTCTAGGTTCTTCTTGTGTTGAAAAAAGAATTGAAAAAACCTTTGTAAAAGGTAGAGAGGATTTACATTTACTCAAGGCGGGAAAGGAGCATGCTCTGGATACCGACTTCAGGCCAAGTGAAAGCAAGAAAGTTGTAACAGGCACAGCAAGATAGTGAGCTACCAGGAGGGACCAGGAGGCCCCGCTAGACGGCGCAGTCCTGGAGTGTCTCCCGCCGCTCTGGCTGGCCTCAGACCTCGGTTGCTCTAACACTGCGCAAGTTCTCCTGAGAGGAGCCAAGGACAGCACTCCCTGTTGGGTCCAAGTGCGGGGCTTGCGAGGATTCTGCCTGCATCCTGGGACTTTGCAGTTAACCAGCCACACCCACTGCCCCCCACCCAGTCTGCTGTTTCATTAGCAATATATTCCTGCCTTGCACACATGTACACACACACACACGCACACACACGCACACACACACGCGCGCACACACACTCACACACACGCGCCCCTCTGCTCCCATACGCAGGTTCACAGACAGATGCGCTGGCACAGCCTTATGCCAAGTTTGTTGCCAAGCAGGCATCTTCCAAAGCATATGCTGAAGGAGGTAGAGATGTAAGAATAATACAGAAGAGATAACGTGTTTTGTGTGAACCCTGTTTATCACCATTATTTATTTAAAATTATCTCTCATTTAAATTGGGAAAAAAAGCCTTTAAATTCTTATCCAAACCTAACCCCATTTCAATGACAACTCTCAATAAGAATTTGGAAGTAAACAGCATTTTTAGATGCTAAAATACTTATTTTTAATAATAAAAGCAAAGCATTTTTATATAGTAGTTTAAACTATATATTAGATATTTAAAATAAAGTACAGAAATCTTGATGGGAATAAAAGAAGTTGCAGTAGGGGAATCTCATGTAATAAAAAACTTCTCAAAAGATATATTTTCCACCTGTTTTACCCTCTAAGTGTTATGCACCGACATTTCACAATTTAGTTCTCACTTATCATCACTAAGCCCAGAGGCCTGTGTGTCCGACATGCACATGCACATCTCGTTCTGCCACGCGCTTGAAATACACACTTCCAAACCCACCCCTCAGTCTCCAGAGACAAGGAAAACTTTTACTTTCCCTGATGTGTTTAACTTCAAGTAAGTTGTGATTCATTACACTGAAAATTTCCAAGGAAAGCCCAAGGTCAAGCAATAAAGAATTGATTGTTTTGGAAAATAAACAGTTAACAAGAAGTCCTGCAGACATCTAAAGGCTGGCTAAGCACCTCTTTGAAGGCGAGGAGAATGGCAATTGTCTGGACTGTACAACTAAGTTTAGATAAAGAGTCCAGGAATAAAGCCAAAAGGCAGAGGGATAAAAGCACGGGGTATTAGGAATGCTTATCAGTCCTCTAGTCCTGCAGTTCAATGACAGCTTCAAAAGGCGGTGCTGATAAGGAACTGGCTGTGGCTGCACCCTGCATGTGGCTTCCAGTAATCCTCTGCAGAACAAAGCAAGCCAGGAGGCTCCCGGGCGGGTGGGCGGGGCAGCCAGCATTGGCAGCTCTGAACTCTGGCGGTGGCTTTTCCCTCAGGCTGCTGTGAGACATAAATGAAATATATATATACGGCTACCACATTAAAGCAGTACCAAAGCTGCAGCTGAAATCACTGCCTCATTGCTGGGAATTTTTATGAGGGTATCTAGCAAAACACCACGTGCTGAGGAAAAACAGTGCAGTGTGCATTTTCTTATAGCCCTCACATTCACTGAATCCTGCAAAACCACATCAGTGAAACCTCTGGGTAGAAGGCATGACAAAAATATACCAGAAAAAATCAGAAAATATGGGTTCATTCACTCTACCAAAGCAAAAATTTCTAGCATCAAGAGGAGAACAGTCTCCAGCCGAATGTCAGAGCATCCTGTGAGTACATGCGACCCAGCAAGCAAACGGAAAACGAGCAGAGGTCCAGATCAGAGCTTCACCCTTGTGCTTTATCTGACGATCAGCCTATGTATGTAGCTAATGCTTACTGTTTTCACATGAGCCTAGCCTGCATGTGAAGTAAAAGAATTGTAAAAATGTACCAAATCAACAGTTTCATATATCTTTTTTGTAGAAATTCCTGGACACTGGTTTTTACAATAGAAACATTGCACATATTTACTTGGTATAAGCTGGCAAACTAGGAAGGAGCAATCTTTCATAATGAAAACGTAGCCACCACGAGCATGGTGCTGTGTTCAGTCTCGTTTCTCCCTGCAGAGCTGCAGGAGAAATCATTCCTGTTGCGTCCTCTGGGATTTCAGTTTTTACTTTTCTTTCCTGAACATGAGACAAACAAGTGTGAGATAGTAGTCAGGTACAAATATACACTTTTTCATAAAAAATTTGTATTGAACTGTAAAGCTGTGGGAGTTAGGGCATTTTAAAACTCATTTTTAATTCAAAAATACTGCAATGAATAACATGTATTAAGAGGTTGTACAATTAATAGAACCAGGAGTCTCTTGCTTCCCGTGGAGATCTGCCCAGGAGGAGCCATTTTTTATTCGTTCATTTTGGACCTTTCTGCAAATTTTGTATCTTTACAAAATAAAAATCCTCTCTACTAGCTCTTTCTGTACACTAAAGTGACTGTGTGTGTATATATGAGTATATATATATATATATATATATATATATATATATATATATAATTTCTATCACACATATATGTACCATATCTCTATTTTATACCTAAAGTCATTAATTTTGATCTTAATTAGTTTACAGTTGCAGCATTTATATTTTATGTAACTTTCATTTGGCACATAAAACAGTACTTATTTTTGTGTGCTGATTTTGTATTCTGCAACCTTGCTAAATTCGTTGATTATTTCTCATAGTTTCTGGGTGGGATCTTAGGGATTTTCAACATACAAAATGATGTCATCTGCAAATAGTTACAATTTGTTTCCTGCTTTCCAATTTGGATGCTTTTCATTTTTATCTTTTGTCTAATAGCTCAGGAGAGTGCTTCCAGGATCCTGTTAATGTGGAGCGGGCACAGCCTTTCTGCACTGCAGGTCTGGGGACCTTTCCGCATGTAGGTCCCCATTCAGTATGACGTCAGTTCCTGGCTCTTTACAAATGATCTTTACCATGTTGAGGTACACTGTTCAATACTGAGTTTATTCAGCAATTTTATCATGAATTTGTATTGAATTATGCCCCAGGTCTTTCATCACCTATTAAAAGAATAATACAGTTCTGTCCTTCATCCTCTGAATGTGATCATGTTTATTGATTTGTTCATGTTGAGCCATCCTATCCTCTCTGGGGTGGATCCCACTTACTCTGCTGAGTGATATTGGATTCAGCTTGTGAGTATTTTGTTAAAGATTTTTGCATATACACTATTCCAAGTTAATGGCTTTACTCCGTGTGTGTGTCCTTGCTTCATTTTGGCATAAGGGTAATGCTGGTTGGATAAAATATATTTGGAAGAACACCTTCTTTCACAATTTTTAGAATCATAAAAGAATCGCTCTTACTTCTGTAAATGCTTGTTAGCAATTGGCATTTAAGCTGGCTGGCGTTTCCTCAGCTAGGAGACATTTTGTCAGTGATTCAGTCTTTTTGTTGTTCTGCTCGGGTTATCTATATCTTCATGAGTTATTCTTCTAAAGTGTATACGCCAAGAATGTGTTCATTTGTTCCAGTTATCCACTTTGTTGGTAATAATTTTAACTGATCATTTGTGACTGAATGGTGTCAGTCCATTTCTGATATTTTTAACATTTGAGTTTGTCTCTCACTTAGTTTAAGGGTTTACCAATTTTGATTCCGTTGTGATGCACCACTTCTGCGTATCATGGGTTGTTTTTGTCCTTGATTCATTTGTGTCTGCTTCTATTTTTCCCTGGGAAATCAGGCATCAAGGAAGCAAAAGAGAAGATCTCTAAAAATGGTACAAAAGACAAAAACTGCTAGATGTATGCTAGATCCAAGCAATCAGATATTATAGTTACTGTTTGTTAATAGGGTTTCTTAAAAGTCTATTAATTTATTTGTAAAGTAATGAATGACAGCATTTTCTTATAGGCTGTCAAGTCCTGTCTTCTCTATTAACTGTCAAAGTCTTAGGACACTGGTAGGAAGTGATCTTAAAGTTCTGAGTTGCCTGCAGAGATGTCGTATAAAACATTAGTCACCAAATAATCATGAGCAACACTGCTACTAGAAATTTCTTTTCGTTTTTCTACTATCAAGATGTACTCTCACACATTTTTGTGCTATCAAGCTTGTGGTTTTATTACTGCTTTTTCCTAGTCTTATTCTTGCTTTCAAAAAATTTTAAAGTATTTCTTGTACATGTTTATTTTTGCATGGGAAATACCATGCAATTGGTATTTCTTCTGTAAATTGGGACATCACACAAATAACCTGAACTAGACCATGGAAATGGTGAATTCTGCTTTAGAGAATGACAGCAGAGGGATTTAGGGAAGGAAACAGCTTTTTTTTCTTAATTTTATACTCAAAGTAGATATAAGTGACTTGTTTGAACAGTATGGTTAAAGACAGAAATACCTTTGTTATCCAATCAGGTCCATTTTCAGTAAATTTAAGAGAAAGAAGAGAAAAATTTATAAATTAAAAATTAGACAGTTTCGCCAAAGTAGCTAATCTCAGTACAGAGTTTGACTCAGTATAAAGTACAAGAAAAAGTAGAGTTCTGATTGGGAAAAATAATGACCTAGTTCAACAGCAGGTAGTAGAAAAAGCTGGCAAAATGTTAGTCAATAAATTTCATACATTTGGAAGACAAATATACCTAACTAGAGTTGACCAGATCAATAAATACAAAATCTATGTAATCCAATTCAATTGAAGATAGTGAATTCATTTATTTTTAAAATATTTGCAAAGAAATTCATAGTCTCAGGTGCCTTTTGACTTATTGCAAAACTTAAGAAGAATTTTTTCTTTCCAAATGGGTTATGGTGACACATGTCTTTAATCCTAGTACTCTGTGACGCTGAAGCAGGAGGATCACAAATTTGAGTCTGGTCAGACACTTTAGTGACTTAGGGGGACCTTGTCCCAATAAATAAATAAATAAATAAATAAATAAATAAATAAGTTCTGAGGTTGTATCTTAATGTGAAGGTCCTCGGTGAAGGTTCTTGTTTTAATTACCTGTACTGAAATCTATCAATCAATTAATACTTTTTTCTGTATATTCCTCTAGTAATTAAATGTGATTTTTGGACCTCTTTTATAAGAAAACTGAAAGCAAATGCCTGGAATCCCAGATCTCTGAGAGGGCTGAGGCAGGCAAATTGCAAATTCAATGCTAGCCTGCCAACTTGGTGACTTCACAAGACCCCGTTTTAAAATAAAAAATGGCTTGGGATGTAATTCATTGTTGAAGCCCTGAGTAATGTTGCCTTGACTACCCACTCGACAAATTGAGAAATAATTATTCTGTTTCTTTTAGAAAACCTCCTACATTATTACCAAGACCTAATGAATTGAGAAGATGCTTAGAGTCTCTGCAAAAATCATACATAAGGTGGATAATTGTTCTTGGACATCTTTAACATTTGGGACTAGTGCGGGTTCACGCTGTGGCCATATAGTGTAGCTGTTTCTTCAGACCGCATTTCTTTTTGTTGTTTGTTACGGAAAAATACGCAGACTGTGAGTGCACCACATTCTCAACCCTGTTATTAGGTGCACACTTCGTGGGACCAAGTGCTCCCGCCTTCCTGTGAGATCTTTACCATTTCCTTCATTCTCGAAAACAGAAACTCTGTGTCATCATCATGGGACCCCTCGCTGTCTGCTGCCTGTGGCCCTGGGTGCTCCAACCTTAGTACTTTCAGTTTCTAAAGCTCACCTGTCCTAGACACCTTACATACATGGAATTTTGAAAAGCCATTTGCCTTTTCACGCCTGTCTAATTTCACTTAGCCTGTGTCTAAGCTCATTCATGTTGCATGGATCCGATCTCCACTGGGTTCAGGACTAAATCCTATTCTGTGTTACGCACATGCCACGTTTTCTTTATCCATTTGTTTGTCCATAGATATCTGAATTGTTTTCACTCACTGACTGTTGTAAATAAAATTGTGATGAGCACTGTTGCACAGCTGTCTGAGTCCCCCATCTTAATTCTTTGAAAGAAAGGTGACATTGTTAGATTATGTATGTGGTGATGACCCACAACCTTTTGAGGAACTATCATTTTGTTTCCACAGTGGTCTTAGCATTTAAGCTCCTGTAGGCAGAGTAGTGGTGCTACAGTTCCATCTGTCCTCACAACTTCGTTAATTTCTGTTCTTTAATCACAACCATCCCATTGGACGACGTGATACTCAGTGGCGTTGAGGTTTGCTTCCCTGAGCTTCAGCGACCTTGTCTTTTCCTGTGATCATTGGCCAGTTGTGTATCTTTCCTTGAAATATATCTATTAAGCCCGTGCCCATTTTTAAATTTGTTTGATTTTTGTTGGTGAGATTTTTATATATTCTGGATAGTAGTTACTTAGGCATGATTTGAAAATATTCTTCCTACAGTTTATCTATGTCTATGTGTGTATAGTTTTAATCACAGTAATTCTTCATATATCAGTTCTTTGCTGTATGAATGTGTATAATGAAAGAAAAATTTGATCATCAAACTTCAGTATCATTTTTTCTTTTTTTCTTTGTTTTGTTCTTTGTTTCTGTTTCTGGGCCGGGGTGAGTAGTGTACAATTACTCTGTCAGGCAAGATGTGACTCCAGTAAAAGCAGACGTGTCTGCTGTGCTTATTTTATTTCAGAGGTTGTTCACACTTTCTGTGGCAGACGGAGGCAGTAATGACAGATGAATCTTTCAAAGTTCTTGCTGACTCCAAGCCAAGGGGTAGATTTTAAGACTCGTCTTTGTCCTACCCCGGATGAGTTCTCCAGGTCCCAAGCTGGACCTGTGAAAACCTGAACGCTGGCCCTCCTTCCTGGCGATGCAGCGCTAACTTCCATCTCGGCCTACGAGGTCTCCACACACGGGGCAAGACCTGTCTCCTGCACGGGGAACAGTCCCACCACGGCCTCCAGCAGACGCTGCGGGGTGGGTCTGTCTGGCTGCCCCGCGAGGCCCTGCTGGCTCCTCCAAGGGCTGTGCTGAGAATTCAGGTCCCGCTCTTGTCCCCATGGCCTGGGAGGGTGCTAACGCTGTGATGGGATGGGGTTTTCATCAGCGAGAGGCAGCCTTCGAAACTCCGTGGCAGGGGCCGCGCGAGGGCCTTTTGGATTCGGAACATCTATCCTTCACTTGTTTGTTTTATGTTACTTAATTTTTACATTTTTTGTAGTTTCTAAAGAGAGTGAGCTGTAGTTCTTTCCATCACAGCTGTCTGAGGTCCCATAAATGACAAAGTTGGCTCTGCTCTTCAGACGTGTTATAAGGACTCTAGATCTCGTTTGTAACAGCTGTGGAGAGAAGGCTAAGTGAAAAAAGGGCTTAATAATTCATAACTATTAACGCCATTCATAATTCTTGACTCTAATTATGAATGGTATAGTTTTTGAAAGAGAAGAGTGACAATAAAACTCCTCTCCAATAATTCATAGCCAGCATCCTGTAGCGTGTAACCAGGAGCGGGAACACCAGCTCTCTGGCGTGTGGAGCACACTCAACCTGGACGCTTGTTAGTTGAGTGACAGTGCAATATTTTGCTTTTGGGAACCTTCCCAAGTGAGTGTCACTGATTTTGAAATTCCTGAAGTTAAACAATTTTAATAACAGAGCAAATCTTGAAACTGCGGTGCTTAGGAATCTGCTTTTTCTCAAAAATGATCATTTCAGTCCCATTAATTTAACATGTTTAATTTTTTCAGAGAGTTTATCTCATAATTTTATCAATAGTTTTCCTTAATTTACATGAAACTATCCAGTGAATTATTTTCCAAAATATATAGCGGTACCTTGGTTCACAAACTTGATTCTTTCCATGATTCTGGTTGCAGACTGAATCGGGCAAGAAATGAATCAAAATCAATAGTTAGGTTGAAGGTTGATTCTTTTTGTACCAGGGATCAGACTCATGACCGTGCGTTTCCCAGGCAGGCGCTTATGTTGCTGAGCCAAACCTCCAGCCCTTCTTTTCTTTTCTTTTTTTGTTTTTAAATTTTATTTAGAGAACAAAAGAAAAACAGAAAAAGGGAAGAAATAACACAGAATTTCAAAAAAACAAAAACAAAACAACAAAAAACAGGTCAACTTTGAACCAGATCTTATGGGGAAATTTGATTCATCTCTTTTCCTGTTAAGTTTGGGACCAAAATCATGTAGAGAACTGAGTTTGTGAATGGAGGTGCCACTCTACTAGATTTAACTTTCTTAATTCAGAGTTACAGTATCTATGGCAATGATAGGTCAATTCACTGATAACATTTCAATTTTATTGTTATGAATCAAGACCAAGTTTGCCCATGAATTATTATTAACATGCCATTTTACTCATAAATAGCATTTCCTAGGGCTACACTATTTCTAAACAGCATTCAGGTTAATAAAAATAGGAAGACAGTGTGATGCTGAAAGCACAGTGATAAAAAGAGGAAGAACTAGGGCGGGGCATAGTGACCAACACCTTGTAGCACCCCAGCACAAGGAACTAGAGATTGAAGGATCCCCACAAGTTTGAGGCCAGCCTGGACTACAGAGTGAAACCTCATCTCAAAAAGCCAAACAAAATAGAAGAGGGCAAAATTAGGGATGCAAATTTTCTGTTAAACAGAATAAAATATATTATCTGTTTTAAAACTCTATACAAACATTTTCCTAGAAATTAAGGTATAGCTCATATTTTCCCCATAAGTTTTTCTCAGAACTTCTTAGAAATTTAAACAAAGAACATTTTCCTGCTAATTTGCTCAAAATAGTTTATGTTCAGTATATACTATTTGAAAGTGTAAACAGTGTTATCTAATAATTCAATTATTGTTGCTAACTGTAATATGATTCTCAGTTTTGCAACTTGGCAGGTCAATAACTTTAAGTTTTCACTATCTCCTTTTCTAATTTGAGCTCAAGAGTTTCAAAGGAAGAGAAGAAATCTTAGAGGCCTGGAGATTCTAGAAACTAGGACCTGCATATTACACACACACACACACACACACACACACACACACACACACACACATGGGGAACATTTGAGGGACCTTTGTTGGATGAACCTGTTCTTTCTTTCATAGGTAGAGAGTCAAAGACTGCAAGCACATCCTTTCTCCATCACAAAAAAAAAGCAAGAAAGAAAAAGAAAAGAAGAAAAGAAATTTGACCTCACAGTACTGTAAAAGTCTGACAGCCACTGAGATGTCTCAGGCTTTGGTTTGGGGCATGAACTGCAGAGGATTTAAGCGTAAAGTGGCATGGATGGCAGGGAGGGACCACAGAGGGGTGATGTGAAGTAGGGGGGACCCCAAAGTCACCTGAGTACACTCTGGTCAGAGGTGGCAGGAGCTCTGTGTCTCAGCAGAAGCTGTGTCCTCACATTAATGCCTTTAAATTATTTTTTAAAATTCCAAAATTACAGAGGTGACCTGAGGGAGAAGGCTCAAGTCACTAATGCTAAGACTTTGCTGCCTTGATGGGCTGAAAGCTTTTATCCTTCTTTAAATAAAGAAAATTACATCTTTGCACACTTGCTCACTGATACAGCCTACAGTTATTGTGATGGAAATGGGTCCCCTCCGCAGTGTACCCGAGTTCTTGGTTGCCCAGGCAATTGTTTCTGTTCCATTCCTTCTGGTCTCTTAGAAACAGCTGGACACTGTGATGCATAGCTGGTCATGACGATGCACATTGTATAATTCATTCTCTAACTGACAAACCTTTCTGCCTCTGTACTTCCTGCTTGCTTTTCCTATATCAACCCTAACTACTGATACCAGTCAGTGCCCATTGATGTAAAAATAAATCTGCCTCCAAATCCCGGATGTTGTTCCAGTGTTTCTGAACACTTGCTGTCACTTACTGTGACATCTGATGCATGAGCTGGGAGCACTGACCGTGCTGATCTCTCCAGATCCAAAGGGAAGGTGCACCCTTGAGATTTCTCGAGTCCCCTTGGAGGAGGATTATTGAATGCCTGCTCAAGTAGCTTACCTCAGACCCCAAAGTGGGAGGAACTGTCTGTCTCTCTGTCTGTCTGCCTGCCCCATTCCAGTAAGACTCCTGGGGCTACCTCAGTTAATCAGTCTGTCAGTCCTGCTCAGCTGGAGCAGAGGAGCTTGATCAACTCTTGTTAGGTAAGGCCACCCTCAAGAGAATGTTTAACCCCTGAGTGCTTGTTAATTAAATGTGTGACTAAGTGACCAGACAGCATTAGCGATAGGCTGCTCCATCTGTGTACCAGACTGGGAAGCACTGGTTGTGGTGACTGATTGGCCCTCATCTGCGTTTCCCTGGTGATCAATATATGGCACAATGGAGGTCTCTTGCCTTCCTTAGCTAAGTCACGCCTAAGTCCCATGAGGGTTGTGGCTGAGGGAGTACCTGAGTGGTCTCTCTCTGAGGGGCACCCAACCTTTGTTGCACCATTATTCAAGGGTACAGAACACACATGTAGGGAATTTAAAATGAAAATTAGTCGAAACCCACAGTCCCTGACTGCAAGAAAAAGGGCTTTTACAGACTTAAAAATGAAAATAAACCACTCCCTGCATCTCAAAGAAAGAAAAAAGGAAAAAAAAAAGAGGCCCATTCTTTCTGAGAGTCCAGCCTTGGCATTCTTGTCAGCAGCCACAGTTGCTGCCAACAGCTTCACTCCCTGCTCCAGACTTGTTTAATTCCAGTCAATTTAACTGGTCCCAGATAGCCATTTGCCTGCATTTGGCTACAGAGACCCTCTGTCCTGAAGATTTACGCTTCCTATCCTGGTCAGATGGCATCATCTAGTGCTCCCCCCCCCACAAGAAGACTCTCATCAATTCCTTCTAAGTTCCACATTTTGATGGAGGAAAAATTGAATTGTCAGCTCTGAAATGTGAGTTATGCCCTGTCAGGCCTGAATAGATAGGACAGACTGAGGTCTATCAGATTAGGCCCCCAAGAGCTTAAGGTCATTGTAAAAGCCAGGGGCAAACCTGTGACTTTCACGGTAGAGAATGGAACAGAACTCTGAATTCAAATGTTATCTCTGTCAAAAAATTACCATCACTGGTGCAGCTGGGACTCTTGTCTCTCACTCCTTCCTTCTTCCAGACACTCACAACCTGGGAGGACATGGAGACAGATGACCACAGTCCTGAATCTCTAAAAATTCTTCTCCCAGAAATACAAACTAAAGACTCACCCCTGGGCCTGGCCATGAACCATGCTGCCTCACTATGACCCCCACTGCTGTCAGATATCGCAGGAAATATTGACAGATATCCAGCCACACACCAGCCTGACAGACTGTTAATCACTTTGGGCAAAATCTCCATGCTGTCATGTTACATTCTGTGGTCCCCAACTGATGAACCCTTTTTAGACTATCACTTAATTGTCACAGGGGTTTAGGAGCTTTTCCACTATTTTCAGGGAGCCTCTAAGAATAGATTTGGCCACTCTGAGACAGCCTGTTTCTCTGTCCCCTCCAGTTCCATAATTCTGTCACTGTCTTCTGGGCTCTGAGATTGGACCATTGACCACCTGCCTCTGATTGTGAAACTCATCCCTGGGCAACCCCCACCTGCATCAAATAGTATCCAGTTCCAGGAGAGACTCAGATAGAAATTCAACCACGCATTCAGGTTTTAAAACAGCAAAATGTTTATAGATGGCCAAAATGCTGAGTTACACCTCCCGCCTGTAAAGCCAGTTCAAGGTCTCAGAGCCACCAGTGCTGACATGAGTGACCACTGTGTGCATTGCCCCAGTCGTCTGCTACTCACAGCCTGCTGATACACCTGCCTGGACCTAAAGAATACCTTCTTCTGTGTTTAATTGGCTCTTGTCAGCCAGCTTCTCTTTGCAAAGACCTCATTTCTAGATTCAATGACTAACTGACCTCCCAGAGGTTCAGAAACTTGTTTCTTCTTTGAAAAAACACTTCTGATTAATGATCCTGCTGGAAAGGCACAAAAGCTCTGCTACACTATCTGGCAGAAACTGGTTACAAGAAGCAAACTCTACAAATTTCTTGGAGCTGCTGGCTTCTATAGAATATGGACCCTTGAGTGTACAAAAGCAATGCTGCTTACTCAGAGTGTCGGCTCTTGGTAGTGCCCACTGGCCTGCCTGTAGAAGTACTTGGATCCAGTTGGTAAGAATTGCCTCCCTCTTTGCCTCCATGCTCTAACAGCCACTGTCCTTCTGATCAAGAAAGCTGACATGGTGCTCATCTTAGACCGAGACCTAACTCTCCAGATGCCATATGCTGCACTGGGGATGAACTGCTCTAAAAAATGGAATGCCTGACAGATGCTGAGTACATCTTGTTTATGAATAGAAGCAGCGCTGTTAGAAAGAGAGTCTGACAGGCTAGTTATGCTGTGGTCACTTTGGACAAAAGTTCTTTGGAATGATCTGCACAGCTAACTGCTCTATGGAAACCTGCCACCAATGATGTGAAATAATGAAGTCCAGAGGCCTAAGCCCCCTCCAGGGATCTGGTAATAAGTTTAGCTGGTATTCCCAGAAGATCAGAGCCAGACACCCCCCTACCCTACCGACTGTTTTTTCTGCAAACTCAAGCCACACGCTGGCATCCATACTGTGTCTTGCTGCCAGCTTAGGCTTCAGGGTCTAGGGCACTGGCCCTGACCTCGTACTGGAGTAGATAGATTAAACAGAAATGAAACATAGCCCTACAAAAACAGCTTGCAACCAATTATAAGACCAGCTGCATCTGTAGACATTCCTGTACATACCTATAACCCAGGTACATATTAACTACTTCTACAAGTTTCAGAAATCCAACTGTAGATGCATGAAAAATTTACCTGGGCCAGACAGCTCACTCTGAAGAAGCAATGTGCTCAAAACCCTGCTCCGGTCCCGCTGGATGCTGACCAGCATGGCTCAGGGCATGGCTCTATACCTATCCCCTTGATTTTTATGTCTTTTCAGGTGGCATACCCCAGTCCTTGCTTCCCCAGCCCCTGCTAGCTGGTGGTTTTTCCCTTAAACTCTATGGACAATTAATTACTGCAAGAGACTAGAACAATCAATCAAACCCAAGACCAAGACTTGGTGAGTATCTAAGGCACAATGGATACTCTCCTAGATTAACTCCCTCACTCCCTTGCCAGAAGAATCTTGCAGAGGAGACGTGCCTAAATCATGTCTCCTCTTAAAAATAACTTAGGGAAAAACTGTAATGAGACGCTGCTGGGGAGCTTGGCTGGGCCTCCCAGGGTCACTGGCGACTGCTTCTAGCTGGGCCTTGTCTCAAACGATCCCAGGTAATATGCCCAGCAAAGATTTCCCAGGAAAACTAGAAGAAGGGGAAATGTAACAGAAAAGCCCCACCTCCACCCATCCAACTTACTGGAGTTTTATAGTTTCCCAGGTAATAATTCCCGATTCAGTTCCAGTTGCTTATGGTCCTTTAGAAACAGCTGGTCCCTATGACGCACACTGTATAAACCAATCCCCAACTGACAAGCCATTCAACCTCTGCTTGCTTATCCCACATAAACCCTAGAGTAACACAGATCAGGGCTTGATATTTTGGGAATGGTCCCAATCAGTGCCCATACATGTAAAATAAATCTGCCTCCAAATCCTGAGTGTCATTTCAGTATTTTGGCTGCTGTTGCTTTATGACAACCACACACCACTTTCCAAGGGGCAGAACAGTCATATCTGCACTCTTTCATTCCTGATTAGATGCATACCACAGACAGAATAAACACTTGCTGTGAGAAAATCAAGAGATGCAGAGCTAGAGGCAAAGGGAGGAGTGAAAAGAGATGAGGGCAGCAGAGCTTTGCAGGTCTATACAGCAGGACTGGATCTGAGGTGGACATTTTCTGCCTTGTGATTTTCCCTGCTTCCAGTGGACCGTGGGCCTGAGCTCCAGCAGCTTGCATGCTACAAAGAAACAGAAGACTAGAAAGCCAGGTGCACTGTGCAAGCAATGAGAGGACTCCTGTTCTCTGCCAGGGGCAGGTTGCATCCTGAGCGCTGTCACCTCTTGCTCCAGTTGAAACATCTGAACCTGCAGGGTAGCATTCCATATGTCCAGATGTGCAAGGGTTTGTCTTATAGCTTCGCTCTGTTCTTACCCAGAAGGAGCCCGGGCAGTCCAGTGCCTGCTCTAGGTTGCCGTGGTGTGATTCTATCCACTGGAGAATTTGGAGAGAAAGGGAAGCACACCTCCACTAATTCCCGGGGAGAAGCAGCCCTGGATTCAGTGAGCCAGCAGTGGAATTACAGAAATGCATGACAATGCAGTATTCTTGAGGTTGCAAATCAACCACAAAACATTGAAAGTCAGAAGTAGAAGCAAATGATGGCTTAGGTTGAGGAGTAATTTTTTTTAAAGGTAAAACAAGCCATGCTAGGTTCATATTTAGGAAGCCCACTAGTCTTCAATGAAGTCTTCCTGGGCAGGAAGATCTAATCCCTGAAGTTAGGAAATATGTTACACTGCAGAATCACGGATGTGCATTCTGTGAGAATTAGGAAACTTTAAAACTATTGTCTGCATCTCAAAATGTAGCTTTTTCTTTCCTGTTGTAAGAAGGTAGATTGGGATTTTTAAACTTCAAGATGCAGCCTTGAGGGGCTGAAAAATAAGAAAAGAGTTCTGAGTACAGAATCATCAGGGAAAGAACACAGACATCTGAGATCATGTTGGCCGGATGTCAAGAAAGTGCTCCAAAGTTTCTAAGATGACATAAACAGAACTCAAAAGAGCCAAATATCTGGGCTGCAAGGAGATATCCAACACGCTGCTGACAAGTTCTGTTGAAGAAAAGTCCATAATTATCACAACAGTTTGACAACCAGGATTGGGCATTATTCACACATAAGCAAATGAAATAACAGTAGCCATCAAGTACTTCAATTAACAAAGCATAAAAAGTATCAAAAAATAAAGGAAAAAAGAAAATGCTATAATTTCCCTTCACAGTATCACTTGCAACATATCCTACTTTAAAAGAATATTAAGAGACAATGAATATTTGGAAATGAATCTATTTCCATGTATCACTGGTGTTAAACCCAAGAGTGCTCACATGCTACATTGTGTGATACTATTTCACTTTGCTAAAAGCAACAAAGATCATTTAATGAAACTTAAACCTTATGCTAGCTGCTTGCAAGTTATGATTAACAAAACTGGCATGCTACCATTATTCTTAAGTAATATTAACTGTAATTAAAGCTTAAAAAACATACAAACCCATTTTATAAAAAACACTGCCAGGAAAGTCTGTGTAGGACTTTGTTAAAATGTTTTACAACACATACAAAAACGATGACAGCAACGTGGAATACCAGAAAGTTGATGGAAAATAGGCAGTTGATTTTCTCCTGCGGATGTCCTTACTCACAAAAGTCATGCTGAAGTTTAATTGAAGTTGAGCAAAGCTGTCCTGAAACAACGGCATTAATTTTACTTATTATAGTGATAACAAATTAAAATTTCATTTATGGAATAAAAAATGCCAGAGTGCAGAGATAATGAAAGGATTATTAAAATTATCTTCCCACAGTTCTTGGTCTTGTAGCCATTCAATCAGTGTAATTTTTAAAGTTATTAAATACACTGGGAAAAACGACAGTCAACTTTTAGAAAATTTCTTGTATTTTCTGAAATAGAATCTTATAAGGAAGAATAGATAAGGGTTGAGTTCTTGAAAATAAACCTTATCTTTTCTGCTTCCAAAATAGTTTTGAAGAATTGGAACAGAATAGATTCTGTAAAGTAATTTACTATTGGGACACGTGGCGCAAGGTACACAGAAGGCATCAGAACTCCTTTCCATATTGTATAAACTTTTATGAAGGTTTATAAAATTACTCAGTAATCACATAATTGAAATGAATCATGTTTTAGAGAGAAATAAATTATCAATATTAATTTCACTAGTCTTTTATAAAGTGCTCGATATTCCTTGAGAAAAATTAAAATCCTTCTACTGCGCAGGATTAAGCCTTAGTTGGTTCTTAAATGATCTTATCATAAAAGATGTCAAAGGAAACAGAAATTTGGCCCTAAAATTTACCACGTAGCTCTGGAGTCAGTTAATTGTATTTTACTAAAACAAATGAAGAAACTCATTAAAGTTCTATTTTCCACTGTACAAACAATTTGAAGTTGAAAATTAACCAAAATGACATAAATCAATATCTAAAGAAAGTGTAGCTACAAACAAGACTTAAATGGACTGGCAGGCATACTCCTTATTTCCCCAGCGTGGGAGCGATTCCAGTGCTCCTCAGGGAGTGAAGCAAAACTACAGCAAATCCGTAGCTGACACTACCACTATTTGGATGACCACAGAGGAAACCCGCTAATATATACCACAATATGGGTGGATCTTAAATAGATTTTTCTAAGTGGAAGGATATCCAAAGATTCCTTCTGAGACAGTCCACTCGTATGATCCTCTGGGAATTAAAAATCTGGGGAGAAAGCAGCACAGATAGCCTAGGGTCAGGAGCATGTGTACAATCTTCACCTCCACACACATGTAGCACTGAGGCTTCGGGAACCTGTGTAAAACTGTGCTCAGGGATGCAAGACCCCAAGCATTTTCCAAACCTGATAGAACAGTACATCACAGGAATCAATTTTTTGTGTTATAGTAATTTCAAAGAACTAAGTAGGCTGCAGGGGACAGACAAATCTCACCATAGCACAGTCACCAACCTGGAGAGGACAGGGCTGAGAAAAGCTGACCTCCTCACTCGGAAACCGTACTCTGACAGGACAATGGGGACTTAAACAGGACACAGCCTCGGTCTCTGAAACAGCACGACACAGAGCCCAGGGCCCGGGCGCTGAATTCTGCTGGGCCAGTGTGTTTGCAGCAGGAATTCGGCTCAGGAGCCTGGAAAGGTCGGAAAGACACAGTGGAAAGAAAGTTCACAGTGCAGAAAGGGATGAGTCGGCTTCCAGTTAATGGGAGAGAAAGTCAGACGAGGGAAAGAAGAGGCGGGGTGGGGAGGGGGACCCTTAGGTGACAGCTGGATGTCAGGGTCACCATCCTCACAACGCTGTCACATCTTTGCACCTGTGAGCAGACACACGACCCGCACGGGCGTCTGTGCCGCACAGGCATCCACGCGGAAAGGTAGGAGTGGGGACCGCAGTGGCCTCGGGAAGCCCATTCCCCTGGTACAACAGGAAAGGCCAGAGCAAGGCAGGAGAGTGTGTCAGAAAAGCTGGGAGCGTTTGGTGCCAGGAAAGAAGAAAGCGTGAAAAGAACAAGCAAGGCGAGACACCAACACAGAAGAGCTCCCAGGGCCCGTAGCTGGAGCAACTCCACAACAAAATAAGAGCAGTACAGCGGGATCATAAGCTGTAACGCTAAATAATCATCCTTAGTCCACACCACAATAAATACGGCACGACTGAATAAATGGGGATCAACCAGAGTTTCTCTCTACAGATGGATTGCAGGGTACAAACAGGAAGGATTGAAAAATCATTAGACTTTCACCTACGGATGATGAATCATTGAGTGAAAGTTTCAACAGAAGCAGGATAATTTAGGTTGTCTTAAAATACTTCTCTCAAAACATATAGTAACAACAAAGGGACAGATCATAGCTGTGTAACTGGAGGATCCTGGAAGATTTTTTGTTAGGTGGCTGAGTGTCATATTTTGAGTTGTGTCTTTTGACATTATTTTATTCACTAGTATGAAACATTGAGGAGAAATTTGCTTGTATGCGTAATCCCAGTCTAACCACCAGAAAACAAAAGCCAAGCAGGAATTGAGGGAGATTCTATAGCGGATCTCTCCAGCTACCTTCAAAGGTCAGGCAATGAAAGATCGGTAAAGATAGGTCCAGACTGGAGTCAGCTAAGAGGACGAGCCCTGGGTTGTATCATGGTAAACAGGGAGACAGTGAATCTTGATAAGAGCCGAGTAATGTCTATATTTTAATTCAAAGTAACATACCAGTGTTAATTCCTTAGCTATGGAGAGTGTTCCAACATTCTGCAAAATGGTCACCTAATGGGAAAGTGGGGGAAGGAAATACAGGAAATCTCCACATTACTTTTGTAGCATTCTGTACACTGAAAATAACCCTATAATGAAAAGCTTTAAATGCTCTTCATGTATGTGGATGTATTTTGCCTGACACATTAACCGTAATTGAATTGAAGTAAGATACATTGGATTCTACTTTTCATTGATGCACTGACCTTTCTAGGCAATATTTTTTAAATATCTGGAATAAATTGGAACAGGCAGTGTGTTCTTCCCCCGTCACGGCAGCCTCTGTGAGCATAATAGATTAGTGTCCCATTCCCCATCATCGCTAATGCTGCCACGCTCTGGGAACACGCGAAGTGCGATGCACTAAATTCCCCAAATGCTTCAGATCTGCAACGCTAAAGACCAAGCACTTTGCTCCTTTGACCTTTTCATTAATCAAGATGCCTTTGGATGGCATTTGAATTCTAGTTGATTACATCCTACGAAAGGTGACAATTTAAAAATGTCGACAACAAATACTAATTTTAGTTGTCAAATTACATTACTTTGATTTTCTGCATTCTTTGGGTATGTAGCTATAACATAGGGATGTAAATACTTGAAACGTTTAGTGACTGTCTTACCCGAGAGCTAAAACACGTGATGCACCCATCTTCCACATTTTAAGTAATTTACTCATTGAACGCTATTCAAGTGTTCGCTTAGCCTGGATACCGTGTGCAGCATAGGACAGGATGCTGTCCAAAGGGTCCCTGAGTCATACGACTTTGTTCAACAAGCTTTCAAAAAAGCAGTTAGGAAAAGACACCTGGAAATAACTGATGAATGATTTTATGACCAGCTCAGTTAAGTTAAGTCACACATGGGGAAGATTGCATAGGAAGAGCTCCTTTCGCACTATGAATATTCCCTCCTGGAGTAATGAAGAAGCCCGAGACATGAGCTGCATGTAACTTTTTACTGGTTTGCTGAGGTCCACGTTTCTGAATATCCACTTTACCGTAGGTTCTGCCGTGTAGTGCGAAGTTTGAATGATGTACCCAACAGACGTGACACCTGTCTTCCTAGAGTTTATAATTTTGGTGGGATAAAAATTACACAGAGTTTATAAACATGACAAAGCCAGTGAAAGTAAGAGTACAGGCTCCAGGGAAGCAAGGGCTGTACCCAGCTTGGGTGACTCCCAGGCACGCACTGAGTCCCGAGTCCTTGTGGTTTCTGTGAGTGTAGACATGGAGCAGAGCACATGGCATGGACTGGGGGACACGGGGCCCCTCACGGCTCATGCAGCCATCTGTGCACAGTAGAACAGGGTCATCCTCCAGGCACACCCACATGTGTGCCAACTACGAGGCACGAACACATGGCTCCTGAGTTTGCACTGGGGTTCGGGTATGCTTGGTTGAGGTGTGGGTTCTCCACCACCAGAGGCTGGGAGTGCTGCGCACCCCATCTCCCGTGGACAGGGCTGCTCTTTCAGCTGAGAGCCCTGCGGCCTGTCTGCTCCCAGGCAAGTGCGATCCAGAGCTCCCAAGTTACAGGGTGAGGGTGGCCCTAGTATCCAGGGGACACCAAGCTGGGAAGTGAAATGGGATAAAACTCAGACAGTGGTTCATGGTGCTAAGGAGCCTGCTGTGCAGAAGGACTGGAAAACAAAGCCACCCAGGAGACTTTTCAGTCCATTAAGATGTGGTTAAGATGCAGAAATAAGCAAGGCTGCAAGCCATGATGCAGGGAGAGGATGTGAGAGTGGGTGAGAGGGTGTGCAATGTACCTTATACAGCACACACTCACAACACTTATTATTTCAAGACATGGTATCTTGGTTAGGGGTTGCAGGGAGAACAATTGCAGGACCCAGAATTTATAATACTAGTTTATGATGGTCACCTGGAGTTAAATACAAGAATGTGCAGGAAATCTGTCCACAGCACTAAAGACCCAGAATATTCAGCCAAGGGCCTGGATCCCACAGCAATGTCCTGCATGAGTCCAGATGAAAACCCAGAGCCCATGACAATGCCTCCCAGTTGGAGGTCTAGAGCCCACGAGAAGGACTCATGTCAGTCTGTTTTACAGATCGGTGCTTGGAAGGCCCAAAGGTCAGCAGTGGAAGCTAGAAAGTCTATGACAGCTGGGTGAAGGAGCTGTGCCAGTAGTTTGAAGGTTCTGTAGTGGAGCCAAGAAGTGACACTCAGAATAAGGACCAGGGCTCCCTTGAAAAGTACCACAGCCATCCTGAGCGACAATGAGGTCCCAAGCTCCAACAATGAGAACAGTCAAGCACATGTCAGGAAGCCAGTATGACAAGCTTTTCCTGGAGATTAAACAGCACGCATCTTTCTCGCTGGAGCCAGGATGCCGTACTCAGTGTAAGGAGCAAAGGTCCCCCAGGTGACCCACAGCCACTCTAGGCAACAAAGTCCCGCACTCCTCCTGTGATAAT